>CP139508.1:400338690-400938690 GCA_021014915.2 Artemisia tridentata subsp. tridentata
AAGAAGTGCACTAAAAAGGGAGACTTCCGGTGGACTGCGGAAGCGGAAGAAGCTTTCACCAAGCTTAAGCAACATATAGCAGCGCTTCCTAAGCTAGTCGCACCCCGACCAGGGGAGGAGTTAATCATCTACTTATCCGCCACCCAGGGAGCGATCAGCGCAGTGCTGCTGACGGATAGGAATTCTGTACAAACACCAGTGTATTTTGTAAGTAAGGCACTCAAAAAGACAGAGATCAACTACAGCTCAATGGAGAAGTTGGTTTTGGCGTTAGTATTTGCTGCCAAAAGACTGCGCCGATACTTTCAAGCGCACCCAATAGCAGTAATTACCGACCAACCTATCAAACAAGTTATCTCTAAACCTGACGCATAAAGGGCAAATACGGGCAGACTTCATCATCGAAAAACCAGATACCGATGACGCACCCCCACCGAGCAAGGTAGAATTACAAGAACCATGGGTCTTGTTCACAGATGGATCTTCATGCGTGGATGGATCGGGCGCTGGCCTTATCCTCACTAATCCAGAAGGAATGGAATTCACTTACGCACTGCGTTTTGAATTCACAGCCACGAACAACGAGGCAGAATATGAAGCCCTAATCGCTGGATTACGCATTGCAAACCGAATGGGTGTACGTAACCTAGAAGCAAACGTGGACTCCCGATTGGTAGCCAACCATGTGTTGGGCGAGTATGTGGCTAAAGAGGATAACATGGTCCAATACCTCGACAAAACCAAATCGCTAATACAAGGCTTCGACAGGTTTACAATTAAGCAAGTTCCCAGAGGCGAGAATAAAAAAGCGGATGCGCTCAGTAAGATCGTATCCACCAGCTTCGCGCACCTGTCAAAACAAGTTTTAGTGGAGATCCTAAAGAATAAATCCATCTCGGAGATGGAGATATCCACGGTAATAGAGGAAGAGAATCCTACATGGATGACTCCTATTATCGACTTTATAAGCAAGGGTAACTTGCCCGCTGAGCATAAGGACGCTAGATGCATACGGCGCGCAGCTCAGAGGTTCGAACTTAGAGATGGTATTCTATATCGACGCTCATTCCTACAACCATGGCTTAGATGCGTTGGACCTCTTCAGGCAGATTACGTACTCCGAGAGATCCACGTTGGTTCATGCAGTATGCATTCAGGACCACGGTCCGTCGTAGCGCGAGCATTGCGCTCAGGATACTATTGGCCTACTATGCACCGTGATGCGCGCGATGTGATAAAGAAATGCAACGACTGCCAAGTTCATAGACCCATACCGCGCAGACCACAACAAGAGCTAACGCCTATCACTTCTCCATGGCCATTCTATAAGTGGGGTATCGACATCGCAGGTCCCTTCCCTGTCGCAGTAGGAGGACTTAAATTCCTTATCGTTGCAATAGACTACTTCACTAAATGGATTGAAGCAAAGGCAGTAGCAACGATCACAGGTAATCAAGTAAAACGCTTTGTTTGGGAAAATATTGTATGCCGCTTTGGATTACCTGGGGAGATTGTTTCGGACAATGGAAAACAATTCCGCGATAACCCATTCAAAGACTGGTGCGCAGAGTTACATATCACACAACACTTCGCATCAGTAAAACACCCACAAACCAATGGCTTAGTTGAGCGCGCAAATCGCAGTTTAGGCGAAGGAATTAAAGCGCGCCTGGACAAACACAAAGGAAGATGGGTGGACGAATTATCGCATGTCTTATGGGCGCATCGCACGACAATCAAGGTTAGTAATGGAGAGACTCCTTTTTCCCTTGTCTACAGGACAGAAGCTGTCATACCAGCTGAAATTGGGATGCCAACTATCCGCACCGCGGAAGTTAATGTCGCGACCAATGATGACGAACGACGGATAGATTTGGACCTACTGGAGGAAAGGCGCGAGCGCGCAGCCATACGGGAGGCAAAAACCAAGTCAAAGATGAAGGGATACTACGATGCTAAAGTTCGAAGCACCTCATTCAGACCTGGCGACTTTGTGTACCGCGCTAATGATGCAAGCCACGCAGAAGACACAGGTAAACTTGGACCAAAGTGGGAAGGACCCTATGAGGTCGTTGAAGCACTAGGACAAGGCGCGTACAAGCTGCGCGACATGGAAGGCCGTGAGCTACAACGCACATGGAATATCTGCAACCTCAAGAGATGCTATCTTTAGGAAAGGTTACGACCCAATGCATGGACACACACGCACTTTAGTAAGTGCCAAATAAATATCCATGTATTTATATTCTTTGTTTCATTTAGACAAATGTTTTTTTTTTTTTTTTTTTTTTTTTTTTTTTTTTTTTTATCTTTTTTACAAAAATTTGCAAGTATTAATAAAATGTTGCTGTTTCTAGCTAACTCCGTGACACACTTTACTTTATTGCTTACATATAATTTATGTCTCAATATTGTTTATTATATTATCTTTTGCCTACATGGCGTGCATGCACTAATTAAAAACCTACGATGGTAAAAGGATGAGTAAACCTAACAAATGACTCGTTGAGTAAGAGGGTTGCAAACCCATCAACACCGGATCACGCATCCTTGTTAAACACCTTATTCTCAAGACGTTGGAGTAAGTTCCATGCGTACCCCACGACGGGTACACATCAATGCATACTGTGCGCGTTTAACAAATCAGGAGTTAAGACAACTAACCCCTTAGTATGGCCCTAGCAGCACGCTGCAATCCATACACTTGTGCACCCCATGATGGGTACACAGCAACTTGTAAATTTCATACACAATTATGTTATATACAACCATGTCATACACGACTATGTCATAATTTTCATACAAGATAAGTGTAAGTGATTATGAATCCTTGTAAAACCTCTTCAAATGTGTTTATACAAGCGATTTGACTCTTAGACATCTTTTATGCAAAAATAACTAAGTACAAACGTTATAAACCATAGCCAAATTTGATATAATATGCATACAATGGTATTATTCAAAATCAACGCTTCATTATAACAAGTCCATCAAGAGTACACATCCAACAAGCATATGTACAAGGAAAAAGTGGACATATAACAAAATACCACTACACCAAAACTACCAAGACATGCTACGAGTACGCCTTAGCCCTGAGCTACCTGCCTGGTGCGCTACACGATCAGCATCTGTAAGCAGCTGCAACAACTTAGCATCCCAGGCGCTACTGTTGGTACGCTAACAGGCACCCCATCAGACCTAGGAATGTGAGCTGCGCCAAGACCACATAGGATAGCCTTCCCCTTCTGACCCCTCTTATTGGCAAGTCTCATCTCGTGAGCTTCCAAAGATGTCTTCAATGGAATCTCTTTCTCAAGAGCAAAAGGGTTTAGGATGTCACGAGGGCGAGCAAAAATGGGCACCTGTAGCTGAGACACATCCGGCTTCAAAAAATAATCAAGCTGCTCCTCAGCATTCGCGGATGAATGTCTAGGCAAAGTCAAACCCTCCATAATCACACTAATAGGGAAGTCCTGGTCCCGCTCCAGCTGCGCTATATGAAGAAGCTCAAAAAGTTTTAACTTCTCCGTAGCAGAAACAAGCTCGCCATAAGCATTCTCATTATAACCAGGCACTTCTGAAGGAGACATCGCCAAAACCTTGGATGCGCACAGTTCCTCTACCGCCTCCGCCCTACCACGCGCTAGGGCACATTGAACCACATTCCCGAAGGACTCTTTAACCTCTCGAGACTCCAGCGTGGTCATGGCGGCCAGACGCAAACCATGGCTGATAAGCCACCTGCGCTCAGCTATAGTCGACATCAAATGAGGATACAACTCCTCATCATACTCAATGCTGAGTTTGCGCAGTTTGCCCTCCTGATTCTCCAGCAAGCTCTCCACAGCCTTGCGGAACGCATCCAGATCAGACATGAGCTTCCCCTTATTCAGCTCCATATATCTCATGGCCCACAGGCAGGAGGCCTTGTACTCTTTCGCTCCAGTGCGCTCTTTAGCCAGATCAGACATGAGCAACATCTTCTCATCAGCAACCTTCTGGTCATACAAAGCGGATGCTCTCAATTCAGCCTGCGCCTCAGCCAACTGCGCCCTTAGAAGCTCGATTTCCTTATCCTTTTGAGCAACCAGGCTGCTCTCACCAGCATACTCAGCCTGTAGCCGCGCCACCAATGAAGCCTGGTGCGCAGCAGACAATGCCAACTCCTCAAGAAGGTTACTCCTTAGCGCATCTCCAGCAGATTTTTCTTCAAACACTGGACTCTCAGGCCCAAAATCACCAACATCAGCCTTGGGGGGCGAACTCTCCACATGCGCATCATCATCAACAACAGCCTCAGCCCTACACGCAAATACAAAGTTACTCTATAATACTAATAGCGTAATAAAGGACTGAAGACCTAAAGACACAAATGCTTACGTGGGGGGAGAAGTCTTATGCGATGACGCATCCTCTTCGGCGGGACGCTCGACAACAAGCGCAGGGCGCTTACTTGATGTCCCTGCGCCATCATCACCAGACGCCCTCTTGCGCTTCCGCACCAAGCCTTCATCTCCAGACTCGTCCATAGCACTCCCTGATGAGTCTACATGCACCAACTCAACAGGGATCTGTGTCTCAACAGAGGGAAAGCTACGCAGAGGAGTTGCCATGGTGACACCTGCGGGAACCTCCCCTATCCCCTCTGTCTCCTCTGTTTCCTCCTGCGCAATCAACATTGTGCGCCCAGCAGTAGCCTGAAGCAATGGCTGCTCCTCATCTCTCAAGGGGCGCACCCCTACGATCACCTTTGTAGGCTTCGCCAAGCGAACAACATCAAACAAGTCCATCTCTGCGCAACAAAGCAACAAACAAATAGCAAATGCGTTAGTAAAACTACAAAGGAAAGAATGCTTACAACTACCAAGTGAGGGGGAAGGAAGAGACAAGCACCCACCCCCGCCGTCTTCATCCAAGAATGTTGGCACCTCTTCCGGACTACCAAAGTAGTTGTGACTGATGCCCATGTGCACCAAAAAATCTTCTGGATACGGTTCAATAGGTATGCGATTGGTGTTTATCGTCTCCGCATCCGCCACATTATACAACCCGGGTCTGGGCGCTCATCTCTCGGCAACGATTCTTGAGTATAGAACTCAAATGCCCAGGGAAAAAATGCACTATCAATCCAGAAAATTTTTTCCCTCCATACCCTTAGTGCGTCTAATTTCTTTGCATAACACTGCAGAGACCCCGCGCGCTTAGCAAAAGTGACCCACCCGTTCAACCACGACTTGTGGTAAAACGCGCGGAATAGATGCACAGTCGGTTCAATCGCCAACAGGCGACAATTTACCTCAAAATTAGTAACTTTCGCCGCACCTATACAGTGCAGTTGCAAGATGTGCAAGCGATAATGGTTTAAGATATCGCACAAAAACAGGGAAATCAGAACACGCTGGTTCGCAAACTCGAAAAAGAGCGTATAAACCTCCACCTTCCCTTGCGGGAAATTCGCTATCGATGCATTTGCGCCCGGAACTACCGGATGCAATGCGAGAGGGATATAATAGTCTGAGGTGAACTGACGAAGTTCATCCTCAGACATATCGAAACTAATCTCAGATAATTGAAGAACCATGATACCTATTATCGGCGCACTCGCTATTATCTTCGCTTTTGTTGATTTGTTTCTTGAAGGTTTAACAATGGCGAAAAAAATGATGATTTCTTTTTACTGTGGTAACCACAGTCAAATGACGGCTAAAGTTTATATAGGGTACACATATTCGTGGATGTACGACATGTGTACCTGGTATGTGCGTATTCACATACCTTTATTTGACCAAAATCGGACCCAAATTGACCAAAAACCCGACCAAAATGCCAAATATATTGTGTTTTTGTGTTTTTACATATGCAGGCACGGATATCGAAGAAAAGGACAAAATTCAAGAAAGAACCGGAAAAACGAGCACGAGATATGGAAGTATTATTTTTAGCCGATGCCGGGAAGAAATTATGGTCAACAAGTCAACCCAAGTCCTCCATCTATCAGAAGTTGTCAACATTAGCCCTTGGATTCAACTTGGAAAAATTGGCAACATCAGCCCCTCAAGAATCTAGAAATTACATAAAAGGTCCCTAGAACTTTACACTTAAAATCCCTAATCCATAAATACTACTCTACCCGGATTTTAATTAAACAAACCCACCCTACTCACTTATCCAACCCACACAAACCAAATCCAAACCCAATCCAAAAATCTAACCAACTCAGCCCAACTATTAAACCAACCCAAGCCCACCTTATTTCAACACACCCGATCCACCCAACCCAAATAATAAACCCGGTCAACCCATTAAACCACCAGTCAAACAAAAAATAAACTAACACAAAACACACACCACGCGCCCTTTTTACCCCTTTTTCCCAACCCAGAAATACTGATGAACCCTAGAAATTACCGTACCAATCATTTACCCCGTACCCATCATAATTACCCAATCATAAGTATCTAGAAGGTCCTGACAATAGAATGACACGTGGGGGATGCTTATTGGTCGAGCCACTTCACACCTTTGATCATACGGCTGTGATTTAAGAGTAGGGAGCAAGAAACGATCTAAGGGTAGATAGCAGCTGAGGAGCACACGGATTGATGAGCTGGAAGGCCTGGAAGCTTCAGTGGTAGCCTATAAATAGAGCTCTCCTCTTCACAGTCAAGTTTTGTCCAATTTTTCATTTCTTTAGAAAGATTGTTACCATTTTAAATTTCTGTATCATTTAATGTTTTTAGTAGTGTAACTTTTAATTTCAAGTTGTAATCACATTTCCAGTCACTTTTGTAATTTTGATATTTTAATGAAAGTTTTTCATTCAACCCTATTTTAATTCTGTTTACTTTCAATTGTTATTTTAATCTCAGCTTATGATACTTGTCAGTAGTTTATTAAGAGTTATATTCAGCTTAGTTCAATTGATGTATTCTCATTTATTTGGTTAATCTCTTTTGAAAAAAAATGAATAAATAAATAAATAAAAATAATATTGTTTGAACTTCTGAATCCAGCTTGCAACCAAGCTTTTTAGTGTAGAAACTAGCTTATTTTAGCTTCCATAGCTATTGTAAGCTTTTGTTTAAGCATAGCTTAGTTTTTAGTTTAATTTCACAAAAAGTCAACAAAGTCAACTGCTGGATAAGCTGGTAATAAGCTGGATCTGAGGTGTTTATTGGGTGGTATTTGGGCTATTTGACAAGCCTTGGTGTCATTTGTTTGGTTCATACTTGTTCTCAACCATTTCATACTTGTAAGTTTGGTTTAGCTTTTAGATTTAGCTTATTTTGTGATATTGCTTATTAGTGCTACTATTGAGCTAGATGTTGCTTAATAGTGTTTGCTTAAAGTTAGTTATGCAATTTAGGATCAGTAGATTAGCTTAAATCAGTTGGGATCATTAGGATAGAATCACTTTTTCAGTTTGAGTAGGGATGTTTGGATTTATGGCAGTAAGATGTATACTGATGTGGTTACTGTAGCTGTGCCTTTTTAGATCTTTAGATTAAGCTAAAATCAGTTTGTTTAAGCTTGTTATTAGATTTAATGAGTTGTTTTGATTGATTTTGAGGTTGCGAGTTTAGAAGTAGGATTTTGGATACTCAACTGCTCAATTAAGCTCAGCATAAGCTAATTAAATTTTGAGTTCCATTTTGGTTTTTCTAGGTGTTTTGTAGGTGCTAAAGTCAGTTTCTAAGATCTGGATTGAATTGGAGAAGTTTGGCACATATTTTGCGCCAAAAATTCTCTACTGCTATATCAGAATGTTTAGTGCAGGTTAGGATTTTTAGCTGCTGATCTAAGTCAGCTAGGGGTTTATTCAATTAAGCTTAGACCTCAATTTTTGGTTTATAGGTAGTTATAACATCAAGCATTAAGCTCATTATCTGGGATCCAAGTTTGGTGCTTATTAGATTGCTTATTGACTGTCTGCAAAAAGGTGTTTTAGCCTTTGTTTTTGTCTCAACCAATAAGCTGTGCAGAAGTATAATGGCTTATTCCTTTGGCTTATTTGTTCTTTCTGAGTTGCTTTAAGCTTATTATAGCCCTTTGCATTTGTCCTGAGCTTTTGGGAATTTTTGGCTTATGTTTGCTTAATTTTAGCTTATTTCCTAGAGCTTATTTTGACTGTTTTGCTTATTTTAGCTTAATCTGGTTCTGGTTTTATTTTTCCTATATTATTTCTTTGATTTTAAAATTACTCAAAAATTTTCAGAATTTTCCAAGTTGTTTTAATATTTTTAAATCATTTTAATAGTTTAAATTAGTTTTTAATTCATAAAAAATTATTAAAAAGTCAAAAAAATATTTTTTCTTTTTCCAAAAATTTTCTTTTATCAGTTTTAATATAGGAAAATTATTTTCAAAATTTTAGGTTTTAAAATTTAGCTTTTCACTTTTATTTACGTTTTATATTTCGTCACGTAACGTTTTTAAATCCCGGTTTTTAGTTTTAAATTCTCGTGCTTAGATTACTTGTACATATAGCTTTATTAGTAGTTTTTAATTGCTATTTCATTGTTTGTAGTGTAGAAATCACAATTCTCACTTATACACACTCATTCACTACACGAATCACGTTCCGGGAACACAAATTCCATTCGATCTTCGTCGGGACAAACGACTCGGGTTAACACATATTTCCACGTGTGTTTTCCTTGAAAAATATATACTATAATTGACGAATCAGTTTTTGGCGCCGCTGCCGGGGAAGGTTGAAGTGAGTTCGTGATTTCGTTCGTCGAATCGTGTTTTGAAGACCCTTCCTCGGAAGTTATCGTTTTCATAAAAATAAAAAAATACAAAAATATAATAATTAAAAAACACTTTTCCTAAAGTGTTTTCACCATTAATAATACATCCTCGGTCTTTCGTTGAAGGAGGGCGGTTGTAAACCATTCCAAATAAACAACAAAAGAGATCGTGTAGTTAAACGTTGCTTGGATTATTTCTTTACTACAACCTAATTACGGGGTTTAAGGAAGTCTTGACATTAAATTGCAGACTGAAGAGAGATCCATTCTTCTCTCCCGCCACGCTGCGCGTAGTTTTGAAAGAAACGAGTACGGTTGATAAAACGATCACCAAAAATATAATTATTTTTCCTTAATTAAAAATCCAAAAAGATTTTCTCTTCAAAATTATTTTCCATTTTTCTAATGTTTCTAAATTTCAAAACCCAAAAATAATCTTCTTATCCTCTTAAACGTTTAATTCTATCTCTTTATCCCTCTATCCGTTTAATTCTTATGACGTCACTTGGCTATCACTGCTTTCATTGTAAAAGTCCAATGGGTGATAGTCTTCGTTGTTACAAGTGCTTGTGTGAGCGGTGTGGAGGCAATTGTCGTAATGGATTTTGTAATTGGTGTGAATTACCAATTAATCCAAATCCAAATTCCTTCAATTCTTCTCAAGATTTTTCCGAACACCCTCCACAACCCCAGCCATCTTCACTCACTCAGTATAATTGCTCTATATGTGGAGATCAGTTGGGGGACAATTCACTTTGTGACCGATGTTTTTGCAACGAATGTGAATTTAGTCGAGGACTTTGTATGTGTTCTTATTCGAAAGCTGAAACTGTATTCGCTTATCCAAACTCTTTCAATGAACCATCAAATTTCTCCGACTACCCACCACAGCCCGATATATCTTCGTTCAATCAACGTTATTGCGATGGGTGTGGAGATTCAATTGATCCGACATCGTCTTATTGTCAACGGTGCACTTGCGAGAGGTGTGGTAGAAATTTGTTCAATGGATTTTGTACGATTTGTGCTTCGGAAGCCGAAAATTCATATGCTTATGATTTTAATCCGAACATTTCCGATTATCCTCAAAACAATTTCAATCACCCTCCTCAAAACTTTTATGAGCAAGAACCGTATTTCAATGATACACCGAACTTTTCTTGTACAAATTGTGGGGGTCCTCATAATGATTATCAATGTCAACCGTGGGGTCAAAATTACTATGAACCTAATCCTTGCTATAATACTTCCGGTTTTGACAATTACCAACCCCCACAAAATCCCGTCAATTATCCAAATCAAGATGGAATGCGCGAAATTGAAAAACTTTTGGTTCAATATCGAGAGATAGCGGCTAGTCTTAATACTCCCGGGAAGTCCATGGAAGAATTACTTGCCGAGGAAAGAGCAGCTAAATTTCGAGAGAGCTTAATTTACTATGAAGATGATTCCGATGATGACGAGGAGAGATTTGTTCCGGTAACCTTCCCTCAAATAGCACCCGTCTTTCCTACCAAAGTACTCGAGGACTCTCTAAAAATGGGGGACGAGCTTCTCGACACTATTCCGGCAACGGAATCAGACAATGTTGAGAACCTTGTCCCAATCCCAAGTGAGTCCGAGGAAATATCCGACGGTGAAAGTGATCTACAATCTTGTGAAGATTCTCTTGACATTTCCAAGGTTACCTCCGGGATTTTCTCTAACCCTCTTTTTGAATTCAATGATGAGTATACTTCTTGCAAAGTTAATCCTCTTTTCGATGAAGGGTTAGAGAACGGCGAGGACAAGGACTCTACATTTGATGAGCTGATTTTACCAATACCTCGCCCTGACGATTCCCATGACTCGGAAGGGGAAAATCTTTTTCTTGAAAGATTGCTTAATGATGATCCCCTTTCACTTCATAAAACTGAGTCATTACACGTTGAGCCATCACCCACTCGTCCGTCTACTAAACCACCCGATGATATCAAGCCCGATACGGGTGTTGTGACTTCTAAAGTGGTGGATGAGATTTCTGAAAAGTATGATAATTTGCCCACCCAACCCACCCTTTTTATCTCTTCCGAGTGTGAGGATGACAATTTCTTTACAATTGTTATCATGATCCTTCTTCTTTTCTTCACCTACCCGGTGACTTCTCCTCTCATTCACTCCTTAGGGAGTGAAGACACCGTCTTTGACCCCGGCATCTCCGTTCTTTCATGCCGGGTGTCCGTTACTTGCTTCCCCAAGGACAATTAAATTCGGGGTCGAGTCAAGCTCATGTGACTCGGTTAACAAAAACAAGCGCTTCGTGGGAGGCACCCCATGCTTATCCATCTATCTTCTTTTCTATTTTCTAATAAAGTAAGTGAGGAGGGCTTCCTTTTCCGTATCTTGTGTTTCGTGTTTTCTGTGATATGTCCAGGAATGCTCGATGATGAAGACTCTCGTGCTCGTAGTTTCCTTCACGCTACTCGAGTTTCATCATTCGTTGCTCATCGATATCCTAACATCTTATCGTTTTACATCTATCTTTTGGCATAATTAATAAACGGCCTTAGGTTTATGTAGGAGAACCCTTACCTTTAAGACATTGAGGACAATGTCTCGTTTTAGTCTGGGGGGGTAATCTTGCGATTTGATTTTTGCCTTGCATTTTTGCCGTTTTCTCATGCAACCCCGTTTTTCCTCCAAAAATTGAAAAAATCCAAAAAATTTGAGAAAATTTTAAAAATTTTGTGCAAAAATATAATAAATTTTGACATTTTTGTTGACTTTCCGCTGGAGAGAGTAGGAATAAAATTTTGACTTGACCGGGCGTGTTGAGCCCTAGCTTGTCCCCTTAACCGTTTATAATCTATAAGCTCGTGCTAGTCTTTTACACAAGGAGCTAGAAAATGCGAATTCTTTTCAAGAGTTTGCAAGTTCCCGTATTTGACTTTATATATGCATGGCTTGATTATTTGGCTAAGCATTCGCGGATCTTATTATTTAAGATTTTAAATTTGCGAAGAACGAGAAATGATAGAGTTGTTTATAAGTTAGATTGCTAAACGTGGAGTAGTTGGATCTCTTTAGAGCTCATCAAAGTTACTTGTGGCTTTTTGTTCCCATAAGCTTGTTTCACTCAAAAATAGTAATCTAGGAATAATTAAAGCTATTTTGGTTTTGGCGATGATTAGTTTTTATTTCTTCCTTAGAGAATTCTTGCTTATGAAAGTTGGGTACACATCAAGGTACTGTCAGTGTTACGGTGTAATAGACTATTCCATCTTGCCGACTCACAACCGATGTTGGGATTGTTATAAAAGCCGTAGGACTCGGGATTTGGCAAAATATATAATGAATAATGAATAATAATAATAATCCAAAGCCATAAAAAGTTTTCTACATCTTGCCGGTTCGCAGCCGATGTTGTAGACTTCTAATAAAGGCAGAGGAAAAATTCCAAGGTCATAATAGACTATCACATCTTGCCGGTTCGCAGCCGATGTTGTGATTGTTATAAAGGGCCAAGGATCAATAATAATATGAGCTTAATAATGTTAAAAATGCCAAATTTCGACTCCGAGGTATCCTAATAAAGGCTTCTGTCTCTGGACTCGTAGATGAGTTGTTTCGGTCGCAAATAAAAGGGATATTCTCAAAATCGTGTTAAATCAGAGACCTTGATGTGGACCTCATCTTTGTATGCAACGGTTTTCGAGGGAAGGTTTGAAAACTACTTAGCGTCTAAACTAGGTATCTTTATCGGATTAAAAATTTTCGAAACGAGAACTTGAAGAAATTCATTTCTCACCAAAAATAAAATAAATAGAGGAAAATAGGAATTTGGGAACAAGTAGTCCACAATTAGCTTTTATGAGTAGTGTCGGCAATCTAACTTGTAAATGACAATGATTTCGTTTTAAGCTTAGTTTGGGGACTTGTGAAAAATCGGGGACGACGAATTTTATCCGTATGGTCACTTCTTTATGAGTCGTGTTTCCTGCTCGAAGACCCTAAAAGTTATCATGAGATAATGATTGTCAACAAAAACCGTCACATGAATAATGAGAAAAATACAAAAATAGAATAAAAGGAAAATCGGGGAGTTTTTAGAACTTAAGATTTCTTAATCTCTTTTGAAAATTTTGCTACTTCTCAAAGTTAAGTAAAAAGAGATTGGAAATTTTCGGTTTCAAAAACGTGTTTTTTATAACATTGCATAAGGACATTGCAATAGCTTAGTCTGGGGGAATTTGGTATGTGCGTATTCACATACCTTTATTTGACCAAAACCGGACCCAAATTGACCAAAAACCCGACCAAAATGCCAAATATATTGTGTTTTTGTGTTTTTACATATGCAGGCACGGATATCGAAGAAAAGGACAAAATTCAAGAAAGAACCGGAAAAACGAGCACGAGATATGGAAGTATTATTTTTAGCCGATGCCGGGAAGAAATTATGGTCAACAAGTCAACCCAAGTCCTCCATCTATCAGAAGTTGTCAACATTAGCCCTTGGATTCAACTTGTTAAAATTGGCAACATCAGCCCCTCAAGAATCTAGAAATTACATAAAAGGTCCCTAGAACTTTACACTTAAAATCCCTAATCCATAAATACTACTCTACCCGGATTTTAATTAAACAAACCCACCCTACTCACTTATCCAACCCACACAAACCAAATCCAAACCCAATCCAAAAATCTAACCAACTCAGCCTAACTATTAAACCAACCCAAGCCCACCTTATTTCAACACACCCGATCCACGCAACCCAAATAATAAACCCGGTCAACCCATTAAACCACCAGTCAAACAAAAAATAAACTAACACAAAACACACACCACGCACCCTTTTTACCCCTTTTTCCCAACCCATAAATACTGATGAACCCTAGAAATTACCGTACCAATCATTTACCCCGTACCCATCATAATTACCCAATCATAAGTATCTAGAAGGTCCTGACAATAGAATGACACGTGGGGGATGCTTATTGGTCGAGCCACTTCACACCTTTGATCATACGGCTGTGATTTAAGAGTAGGGAGCAAGAAACGATCTAAGGGTAGATAGCAGCTGAGGAGCACACGGATTGATGAGCTGGAAGGCCTGGAAGCTTCAGTGGTAGCCTATAAATAGAGCTCTCCTCTTCACAGTCAAGTTTTGTCCAATTTTTCATTTCTTTAGAAAGATTGTTACCATTTTAAATTTCTGTATCATTTAATGTTTTTAGTAGTGTAACTTTTAATTTCAAGTTGTAATCACATTTCCAGTCACTTTTGTAATTTTGATATTTTAATGAAAGTTTTTCATTCAACCCTATTTTAATTCTGTTTACTTTCAATTGTTATTTTAATCTCAGCTTATGATACTTGTCAGTAGTTTATTAAGAGTTATATTCAGCTTAGTTCAATTGATGTATTCTCATTTATTTGGTTAATCTCTTTTGAAAAAAAAAAAATAAATAAATAAATAAAAATAATATTGTTTGAACTTCTGAATCCAGCTTGCAACCAAGCTTTTTAGTGTAGAAACTAGCTTATTTTAGCTTCCATAGCTATTGTAAGCTTTTGTTTAAGCATAGCTTAGTTTTTAGTTTAATTTCACAAAAAGTCAACAAAGTCAACTGCTGGATAAGCTGGTAATAAGCTGGATCTGAGGTGTTTATTGGGTGGTATTTGGGCTATTTGATAAGCCTTGGTGTCATTTGTTTGGTTCATACTTGTTCTCAACCATTTCATGCTTGTAAGTTTGGTTTAGCTTTTAGATTTAGCTTATTTTGTGATATTGCTTATTAGTGCTATTATAGAGCTAGATGTTGCTTAATAGTGTTTGCTTAAAGTTAGTTATGCAATTTAGGATCAGTAGATTAGCTTAAATCAGTTGGGATCATTAGGATAGAATCACTTTTTCAGTTTGAGTAGGGATGTTTGGATTTATGGCAGTAAGATGTATACTGATGTGGTTACTGTAGCTGTGCCTTTTTAGATCTTTAGATTAAGCTAAAATCAGTTTGTTTAAGCTTGTTATTAGATTTAATGAGTTGTTTTGATTGATTTTGAGGTTGCGAGTTTAGAAGTAGGATTTTGGATACTCAACTGCTCAATTAAGCTCAGCATAAGCTAATTATATTTTGAGTTCCATTTTGGTTTTTCTAGGTGTTTTGTAGGTGCTAAAGTCAGTTTCTAAGATCTGGATTGAATTGGAGAAGTTTGGCACATATTTTGCGCCAAAAATTCTCTACTGCTATATCAGAATGTTTAGTGCAGGTTAGGATTTTTAGCTGCTGATCTAAGTCAGCTAGGGGCTTATTCAATTAAGCTTAGACCTCAATTTTTGGTTTATAGGTAGTTAGAACATCAAGCATTAAGCTCATTATCTGGGATCCAAGTTTGGTGCTTATTAGATTGCTTATTGACTGTCTGCAAAAAGGTGTTTTAGCCTTTGTTTTTGTCTCAACCAATAAGCTGTGCAGAAGTATAATGGCTTATTCCTTTGGCTTATTTGTTCTTTCTGAGTTGCTTTAAGCTTATTATAGCCCTTTGCATTTGTCCTGAGCTTTTGGGAATTTTTGGCTTGTGTTTGCTTAATTTTAGCTTATTTCCTAGAGCTTATTTTGACTGTTTTGCTTATTTTAGCTTATTCTGGTTCTGGTTTTATTTTTCCTATATTATTTCTTTGATTTTAAAATTACTCAAAAATTTTCAGAATTTTCCAAGTTGTTTTAATATTTTTAAATCATTTTAATAGTTTAAATTAGTTTTTAATTCATAAAAAATTATTAAAAAGTCAAAAAAATATTTTTTCTTTTTCCAAAAATTTTCTTTTATCAGTTTTAATATAGGAAAATTATTTTCAAAATTTTAGGTTTTAAAATTTAGCTTTTCACTTTTATTTACGTTTTATATTTCGTCACGTAACGTTTTTAAATCCCGGTTTTTAGTTTTAAATTCTCGTGCTTAGATTACTTGTACATATAGCTTTATTAGTAGTTTTTAATTGCTATTTCATTGTTTGTAGTGTAGAAATCACAATTCTCACTTATACACACTCATTCACTACACGAATCACGTTCCGGGAACACAAATTCCATTCGATCTTCGTCGGGACAAACGACTCGGGTTAACACATATTTCCACGTGTGTTTTCCTTGAAAAATATATACTACAATTGACGAATCAGTACCCCACTTGCTCTAATCGTACGGTTGGGAACCCAAAAGGTAAAACACTTTTTCACCCACCACACACGATTTTCGAAGAAGATACTTGGACTAGGATTAACACGCTACTTTTGGCGGGAAATACTTAAAGCTTCCCCGCTACGCATTGAGGAATTTTTTTTTAAAGTTGTTAGTCTAGTATCCGCAACCATGCATTGCGCACACTAGACTGGGGGGACATGATGACGTATAGTCCGTATTCGGGTCACGAACCCGGCCCATACTTAAGTCCATCACGAATGGACTCAAGCCCGTCACGATATGGGCTATTGCGATAACGGTTTGGGCTCACGATGGCCCAAACCCAACGCTATTTATGGCTGCGATAATATATCTTTTATTTATGGGATATATATTGCCTAACCGCCCTACGTGGGAAACACCGAAGATTGGGGAACACGAAACCAATAAGGATTTCGTGTCCATATATAGAGGGCATCTCAACCCTCACAAAGGTACGATTCACAAAACCCTAACTCTTCTACAAACCCTAAAACCGATTACTTACTCTCACGCCGGAGGATAATCGTGGGAGACAATCCCACGATAAGCCTAACGGTGTTTTTCTGTTTTCTTAGTGTGCAGGTCTCAAGCATTAAGATCGAATTGGTACGGAATCAAGGAACGCCCAACTTTTGTATCAACACAAATGATTACTCCACCAAACTTCTTCGATCATTATTCCGCATTTCATATAAACTCCATCTTCCATAATAGCTCTTTGACTATCTTATTTTCACACATACATAGCTCATTGGCTTTTCTTTTTTTTTTTCTCTTTTTTTTTTTTTTTTTTTTTTTTTTTTTTTTTAATAATAACACCCCCACACTTTGGATGAGCACACACTACAAAAAATATAAATAATAGTAGCGACCTCCTTCTTCATTGGAACAACATATACACATACAAGGTGTGGTCAATCATGCAATCATCAAAAATAAATAGTTTCGAACTTCATTTGGACTTGATTCGGGAAAGTCTAAGGTGTATGGTGCAATGATTTTCTGGGTTAAATCAAAAGAAAAGATAGGCTCAAAAGGGTGTAACTAAGGGTATCTAGCATATAATGCTAACTAATGGGTTTCAATTACTAAGGACAACTAACCAATGTGGTTAGCAAAAATGTATTGTAAACGGAAGGCCATTTGGTGAAAATCTTAATTTGCCTCTTATCATTTGAATATATTTTATTACTTGAAAGTAATTTTAACCGTAATGCATAACAAGTACAAGTTCTAGAATCGACATAATCACCGGCACACTCATACGAAATATAAGGCATAAATCCTCACAATTTAAATTGGTGGTAAAATGTCTTTAGCAATAGTTACCAAAAACTCTCAAAACTTGACTACATTCCAACAAAAAAAATTTAAATAACCTTATTATTTACCATTGAATCAATTGATCTATCAACTAGAAAAATCAAAGGCGAATAAATTCACACATTCTAGTTCTTGAAATCCAAAAATCTAAAATTTAAAAAAAAAAAACTTTCCTATTTACTTCCCTCCCCCACACTTAAGTTTTGCATTGTCCTCAATGTAATAAAACGAACTTCAAAGTAAAGGAAATGGAAAGAAAAATAGAAAAAAAATAAAATAAAATAAAAACTACCCGGGAAAAATTAGCATAAGCCTAGTTGATCACAAGTAATCTCATGAGTCCTTCCAACTCCAAATATTGATCAACACTAAGCTTCCGTCAATTCTTCCCCTGCAAACACTGCAAACTATGCTCGAAACAAACAAAACAAAATACCAAAAACAATAAACCAAACAAAACATAATAATAAAAAAAATAATCCAAACAAACCAAAATTAAAACAAATAAATCCTACAAGAGTTAAAGTTAAAGTAGTAGAAAATAGAAAATAGAAATAGTTCAACCATCATTATTTTGAAACCATAGTCATAAACCATCGATCAATCATAATCCATGTCCGGATTAATCCTCTCATCTTCACTCTCTTCATTCTCATCTTCATAATTCTCATCACCCTCAAAAATTGTGTAAATTTGTCTTTTCTCTCCAACACCCCTTGAAGAACCGCCCACATCAAAACTCGCACTCCCAACATTAGGAACTCTGCCATACACCGGCACTGGTTCAGGAAATGGTGCGTACCCAGGATATGGGTAAGGGTATTGGCCAGGATACGGGTCATACTCCAATGGGTAGGGTGGAACATTTGGTGGGTTGTAAGGAGGTACCTCATAATCGGCTTGTTGAGCCACATGTTGAAGCATCGACATTGAGTAATCATAGTTGTAATTTTGCCTCAACATCATTGAATCTCTCCACACATCCCTTTTCTCAATCTCGTTTAGCTCACGGTTCCAATCTCCCCATCCCGAGTCAAAACTACCCGGGGCATGAACATTCCCAACATGAGGTGGTGGTTGATACGGTGGTTGTTGGTAAGGCTGTTGTGGTGCTCCATGAGGTGCAGCCATTTGAGGCTCAATCCAAGCTCCCAACTCTCGTGTCTTCCTATTTAATGCCGTATTAAAACTCTTCTCATCCCACATCTCACTATTCAACATTTCTGAACACTTTGCTAATTCTATATCCACATAATAACCCAATCTTTTTGCCAGCTTGGTCACATAGTGACCACCACAGATTGCACTATTGTCCTTGATTCCTGGTGCTCTCCTTGAAAGATACTCGGCTATTATCCAAGCCGCATTCCCATTCTTCTCCTCCAACAACTTCATTACCCAAAGATCCGGTTGATTGCACTTGTCACGGCTCCCTGTCCTATGCAAAACACTCCAAGCTATCAATTTCTGTAAAATTCTCAACAACGGATTCCTTAGCTTTGATGAATTCCTTCGAGTACAACTTGGGTCACCAACACTGTTCCAATACTCAGCTAACCCGGCATAATCATTATGCCTCCTTACTAATCTCACAAAATGAGATGCAAACAATCGACTTTTGATATCATCTGGCTCGTACAAGCCAAGAACAACGGCAAACTCCGGCAAAGTAAACTCATGCTCTCTACCACAGAGCCTAAACCAAATGCATTTGTCATTCATAAGATCCACAACCTTCCTCTCAAAGTAAAACGTGGAGAAAAACTCCAAACACCATTCACGGTTAACTTTCTCATGGATACTAAAAGCATTCTCCCATGAATAATCCTCAAAACTAGAACCGTCTCCTTCATACACATATGTCATTCTCATCAAGTCCCTTAACTCTATCTCACATCCAAAGTCATGAAATAAATCCCAATCGACTAACCTTGGAATAGCAAGCCTTCGCCCTTGTAACTTCGATAGACGCTCACGAAAAGCGTGCCTCTCTTCGCTGCTTAAGCCACTAAACTTCAAATTCTCATTACGCTCTGGATTCACAGTATACTTAACCTTCTCCTTGACATTCCTATTCACAAACTTTTTCACAATTGGATTACTAACTTCACGCGACGAACTCGATCCTCCTGCAAGAAATCTCTGTAGAAATCATGATTATTCGTTAGTATAAGAGTATAAGAAACAAGGTTACATGATTTAGAAGTCCAAAAGATTCGTTTTGAAAATTTTCAAAAAGTTTTACCGAGGGCTCCATCCGATCGGTAGCAACTCGCAACCGAATCGGTTGTAAGTACTGTATCCAAAAAAAAAATTTTCCGACTTCAAATCAATCCTATCTAGTTCCACTCTTCCTTATCCTGCATTTCATCAATCACTATGGTCTCTACACATCCCACTTATCTCTAAATCATATCCATAACATACTCGCATGATCAATCTTAGAACCTATGAACATATTCGAAATCAAACCTTATTGATGTTCTTATCCATAATGCATCATCCTAGGAACACTAATTAACATCTAAACAACATCTGGAAATCATTAATTTCTACCCAGAATCGATTCAAAGTTTTGACCCATATGATTCAAAAAAATCAATTAATTCATTCTTCCTCAAAACTTAATCAATCCATCTCATTCTTTTTGCAATGATTTCCTCAATCATTTACCCATCTATTCCAGAAAAATCATGCCTTAATTCGAACTATATCAAAAACGCCTAAATTTTGACCTAATTCAATCAACTCGAATTAAAACCTAATTGACACAAATTGATGATGTTACTTACTTGTTTTGGTGCCATTGATGATCCTTCAACTCTCCTGCAACTCTTAAAACTCTTCTAATGGTCGAATTAATGAACCCCAAGTGTGGTGGAATGAGTGTGTGTGTGTTTTTATGATTTTTGAAATCTTGGGTATATATACTTCACTCCATCCGATCAGTATTTCATCCAACCGATTCGGATTGAATTTTTGCAAAACTTCACTTTTTCTTTCTTTCTTCAATACTTTGACACTTGCAAGAACAAATGGAAAGTATTTGACTCCCTTAAAAGACTTCACTTTAAGTATGAAAAATACCACCAACACACTTATTCTCCCAACTTGTTATCCAATCTATCTCTACAACTTCTAAAACAAAACTTAACTCCATAGATTAAAACTTAATAAAACCATAAGGTAACCAAAAGGTCTTAAACTTAAATCAAACTTAAATGCAAAACATTAAACTACTATTAAAAATAAACAAAACAAACATTAGCACAAGCCTTGTGCTTTATTCTTCAACTTTTGCTCTTCAACCTTCATCCTTCAAAGTATTCATGCTTCAAGATGTCTTCACTTTGAAATTTTCCGGATAACTTTCGGTTAGTCACTTGTGTTTTAAACTTCCTTGCAAAATTCCTTCCATCCGGGCAAACTATATCAAACTTCACATGCCATTCTCCATCACCTTCTTCTTTCTTGTAAACACTAGCTCCTTCGGGTCCCCATTCCAAATTCTTCAATTGAACCGGTAAGGATCCAAGAAAATCTGTCAATTTATGGAACACAAAAACATTCTTGAATGGGTTATAGAAAACCTCCATAGCTAATGCTCTTTCCAACTCATCTTCAATACCAAAGTAACTAGGGACAACCGGCCCATACTTAGGCCTTCCCTCTTCATCTCTACCAACTTCAAAACAACCTAAATGGTCTTCTTCTTCTTCATCTTCATGCACTTCCTTAATAATCTTGCCTCTAGGTTTTGGATAATAGGTATGCTTCAAGATCCCATCACTAATAGTCATAGTACCTCTACCCATATCTATTATAGCTCCGCAAGTTCTCAAAAACGTTCTTCCTAACAACAACGGTAACTCCTTATCTTCGGGGATATTAAGCACAAGAAAATCAGCTAAGAAAGCTTGATATCCTACTTGCACTCTAACATTCTTTACTTCTCCCATTGCTTTTTCTCTTGAATTGTCAGTCATAGTAAGATTATATTGATTTGGTTGGGGATTACCAAGTCCTAATCTTTTGTACAACGGGTATGGGATCACATTCACACTTGCTCCTGTATCGGCCAATGCATACATTGCATCGGTTCCATTCACCTTAATGGGTAACACAAAA
The DNA here is from genome assembly GCA_021014915.2 of Artemisia tridentata subsp. tridentata. Classification (NCBI taxonomy): domain Eukaryota; kingdom Viridiplantae; phylum Streptophyta; class Magnoliopsida; order Asterales; family Asteraceae; genus Artemisia; species Artemisia tridentata. Next base: position 400,360,107 of record CP139508.1, read on the forward strand.
TTTCCCGGATCGCTCTCTTTCTTAGGCAACCCATTTTCAACTATCCTTTCCCTTGCAAACTCATCAAAATTCTTATCCTCTAGCCTAGCTGTTGCCATCATAACCGCATCTAACTTCTTACGATAAACCATGTAATTGTTCAACACTTCTATAACCGGCTTCTCTTCCATAAGCTCTTTAAATTTCATTTCCAAGTTCTCCAAAACTGCTTCTTTTTGTTCTTGAGTCAAAGGTTTAACTTCTTGAGGTGATTTGGGTGATGAATTAGATGAACTACTCTCATTCTTAGGAATGGAGGGTTGGGTAAGTTTGTTAAGTGGTGTTTTCTTGCGATTAGCCTTTCCCATTTTAACAATCTCTCCTCTACCTTCCTTCTTCTCTACCATATCATCATCAACATCAATTCTCATCTCTCCCATAGCAAAATCAACCCTACATTTAGTTTTCACCATGAAATTTCTACCAAACATAACTTCCGGTTCACCCACATTTCCATATTCCAACACAACAAAATCAATTTTGAAAACATGACCATGAATATTAACATTCAAATCTCTCACTATCTTCCTACCATAATTCTCATAATCAAGCCTAACAAAGCCAAGCTTACTAAGCATTTCTTCCGTAATGTAATTCTCACCATATTCCATATTAAGTTGAGCATCCCAAGCCTTAACTCCTTCCACACCACATGGTGTAGCATACCTCATAAATGATACATCAAACTCTTTAGGTGGTGCTTGCGTAAACACAACCACTCTTTTCTCCTTAGGTAAACAAACACTGCTTTCGCCAACTTCTTCTTTTCTTTCTAAACCAATCTTAGCTTCGTCCAAAATGCTTTCCAACTTCTCCAAAGAATCTCCTGAATCTCTCAACATCTCTTCCAAATGTCTCAAATATTCCGAAACATTGCTTAAACTCTCCATTCTACTTAAGCACTAACTATAACATAACCACACAAAAAAAAAATAAAAATAAAAAAAATCCAAACTATTAGCGTGAGGGTTAGTTATAATCGAACCATATCAAAATATCAAACCAAAGCAAGCTAACAAACAACTTCAAACCATCAAAACATCAAAACAACTAAAAATAAAAAATCATAAAAACTTTTACCGAGGCAACCATCCGATCGGTATCCCCCGGCAACGGCGCCAAAAAACTTGATGTGGGCAGCATCCGATCGGTATCACCTTCCATCCGATCGGATGGGTAAAATGCAAAATACGAACTCTCACCAACCGAATCGGATGCGGGCGGCGTCCGATCGGTTCGATCGAAAATAAAATAAAAAAAAATTACTTTTTTTTTAATAATAAGACTAAACTAATGACAACCTCTTTTTAATTTGTTTTTGTGTTTTTTTTTTAGAAGAACTAAAAAGAAGAATAAATTAATAACTAAAACTAATTAATATAATCCTACAATTAACTATCAAGCATTAAACTATTTGATTAACTTTTAACTCTTCAACTAATGACCATAAAAAATAATTATAAACTCATTCAATGAAAACTATAAAACTACCAAACATTAAAATTAATAAATTAACTATATTAACTAACATTTAACATAATAAAACTTTCTAATACCCTAAATTAATTAACCTAATTACTCTACTAATTAAACATAATATTAATGAATCATAAAACTGAAAATAAGATAACAAAAATTACTAAAAAATGTTAACGAGACCACCAACCGATCGGATGGAAATCCATCCGATTCGGTTGGTCCGAACCAAACTCTTTTTTTTTTTTACTTTTTAACCTTTTTAAATTTTTTTAAAAATAAAAACTTAGACTACTAAGCCCAACTACCAAGAAAATCTTAACAATTCCCCGGCAACGGCGCCAAAAACTTGATGTGCGTGTCGTTGTGTTCAAGTTTTAAAATTTATAAACACGATTTATCCAATTCTCTAATCACACATACGAGCAAGTATACTCGTCCGTGGTAGTAAAGGTGGGTAAGTCGAGATCGTCCCAAGGGAATTGGGGTTTAGGTTTAGTAAATAAGTTTTAGCAAAAAGGAGTGTCAATCCAATTTGAAGCAAATTCTAAAAAACAAGCAAGGTTCAATCAATCAAAAACTAATATACTTGTGTGTAGTTTCCATGACAATTGTTTAAAGTAACCAATCAAGTTGGGTGTGACTTGTAATGATGCACAACTTAAAATGAATGATTCACAATCAATGGTTTTTATCATGAGAAATCATATCTAAGAATTCAATCTCCTAGTTAACTCCTTTCGGCCATGATTAACTATTACGATAATTCTATTAAGTCCTTTTTGTTGTTTGAAAGCATTTCTTATCTTAAGAATTCCTACGAATCCTTTCGGCCTTTTTCGTGATGAAATCGTTTCCAAATCCATTTTAATGAGTAAAGGTGTTGCTTGTCACACACCACAATCCATACAAATTCATGCACTAACTTTTTGGAATAAAAACATAAAGAAAACTCCTTTCGGCCTTTGTGAATCTTTGAAATTGTTTTTACCAACCAATTAAGCAAGATTAGATTTTATCTCAACAAACTCATAAAACAAGATATGTTTTCATGCATCACTATGATAAGATTACTCCAACAATTGTCACATCATCCACACACAAGTATAACTAAATTACTCCATAACAATCATAATCAAACACAAGTAATTAACCAAACTTTCATTCATCATATAGTAAAAGTAAAAGTAGTTCATGATAACTCAACAAGAAATACCTATCAAGGAATTACAAGAACTAGAATTGTGGAACTATAGCAATCCACACTCCTCCAATCGCCTATTATCACAAGTAAACAACTCCACACACGGACGCAACTCTTGAGACTCGAACTCAAGATCTCCTGGACGTTTTCACAGCAACTACAAGCTTTCGGGCAATAATAATAAGGTGGTGTAGCTTTTTTAGGTTATGTCACTTCCCCCAAAAGAACTCTCTTTGTAAACTAACTAAGGGTTCCTTAAATAAGTGAGGAAACCCTTATTATCCAAGTAAAAACGTCCTATATGATTTAACAGCCGAGAAATGATAAGCCTCAATGATTATGGGGCTTAAATTCACCATTTAATGCAACTTTGCAACTTCAGTGTCGGCCAACCGATCGGTATTTGGCTCCTACCGATCGGTTGGAGCTCTCGGTGTCTCCAACTTCAACCCATCCGAATCGGATGCGGGCAGCATCCGATCGGATGGATGACTCTGCCATGCAACTTTTATTTTCTCTTTTTCTTTTCTCGTTACGTGCTTGATCCTTTGCTGTACCACTAATTTCCTTCATAGAACTTGATCTTTTCTTGATATATAAGGCATAGAAGTCTTGGTCTAATCAATTCTTTGAAGTATCATGTGGTCTCTTTCTCGTAATTCTCCTTATGTGCATAATCTCTTCATTTCTTCGTATTTTCCTCCACTTTTCCTGTTCTTGGCTATATTTACTTGCATACACACTTTTTCATCATTTAGCAACAAATACATGCAAATATAACCAGATATGATGCACAAAACTAGCAATAACGCACCTAAAAACATGTTAGATTTAAGCGTTATCAGATGGATTAACGTGGAATCCCTTACCGTTTTATTCCACAGTCCAAGAATTACTATAGTGAGTAATTACCAAGTTCTTGTACACACGTACTATAACCGATCAAGCAATGATGCTAGTGATTAGACACAAAATATTTTTGCTACACAAAAATCTTTGGTTCGACCCACTTAATGTGTTCGACCGGTTTTAGAGAAAAAATGGAGAGAAACACAAAGCTCTAGGGTTATAGTAATGTACAAGATCAATAAACAAATAACCCTAGGTTTGTATTTATAGAGTTGGGATATCTTGCTCCACAAGATGTGCGATTTAGGGTCATTAAACCCTTATGGCCGATCGGCCTTGGCTTGGTGGCCAAGGTTTCTAGATCCTTCCCATCTCCTTTTTCACTTATAGTCCTTTAACTATTCCCTAACGGTCGTTAGTCAACACCGTTAGTTTACATAATGTCCGTTATGTATCATTTCGTGTCCAAATAATTAATACATATAATAAATACATGTATTAATTATTTACTTGATCATCATACGTAAAGTGTGCAATCCCTCGGTCCCGTGTTCGAATCTAGACATACACGTTAATATTTTTCCATTTAACTCTAACAGCTCCCACTTGAAAATCTATTAAAAGTGTAATGACATTTGTTAGCGTCTAGCAACATGCCAATGCCCCTAGTACAACTCGAGTGTGTGGTCTCCTGGACAAAACCACTTGATGATTTTAAATCATCATACTTATCCTTTTGTTTCTAATACTACATTAATAAGGATATGGATCAAAGTCATTCTTTATTAATATTATGTTTCTCGTTATATATGATTCAATAAGATTGCCATATCTTCTGAACTAGTCAGGGGAGATCATGGGTGTGGCCACATAAACATCTTATTAATCCCACGAGGGGCCCAGCAGTATTAAACTTCAAAATAAATTTGAAGGAACAAATCCCATTTTGACTACGAGCATAACTCATACACTTTGCAACACTTCCGAAAACAATCCGTATAGCTACCAGTTACGTATAGCGTTAAATTGAGTCACAGAAATGCACTACATGTATGAACGATTATCTGGCATCTCAAGTCTGAGGATAAATATAAACATGATTCACTTAATGACAAGATCCATAAAGTGAACTCATGAAGTCGGGATAGTCCTATATTCCAATCCTGAATATCATGTGATATTGGTATCTCAACCTTACAATACATTCTACCAATCCTCACATTTGTCTTTATTTAATGATATTCCCATATCATTAATTGACAACGGACAATTTAGAATATATTCCAATATATTCATGGATATAAACATGCAAATATAGGATATATTATTAAGATAATGATAAATAAACATAACATCATACTTTATTTCATTAAAATAATAACTGTTTTACAACATCCCATTATCAAATACTAATCACAGACTTTGCATGAAACTTTCAGCTAAACGAAGTCCCATACCCTCTGAAAGTTCTTTAAGCTTTCCACCAGGTAGAGCTTTCGTTAATGGATCTGCTAAGTTGTTATTTGTGTGAACTTTGAGTAATTCGATCTCGCCTATCTCCACTTGTTCTCTAACATAGTGGTACTTGATCGGGAAATGTTTGGTGCCCTTCATAATTCCAGGCTCATTGGCAAATGTAATTGCAGCTGAGTTGTCACAATACATTTTTATAGGTTTTTCGATTGAGGGCATAACTCCAAGCCTCTTAACGAATTTCCTAATCCAGACTGCTTCCATTGCGGCTTCTGAGGCAGCAATATACTCACTTTCTGTAGCAGACATCGCCAGCGTACTCTGCTTCTTGCTTTTCCAATCCACCGTACCTCCATTGATGACAATGACATATCCCGTCTGCGACTTCGTATCGTCTTTATCTCACTTCCATAATGCATCGCAGTAACCTGTAACACACAGTTCTGCTTTTGGATTTCCCCCGTACACAATAAACATATCTCCCGTAAATCTTAAATACTTGAGAATATGTTTCACAGCAGTCCAGTGGAGTTCACCTGGATTCTGCTGATAACGACTGGTAATGTTTTGAGCAAATGCCACATCGGGCCTTGTACATCGCACCGCATACATAATCGATCCCACAGCCGAAGCATAAGGGATTCTCTTCATGCGTTCCACCTCTTAAGGTGTTGATGCACAAGCTTTGCTACTCAAGCCATGTTCCACTTGCATTGGCAAGAATCCTTTCTTAGAATTTTGCATATTGAATCTCTTCAATATCTTGTCAATGTAAGCACTTTGGCTTAAACCAATTAACCGCCTAGATCTGTCTCGATAGATCTTGATTCCTAGAATGTATGTTGCTTCCCCTAGATCTTTCATGGAAAAACATTTCCCAAGATAGGCTTTCACCTCATGTAAACTTGGAATGTTTTTACCCATGATCAATATGTCATCAACATAAAGAACTAGGAAAACAACATCACTCCCACTGGCTTTGTGGTATACACATGGCTCATCGAAATTCTGAGTAAATCCAAACTTCTTAATTTCTTCATCAAACTTCTTATTCCATTGTCGTGGTGCCTGCTTCAATCCATAAATGGATCTTTGAAGCTTGCATACACGGTTAGGGAATTTTGGATTCACAAACCCCTCAGGCTGCGCCATATAGATGTCTTCATCTAGGCGACCATTCAAGAAGGCGGTTTTGACATCCATCTGCCAAATCTCATAGTCATAGTGTGCAGCTATGGCTATAAGAATCCTAATAGCTCTAATGTCAGCTACAGGAGAAAAGGTCTCCTCATAGTCAACACCATATGTTTGGGTAAAGTCTTTCGCCACCAAACGAGCTTTGTAGGTGTGTACATTGTCATCCATGTCCGTTTTCTTTTTGAAGAGCCACTTACTCCCAACAACCTTAGCATTGGGAGGAAGGTTCACTTCATACCAGACTTTATTTTCTCTCATGGATTGCATTTCCTCATTCATAGCAACCTGCCATTTATCCTTCACAGGACTATTAATGGCAGCCATATAACTAGTAGGTTCATCAAGATCCCCTATTATAGTTTCCTCACACTCTACGTTTAAACATAGACGTTCAGGAGCTTTAACAGATCTTGAAGATCTGCGAATGGGAACCACTTCAACTTCAGGTAGAGGACCTAAACTTTCAGGTTCCACAGGAAGTGTGCTAGTGTTCTCAGAAGGTGACGTATCTTCATGATCACTTTCAAGATCATATACCCTCCCACTGAATTCTTGATATATTAGATTATCCTCAAGGAATTCACCATACCTAGCCACAATGACTTTGTTCTCAGGTGGGAAGTAAAAGTAGTAACCCCTTGTTTCCTTAGGGTATCCTACGAAGATACACTTAATAGATCTTTGTTGGAGTTTATCAGGTGAGTCACGTTTAACAAACGCCTCACAACCCCAGACCTTTAAGTAAGACAAGTTGGGAGCCTTTCCAGTCCATAATTCATATGGAGTCTTATCAACCTTCTTTGTCGGAACCATATTTAATATGCGAACAGCACTTTCAAGAGCATAGTCCCAAAAGGATAAGGTAAGAGTTGTTAGATTAAACATTGATCGAACCATATCTAACAATGTTCGATTTCTCCTTTCAGATACACCATTTTGCTGTGGAGTATAAGGAGATGTGAGTTGTTGGACAATACCACACTCAGCTAGATAATCTTTAAACTCTTGGCTTAAATACTCACCACCACGATCGGATCGAAGAGCCTTAATCTTCTTACCGAGTTGTAATTCTACTTCACTTTTAAACACCTTGAATGTCTCAAAGACTTTATGTTTGTGTTTAAGTAAATAAACACAACCATAACGACTATAGTCATTAGTAAAGGTTAGGAAGTAGGTAGCACCGCGTTTTGACACATATCTAAGTGGACCACACACATCAGTGTGTATCAATCCAAGTAGATCCGTTGCCTTTTCCATATTGCTATGAAAAAGGTTTCTTCGTCATCTTCCCAGATATGCAAGATTCGCATTTATCAACTGAGTCATCATTGATATTTTGTAAAAGCCCATCGTGTTGCAGCTTTTCCATGTGTTTCTTGCCTATATGAGCAAGACGACAGTGCCGAAGATAAGACGAATCCAAGTTGGACCTGATTCTCTTATTGCCAATGCTATACACAGAATTATTTCCGTTGGATACACGATTTTCCATATCAATTTCAAACACACCATTTAATGGAATTGCATTAAAGTAAAAAAACAGAATTTAAAGAAACCGAAATTCCATTATTATTAAAAGTGTGATCAAAACCATTCTCCAACAATAAAGAAACTGAAACAACACTTCTAACAATAGACAGTGCATAATGACAATTGTTCAATACTAAAATTAAACCCGAAGGTAAAACTAAGTCAAATGTCCCTATGGCTTCAACTGCTGCACGTATGCCATTGCCCACGTACAAGTAGCATTCCCCATAGTTCAGCTTCTTCGCTCCTCTAAGCCCCTGCGATGTATTACAAATGTGAGTACCACATCCTGTATCATATATCCAGGCATTTTGCTTACGAGGAAAAGAAAATAATTCAATCATAAAAATACCTGAAGTGCTCGCGCCATTTGCAGCCTTGGCATTTTTATTCTTGTGACACTCCTCAAGCAACAATGGACAGTCCCTCTTCCAATGTCCAGGGGTGTGGCAGTGGTGACAAGCAGCCGTATCCTTCTTGTTCACATTCTGCGGTTTACTGGGCTTAGCGATCCTACCACCTCTAATTGCCATTACAGCAGGTGTAGGTGCCTTCTTAGAGAGTCCTTTCTCATAGTCAATAAGCATTGCATGCAAATCACTAAATGTCTTCCCCGTGCAATGCATATTAAAGTTGCGCACAAACTCACCATACAACTCCTCATTGAGGGATCGATTGATGAGGCCAACTTTTACATCTTCCACGTACCCGCATTCGAGTGTGTCTAATTGGTCAAGATATCCTTTCATCTCCAATACATGGGCACTCACGGGTTTTGTTGCATCCTGCTTACACTTGGCCAGAGAATCCAATAGATCATACAACTCTGCCGTAGGTGGTTTTTCAAACATTCGTTTGAGCTCAGTTATCATGTCCATCGGGCCATAATTCTCAAACTGCTTTTGCAGCTGAGTATCCATCCCCGATAGCATGAGACAAGCCACATCATTGTGCCTGTCCCAAGCATTGTTGAACTCTTCAAGTTCAGCATTTGTTGCAGTAGCAGCAGGAGGAGCAACAGGAAGAGGCTCACTAAGATAATCATAAAGTTTGGCCATTCTAAGAACAATCCTTAGATTACGGTACCAATCGTTAAAAATTTTAGTCATAAACTTTATTATAACCATATAAACAAAGTAATCAATGACACACACCAACCACTAAACTAAACAAATATTGTTTAAGCAAAGGACACACAACAGCAGGAGCTAACTCTTGTTGAACCTTAAAAGTCTTGACATCATCGTCGACTAAACAAATGTACCTTAAATCATCCGGATAACCCAATGGTATAGTTAGAATACAACTATGTGGCTGCGTGTAACCTTTGATAAACTCAGGGCTGTCGATGAAACACTTCCATGGTTTCGAAACAGACCTAAATCGAATCAATGACTTTGACATCATAAACCTTCTTAATGATTTCCATTTGGATATCAAAAGGGATATTACACACACACACACACACACACACACACACACACACACACACATATATATATTGGGACTTTCATTTCAGAACCATCTTATCTGCGAGAACTGACAGAACCATCAAAAACATACATGCACGCCTTCAATTATTGTATTTTTGCACATATGTTCTAAAAACAACATATATGCTTTAAAAAAAACATGGTTGTTCTAAAGAATTTGATAAGAAATTGGAAATATAAAATTTTTCTTTGAAGGTGTGCATGTATATTTTTATAAGGCGTGCAACGACAATATTGCAGCCGTGTGTAAGGTTTTTGTGAAAAAAAAAAGGATGAGTTCATGATGATATTGAAGAACATAGGTGGATACTTACGATTATTGATGATTTGCGTGTATTTTTATTTTATTTTAAAAGACGTGCATGTATGTTTTTGGTGGTTCTGTCAGTTCTCGCAGATAAGATGGTTCTGAAATGAAAGTCCCCCTATATATTATATATATATATATATATATATATATATATATATATATATATATATATATATATATATATAGTGTTGTATTCTATGCAGTACCAATATTAGATACAGTACTTTACAGTACTCTTAAAATGAATCTGGGCCATTGGATGAGTTTGATCAAAGGTTAAGATGAAAAGTGCCAAAATTGCAATTAAACAAAAGATAAAGGTTTTATTTTCAATTCAAAAAAAGACTGGAAGGGTATTTTAGGAATTCTAATTTCTAATAAAATTTATCCATTAAAAGAAAACCCGTAACTTATTTTGTGAGATCCATCATTTTAGGAAAAAAGTAGATCTCTCTCAAAACCATAACCACCGTCATCTCCCCAACATTCACAGGCTCCATCCACGAATCTTTACATCTATGATCATTCACGAATCTTTTTCTTCTAACACACAAAGAAAAAAACTACTTTAGATCCATGAATATTTCCTGCGACCGACGAACCTCAAATACCTCTCCACCCACTGTGTAAGAATTCGGTAAGAACCAACACAAACGCACGAACTGAATCAAATTCACAAAAATGAAGAACCACACGAACCTGGTAATCTTGGTTTCGGCTTCAAGATCTTCTATGAAGGTCTCGGGTAGGTTTACTTATTTGTTTGAGTGTTTGTTTCGAAAGATCTGTGATGATTTCTCAATAACTTTGTTGTTAAGAACAAATTTGTGGGTATTAAAAGATAAAACTTAGATCTTGTTCGGTTTATTGTTTTTTTATTTTTTTATTTTTTTTGATGTTCGAGTAGTGTTTTTGTTTTGTGATGGGATTTATATTTCGGAGATGGAATGGGATTTGTATTCAGGTAATTGATAAGCTGCAATGGACATATATGTTATGGGTGAGCCTCCTGGTGATATACTCGTTTTCCTTACTGGATAAGCTGCAATGGACATATATGTTATGGGTGTGCATATCTGTTTTATGTTATGGGTGTGCATATCTTGTGGATACTATGCATATATGTTATGGGTGTGCATATCTTATTTATGTTAAAATATGATTATGAACATAAGAATGTGCATGCATGTTATACAAGAGGATAATTTGCATATGAGTTTTGAGATGATTTTGCATATGTGTTACGCTAGCTTTACTCGGTTTTTGCAGTCTAATTATATTTGAACATGTATGTATCAGGAGGATTTATGAAGATGATGATGACATTCAAGCCCTGTGAGATGACAAGGATGATGTTGAACGATTAGAGACAAATGCAAACTATGACACAAGGATGATATTGAACAAGTAGAGACGAATGCACACATGCATACAAGACGAATGCACATATGTTTTTTTTACTTGTAATCAAAATGAAATGTAACTTAAAGCATATGATTTTTTAATTATTATAAAAGTTTTTTTCTCTAATTTTTGTTTGAAACTACAAAAAAGTATAAATGTAATGTTTCCGTTAAAAGAGATTGGTTGGTTGAATATTATCAATTATATCATAAATATTAAGCAGATCTACACTAAAAACACACATTATAGAGGAAAAAACACACATTATATAGGAAAACATATATGCACCGATGTTAATCAAAACATGGTCTGGAAGAAAAGAAAAAAAGTTAAATGGATATTCCTAAAATTAAGGGAAAAAACGTTTTTTGAATAAAAAGAATCAAAAAGAAAATTAAAATATCTTTTTACTATACTAAATTCTTATTGGTCCATATGAGTACTGTAAAGTACTGCGTCTAATATAGGTACTGCATATAACGCGCCCCTATATATATTATATTATATATATATTATATATATATATATATATATATAATATTATTATATATAATATATATATATATATATATTATATATACATCTGGCGGGATTCATTTAACCCGTTTGTTTGTCCAACCCGCTCCATTCGTGACCCGCCTAATAACTTGCCGCTAAATTAATAATAAATATATATATATATATATATATATATATATATATATATATATATATATAATATATTGTGCTTATATATATATATTATTACATTTAGCGGGATTCATTTAACCCGTTTGTTTGTCCAACCCGCTCCATTCGTGACCCGCCTAATAACTTGGTGCTCTAGACTGTTGATCCTCACTCACAACCGACGTTTGTCTTTTAGATCCGAAACGTCCTGCTCCAGGACCAAAACCCAATGCCCATTCAAGTTTCTCCGATCCGAACTTTGGCAGCTACAGTTGCCTGTGAGGGGATGAACAGGAAAAGCAATAGTGTACACAATTTTTTAATCATTTTGTGGCTGTTATTAAGCCATATGTTACTGATACAATATCCCATTAGTTATAGCCACAACTTTGGATCTAACCTTATCTGGATTTCGCAATTTTTGATCAAAAAAGTAGGTGCCCTTATTGTTGGCAGATACACTGTCAAAGAATACGATGTAGGTTTCCCTTTCTTATTATATTTTTTTGTGTTTAGTTGTTGTTATTCGTAATGTTCTCATCTCAGATTTATGCTCTTGATTGATTTAATTGTTGATAGCAGATGACTGGTATTATTTTAGGGTTCCAACTATTGTTAATTTTTTTATCTTATATTTAGGGTTTTGTTGTTGTGATTACTTGGTTCATGGTTTTCACTATTGGTAATTTTTGGATCTTAGATTTAGGGTTTTATTGTTGTTATTACTTGGTTCACGGTTTTAGTTTATTTAGGGTTTTGTTGCTGGTATTGGTCGATTTAGGGCTCTACTGGATGACCTGGTTAATTATGTTTGGTTGGCCTTATTTTAAGTGCTTCAGACCTTATTTTAGTGGTCGAAATAAATGGAACACTTTCTATGTGTTTGCTAAATGTTGAATCATTTGTTGGAGGTATGGTTGGATTACGTTATTTTGTTACCTTATGACCTAATGCTCATGTATTTATTGTATGTCATATGTAAAATTCTTTAACTATTTACCATGTTTGGTTTGTAGGTTAATGTTATGTTAGTGGAACATCAGCTTTTGACAAAGCTTTGTGGACCTCATTGCGCTGTCAATGGGTTGATGGCATAACAACGATTGTTGTGTTCGTTGCAAGAATGGATTATGAGTCAACGGGGTAAGGGGATTAAAGTTTAGCTGGTCCACATCTTGGCAGGGCAGGTCACTACACCTGCAGCCATGTTGGCCATATCCTCTTTTTCCGATTCTTAGCAGGCTTATTTGTTGTAGGTGCCTACCAGTTTTATTCACATTTGTTTTAATTGAAAACAAATGTTGCTGCTTTACGTACATTAGGGCTATGATGATTAACACCTATTTTCTGACACAAATTAAATGGCCCATGAAATATTAGACCTGTAACTTGGCTGGGCAAGGACCGGATGGCATCATTATGCAACCGTGTTTCTTTGTAGCCATGGCGGTGTCTAGAATTTTTATCTTAGATGGTGCAAGGGGATTTTATCTTAGATGGTGCACATCTTGGCGGCCCAGGTCACTAGACTTGCACCCATGGTGGCTATATCCTCTTTTTTGGATTCTTAGCATACTTATTTGTTGTAAGTGGCTACCAGTTTAGCTCACATTTGTTTTGCTCCAAAGCACCTTTTGTTGCTTCACGTACGGTAGGGCTATGATGATTAACACCTATTTTCTGACACAAATGAAGTAGGTCGTGAAATACTGTGTCCATAACTTGGTGGGGCAAGGGCCGGATGGCATCATTATGCAACCGTGTTTCTTTGCAGCCATGCTGGAGTCTACTACTTTTTCACTCTATTTGGTTTAAAAATCTGAGCCTAAAAACTGCTACATATGTAGATGTTGAACCCGTACTTTTAAAACTCGATTTACTTATGACTGTTGTGTCTGCTGTTGTTGTCAGCAAAACAATTTTTTCTTAAATTGGGTACCTATATAATGCATGATGAATGTCACACCCAATGATAAGAGTTCTCACTACTTCGTATTTGGGTAAGTGTAGTTTGCCATAACCTGTACCTTGGCATAGTGCCCTGTTCATCCTCACTCACAACCATTGTTTGAGTTTTAGATACGAACCGTGGTGGCCCAGGACTAGCACCCGATGGCCATTCAAGTTTCTACGATCCGACCTTTGGCAGGTGCAGCCTTTCTTTGCAGCCAGGGCTATGATGATTAACAACTATTTTCTGACACAAATGAAGTGGGTCGTCAAAGATTGGATATGTAACTTAGCAGGGCAAGGACCGGATTGCATGATTATGCAACCGTCTTTCTTTGCAACCATGGCAAGGTCTAGATCTTTTTCACCGTATTTGGTTTAAGAATCTGAGCTTATTAGCCGCTCCCCTATGCCGCAATGTTGTAAGTCATAAGTTTCTGTGAATATTGATGGGATAGAAGTTTATTTGACTGCTGACAAATCAATTTGGGAATCGGGTCCTACTCCGAAAGATGGTGACGACTACATTTGTTGGTTAGATCGAAAGTTGTGGCTATAACTAATGGACATATTGTATCTTTAGCATATGGCATGAGAGCAGTCATTGAAGCATTTAAAAAAAAAAAAAAAAAAGACTTGCTTCTACTGTTCATCCCCAATAGGCAATTGTAGTTGAAACAAAAAAACATGTATTCAGATCGGCGAAGCTTTGATGTCCAGCAGGCTCCGGTGCGGGCCTTGCAGTGTTTTGATTTGAATGGGACTAAATTAGGTCCACATTTTGGCGGGGCGGGTGACTGGACCTGCAGCCATGGTGAACATATCCTCTTTTTTCGATCCTTAGCAGGCTTATTTGTTGTAGTTGGTTATCAATTTTATTCACATTTATTTTCCTACAGAATGGCTTTTGTTGCTTAAACTATGGTAAGGCTATGATGATTTACACCTCTTTTCTGAGGCAAATGAAGTGGGTTGTCAAAGATTGGATCCGTAACTTGGCGGTATGGCATGATTATGCATCCGTGTTTCTTTGCAGCCATGGCAGGTTCTACCTATTTTTCAGCCTGTTTTGTTTAAAAATTTGAGCCTAGTACCTGCTACTCTATGTCGGCCTGTTGCAAGGCATAGGTTTCTGGCCGTTCCTGCATTGCATGATAGATATCGCAGGCAGTGATAACAGTTGTTAGCATTTCCTATTTGGATCTGTTACTTGGCGGGGCAAGTACCGGATGACATGATTATGCAACCGTATTTCTTTACAGCCACGACAGGGTCTAGAGCTTTTGTACCCTATTTGGTTTAAAAATCTGAGCCTAATAACTAGTGTTGTTGTTCTCAACAAAAGAATCCGTTCTGTAGGTGGGTATCTATGTAATGCATGATGAATATCGCAGGCAATGATGATAGCTGTTATTATTTCCTTTTTTGGTAGGTGTAGCTTGTCATGGCCTGTATCTTAGCATACCGATCATATGGTTGCAGCCAACGATGGTTTTGGGTACCGCTTTCATAATTGTTTATCTGAGCCTTATTATTTATATTATCATTATGCATTACGGATACTCACCTTTTGAGGCATAAGCATACAGCTGTGCACCCCGTCACAGGCAACTGTTATTGCCACAAAACCCATATGGTTGCCTCGGAAAAAACCTGATTTACCGTCGGATTTACGTAACGAAGGTTAACATTTCGGATCTCAAAGGAAAATAAATCCTTCGAGTCACGATGAACAGTATGTCTAAGACAGGTCACGAGGGTTGTCAAACATTGGATCCATAACTTGGCGGCCCAAACACTGGATGGCATAATTATGCAACCGTGTTTGTTCCCCTCAATCGTCAACTTTATATATATTTGACTCTGTTTCCTCTAAAAATCAGAGCCAAACAACAGCTACCCTAGCTCGACCTGTGTGAATGCATGTTGTTCGTTTTTTTTTTTTTTTTTTTTTTTTTTTTTTATGATTGCTGCTTACACTGTTCCTCTGACCAAAACATTCCTTTTTCCCGGCAGCTATCTATGTACTGCACGATGAATATCAGAAAAACCGGCTTCAGATACAGGTTTACAACCATATTCGAGTTTATGAGACCTCAACCCCGGTTCTAGAACTGTATCTGAAAACGGTTTAGATCTCAATATTGATGGGATGGATGTTCGTTCCACTGGTGGCGCATCAACTTGGGAATCGAGTCCTACTCCAGAAAATGGTGAATGACCCTCAAAGAAATCAGACGGCATTTGGTTAAAGGATCTGCCACTATCTTCCGAAGTAGGACCCGATTCCCAAGTTGATGTTCCAGCAATGGGATGCCACTTGGTTAGAGGAATATTTGAAGAGGAAAGTTATTATAAATGCCTATGTGGTGATCTCAAATATTATGAACTAGAAGATACCATTATGCTTCAAGTCAAACATGCATTGACTTCTGGTCAGTTTTCATATATATATTTTCTGTGTCTGCCTTGCGTTTACAAGTTTTATATCATACTTAGGTTAACTTCTATAAAAGCCTCTCACAATCAGTCGTACGCATTTGAACAAAGATAGATGTCAAACAAAAGAGAATGCTGTGATAAGTGATTTGGTAAGGGGATCCAAGTTGAGATGCTCCACGTCTTGGCGGGTCAGGTGACTACACCTCCAACCATAGAAGGCATATCCTCTTTTTTCGATCCTTACCAGACTTATTTTTGTAAGTGGTTACCAGTTTTATTCACATTTATTTTTCTACAAAACCGCATTCGTTGGTTCAGCTAGGGTAGGGCTGTGATGATTAACACCTACTTTCTGAGACTAATGAAGTGGGTGGTCAAAAATTAGGACCGTGACTTGGCCGGGCAAGGACCGGATGGCATCGTTATGCAACCGTGTTTCTTTGTAGCCATGGCCGGTCGTACATCTTTTTCACCCTGTTCGGTTAAAAAATCTGAGCCTAATAAGTACTACCCTATCTACAACTGCTGCACCCCCTGGGTTTCTAACTGCCTCTATGTTGGGTTCTTAGGAATCTGAACTTTTAAACTCTTACAGATAAGAACCTTTAGATTTGGTGAATGGTCGTCCTTCAATTTACTTATGACTGTTGCATGTAATGCATGATGAATATCACAGGCAATGATGAAAGCTGTTACAATATCCTATTTTGTTAAGTTTAGATTACCATAACCTGTGTTTTGGCATAACGACCAGATGGTTGCAGCCAACGCCAGTTTTGGGTACCACTTCTATAATCGCTGACCTGAGCCTTATTATGTATATTATCATCATGCATTATCGTTGACCCATCATTGATCCTCTCTTACTACTTACTCTCTTTGGAGCTCTAAACTTTTTGTTTCGCTGTCTCTCAGTTCATTTGCCATGTTGCTACATAACTAGAACAAAGAGAAGATAAGTATTGCTTTAATTTTTTTATGCGATACTTCAATATGAAACTATTGCATTTGTATATGCATGCTTATGATATCTTAAATTTACACTTAATCAACTGCGGTACACGACTCTGCTTAGATTTTTTTTTACTGCCAACAGGTTTTTTATATTCAACAACCTGACTGCATACTATGGAGACAAGCTAAATATAAAAAATATACAGAATATCAATGATGGATGTACCGAGACCGAGCACAGCTATTGCTAATTTCGCATGGTCTGTGCATCCATTATTGATACTTTGTCAATATTTTTGTACCCCCAAGTTTTAATGCCCACCTACCTCAGTACATTATGCTTCAACTCAGATCGAGATCGGCTGTTGGTCAACTGCCATATATATACTTTGTATGTCTACCTTTCGTTTACCAGTTTTATATAATGCTTAATAATACCCTGTTCTCTCCAATTACAATTTTGCGCGCCAAGGTCTGCTTTTTTTTCTTTTTTTTTTTTTTGCTGGGTACCTATGTAATGCATGATGAATATGCCAAACAATGATGAAAGCCGTTACTATTTTCTATTTTGGTAAGTGTAGCTTGCCATAACCCGTGCCTTGGCATAACGATCAGATGGTTGCAGCCAAGGCTGGTTTTGGGTACCACTTCTATAATTGCTGACCTGAGCCTTATTATGTATATTATCATCATGCATTATCGTTGACCCATCATTGATCCTCTCTTACTACTTACTCTCTTTGGAGCTCTAAACTTTTTGTTTCGCTGTCTCTCAGTTCATTTGCCATGTTGCTACATAACTAGAACAAAGAGAAGATAAGTATTGCTCAAACTTTTTTATGCGATACTTCAATATGAAACTACTTCATTTGTATATGCATGCTTATGATATCTTAAATTTACATGCTTAATCCACTGTACTACATGAGTCTGCTTATATTTTTTTTCCTGCTAACAGGTTTTTTATATTCAACAACCTCACTGCATACTATGCAGACAAGCTAAATATAAAAGATAGACAGAATATCAGTGATGGATGTACGGAGACCGAGCCCACCTATTACTATATTCGCATGGTCTGTGCATCCATCATTGATACTTTGTCAATATTTTTGTCGCTCCCAAGTTTTCACACTCAACTATATATACTTTGTATGTTTATACCATGTTCTCTCCAGTTACAATTTTCCACACCAAGGTCTGCCTAAGGTTTTTTTTCGACAGTTGACAGATTTAACCATTATAGTAGTCATGTATGTTAGGCTGGAAATGAGCTGTGTGGTGGTCAGTGTTCAACAACCAAAAAAAAAAAAATTACCTGTGCAGTTGCTAATACCCTACCTGCGCTTCCTTTTCGTCGACAAACACTGATCACCACTCATTATATTATTGGCAAGAGACACCTTCATTTAGTTTATGTGTTTGTTACGATGGTTATCTACTTATCTAATTGGTGTACATTTTTATAGAAACTGAAATTGTTTTATGCATGTTGCCAGGTTCAGTCCTACAAAAGGGTCTGATCATCGGTCGTGTACATTTTACCAAAGATAGATGGGAAACTAAAGAGAATGTTGTGACAAGTGATTTGGTGCAGATTACTCCTTCGCACCATCCTCTTTTGTTACCCATCTATCTTTGAGAATTGCAACCTATTGTTGATCAGGACCTTTTGTGGAACTGCAACTGCCAATATGCAAGAACAAATTTGCTATGACAAACACGGAACATCCAACATAGATGGTTGCTCTTATCTTCCCCTAGAATTCCTTTTGCTATTTCAACGGGCTACCAATACGTCTGGTGCAGACTATTGTTTAAACACCGTTTAAATAACAAAAGGTATTTTGAGGGGAGGTCAGCGTTTCCACCTATGATTATTGACACTGCTAATCTAATACAAACTCGGAACATCAAGTGTTGATATTGGCAGATAAAGAATACCACGTAGTCTTCATTTACTAATATTGACACACGATGTACAACATAAATGGTTGCTCTTATTTTCACCTCGAATTCCTTTTGTTTAGCACTTTTCTATAGTAGATAAAATGTAATCAGTTATGTACGTTAGCCTCAAAATATCATTGTAACACATATTTTCGGCTTTGTGAAGGTGGAGGATACGAATACAATGTTAAGAGATCAAATAGAATTAAAACCATCAAGATTTTAAAGAAACCGTCGTTCATTTGGTTATTGTGAAACAACACAAGTGCCTACAACACTACAAATCAATAATGAAAAAATGCAATGAAATCCAGCAACACCTTCACATCATACCCATACAACAAACTAATACACATAAACCTTATCTATGCAAATATCTTAAGTATGCAAACATGTTACTCTCCTATATGACTAACCTAATGCACATAAACCATATCTAGGTTAGTCACATAAACTTTATCTGTGCAAATATCTTAAGTATCCAAACATGTTACTCTCCTAAATGACTAGCCTAATGCACATAAACCTTATCTAGAGCTAAATTTTTTTCTGCCATTTCAAGGTTACAACACTAGCAAACACGCCGTCAACTCCTGCTTTAGCAAAACAGCCCGCCGCGAAGCGCGGGTTTCCCACCTCATTGTCTGACATTGTTCAATTTTTTTAGGGTTTATGTTACTTGCAAGAGACTAAAATTGGGATATTTGGGGGTGTTATTTTTGGGTGTTTGGGCTTAACGAGTAAAATCCATGAGTGCTTTTTTGGGTTTTTAATGATGGTAAATAAGCTTAACTAGTAACTATTCGCGAGTTCGGGTGATCAACGGACTGACTTTACATCTACATATCCTTCAAACATTCCTTCAAAGTTTTCAAGCTGCGGTGAGATAGGCATTTCAACCCTGCATATAGAAAATCTTGATCAGGGTTATAAAAGACGCGTCATGGCGCCGCTAAGGCGCCGCCAAGTCACAAGGCGTGGCCTCCACGTTACGAAACAGACCAATGCATCTTCTCTAGGCGTGGCGCGTTGTGAGGCGTGATAAGGCGTGGCGCCTTTTTTTGAGGCTTTTAAGAGATTTAGTAGTATTTGGGCTAGTATTAGGGAATTGCTAATATAAAGGATATGAGCTATATGAGCTTATGAGACTTGGGCCTAGTAACTTTATAAATCAGTTTCAAGTTTTCAACTTATTTCTACCACTCGTATAACGAGTGAATCAATGTGATAAATATTTAAATTTATAAATAAACTTATGCCGCCTTGAGTCACGCCTTAAAAAACGCCATGGCTCTTAAGGCTTGAGGCTTGGCCATGCCGCCACGCCACGCCTCACGCTATTTATAACCTTGGGAATAAAGGATACAAAGCAATAGGAAAATCAAAGATGGGTGGCAAGGATAAAGGCTCTTCGAAACTCTTTAAGAAGAAAAAATCTAAATCAAAAGGCTTGGGAGTTCTATCGGATATAGAGGAAGACTTAGTTGATGACATCGACTCGAATCAAGCAGGATCTCTTAACATGTCATCTAAAGATGTGTGTGAGCCTCCTTCCAACAAAGATCCATTTAAAAAGGGTCTTTCGATGGGAAAACTTATCAACTTGAAGAGAAAAGAAAATGAAACAACCTCATACGATCAATTCATACAAAATATGAGAGATTATGAAGACTATCCTGTGAACAACCCTGCCATTAACAAAGTGGGTTGGTATGAAAAGTGAGGTCACTTCATCATTTCAATTCCCAATTGAGAGGTCGTTTCATCAATTCGATTCCCAGTTCCAAGTGTTTTGGTATTTTGGTTGCAGGCTTCATTGGTTTTCATTTGTATGTGCTTTTGTTTTGTTCAACTTCAATGCTCATATGACCAGTTTCAAAGTTCACGTGTTAGCCTATTTTGTTAGGCTTAAGTCATAGCAGTTTTTTAGCATGTTCATCTGCTAGCAAAAAGCTCAATTGTAATATTTTCTCTTTCTCAACTTTTGTTGATTAAGAGTTTTCAATATATATTTAATGTTTTTTGCCAATAAATAAATAAATAAATAAATAAAACTATTCGTGAGTTTTATCTCAAACAATCTTAATTCACAAAACAAAAGTACACTATAAATAATACTCCGTAAAAAACGGTGCTAGTATTAACAACCCCTCAACTAATCTATACTATCTATAAAATAAAAATAGTTAAAGTGAAATGTTGAAAAAATTAATTATGAGCAAGTGAAAAGTTAAAACTAAAAAAGGAAATGTTGAAACGATTAATATACATCGAAAAGCATGTTGACCCGTAACGCTTCAAACCCGGCGGGTTGACCCAGTTTAATTTGACTCATTTTTTCGACCCAACCCATCGGGTTGACCCTTTTTTAACCGGAACGGTTCAACCGGTTGAACCACCTGGGTCGAACCGGGTTCCAAAACATTATGTTTAATCCCTAAATCCTCAAACTTTTATTATTTTTCGTTTATAACCTATAAACTTTTTTTATCACTAAAACTATCTCTCGCTATAAAATCCCGTTGTTATGCACGAGTGCTCGTCTAGTATTATATCATGTGTCTATGTGTTTTAACAACCTCTCAACTAATATTATATCATGTGTCATATGTGTTTTAACGAGTATGTTTACCTCGCCCGTTGGGGCGAGGTTTTTAACATGTATTTTTTGACGGATAATATAACTTTAATTTTCTATTTCAACTTCTTATGCAAAAAAAAAAAAAAAAAAAAAAAAAAAAAAAAAAAAAAAAAAAGGTTTTTATACCTAGAAATGAGCTATAAATTTAGAGAATGCATTTAGATGACACTTTTTAGAAAATTGAAAAATGCAAGTGATGTAAAAAGAATTGAAAGAAAAATATTCAAAAGAGTAAAGAGCTCTTTTTTAAATTATAGTTAAACTTTGAAAAATGAGATTTACATTATTTCAGATTATTATTATTATTATTATTATTATTATTATTATTATTATTATTATTATTATTATTATTATTATTATTATTATAAATGTGTGACTAAACGAGTTCTCATTTTTTTCAATTTTTAATGAAAAATTTCTTGAAAAAAAATAGTATTTTTCATCAACTAAATACACCCTAAGGGGTTGTTAGCAAAACCATAAAGAATATTACGTTCCAATTGTTATCAAACTTTATAAACAAACAACTTTATAATCAATTATAATTTTATATCTCTTACTTTCTTTCAAACGTGTTTTACATCTTATGTTGTATTCTCGATTATCACTTAAGGAAGAAAAATAAAGAAAATAAAGAGAAACAAAAATATTCTGTTCTCGAGTATCATTAAAAAGAAAAACAAAAAGAAAATGACTGAAAAAAAAAGATGTTTTAATTGGTTTTAAAGTTTAATATTTCCTCTTGAAATTGAGTTGAAAATATTTACTTCATACTTTTTTACTTTTACTTACTTAAAAAGACTTGAGAACTGAGCATTAATCTCATTACAACCCCTACTACAAACCAAATAGAGATGGCAACGGGGCGGTCATCCCCATCCTCAAACCCGATTATCAAAGTTCTCCTAAAACCTACCCCGATCCTCATCGAGGATGTAACACCCCTTGACCACTTATACCAAAATTCAAAACTTTTTGACTTTTTACGAGGAAACGCTTGAACCATGACCCATACATGAACAAAAGACTTTAAATATCGATAAGACCATTTAGATTAAAGTAGTCTACCTTCTACACTAAAGTAGTCTACCAAGACCAAAAGTAGTCTACACAGACCAAAAGACCCGTGCTACCTTATATCCACACCAAACTCACTCAAAGCCATTAACATAACATACAAAATCGTTTTCACACTCAATCAACCCGAAATAGTACCTTAAAATTAGACGGGTCATGCAAATAACCCGTTTGACCCATTTACACCATAAACCACTTATACCACTTCATTTTTATACCAAACTTGACCAACTTCATTACATTAACATACCAAACATATTCCATTGACACTTGACCCGTTTACCACCCAAAATGGGTACATTTACCCTTTTGCCAAACACCCCCCTTAAACATTGACCATAAACCACTTAACGCACTTGGACACACCGTTACCCACCCAAACTTTACCAAAAGCATTACATTAACATAACAACATGTTCCAAGGGCACTTGACCCATTTACAACCCAAAATGGGTACGAACACGCTTAAACCAAACACCCCATTATCATTACTCAAAAACACTTAAAACACATTTTGACCCATCGATAGACTCCCAAATCGTTATGACCTTTCTAACATACAAATTGACACTCGACTACACTTTACAAATCAATAAAAGACTCTCGGGGGTACAACCTTGACACTTGAGCTCGGTATTCTACCTAGCTCCTAATGCTTGTTATCTTCCAAATCCATTCCAAACTCTTATGCTACACTCAAAGCCTTCCATTCCGCCGCACTTAAGCCTACAAAAACATTGACAACTGTTAGTGCAAATATTACGATATTTAAACTAAACGGTTTCTTCGGTTTTAATGATGACAAACATGTAACTTGTAATGCATAACGTAAAATATACAAGTTACTTGTAAACACAAATCATCAATGCATACTTCATCAACACCTCCCGATGTCTCAAGTATGCTTCAACGAAGTCGTAGATTTCCATCCCGACATAAATCACTCAAGGTATGGACAAACAAATCTACTACTTGACAAATGATCAAAGGATTATATTTTTCTAAACTTCACATTTTTAATGTGACAAAACATTTTTTCAAAAATATATTTTACAAATTATTTTTGAATTAAAAAGAAATGTTTTATTTTGAAAAATAAATTTGAAAACTCCCAACAGCCATTTTCCCCCCAAAAAAGCTCCAACTTCCCCAAATAAACGTTCCCCACTAAAGACAAAAAAGGGAGCGTCCAACGGCACCTTTAAGTATGGACGGCTCCACTAAATTTAGTGGAGCCGTCGGGTATTTAGTGGAGCCGTGGGTCTGTAACGGTCAGATTTTCCCTTGCCTATAAATAGTGGACCATTCCACACTTCCAACTTGATTTTTCCAGTCCTTTTTCTCTGGTCTTATCCCTCTTCACTTAGATAACTTTCTTTAATCATTTGGAGAGTCTTAGGTTGTTTAAGAGTGATCCAATCATCCACTCAAGTGATCCTCTTCATGCCTCTTGATTAGCAAGAGAAGAACACAAAGTATCCTAGATACAAAGTGTTGTCATCCCTCTTGATTAGCAAGAGAAGAACACAAAGTATCCAAGTAGATACAAAGTGTTGTCATCCCTCTTGATTAGCAAGAGAAGAACACAAAGTATCCAAGTAGATACAAAGTGTTGGAGTTGTTAGGTCTTGTAACATTTGTTACACTCTTGATTGTATCATAGAATACATCAAGATTACTTTTCTTTTGTGAGAGAGTGAGTCAAGATCATTGTGATCTTAAGAGATAGTGAAGATCTCTTGAAGCCATTGGGCTTGTGTGATTGATCATGTGGATCAAGGGTAGATCGGGTAGATCGTGGTAGATTGGTGCTAGCTAAGATTAGCACTCGACATCTAGCTTAGTGTCGGAAATAGGATAAGCGACGTGTATGGTGTAGATCGGGTAGATCGTGGTAGATTGGTGCTAGCTAAGATTAGCACTCGACATCTAGCTTAGTGTCGAAAAACAAGTTAAGCGACGTGTACGGTTTTTCTCCGCCTAAAGGGAGTTTGTTGATTAGTGAAGTAACTCTCGAGTTGGGTACTCGGGGAGTGGAGTAGGGCGAAGAGGAGCTTCGTGACCGAACCACTATAAATCACCGTGTCCGGTTTGCGCCTTCTAACTTATCTCTTTACTTTCATTTCATTAGTTATCGCTTTATATTTATATTTGCATTGCATATGTGTTTGTGTGGCTTGTTGCTCATGTAGTGATTGATCATGTATGTTCCATGGTTTGATTGTGCATATGTTGTAGTTTACTATAGTCATCTCTAGATGCTATATACTCATTGTTGACACTCTTCATATTACGTCACACTTGATCGGGTGTTTGATACAAAAGTTTTAAGTTTTTAAATGGAAACGTATTCACCCCCCCTCTACGGTTTCCACAATTGGTACCAGAGCCAGGTCGCTCAAATTTTTAAAACAAATGGTTTTCAAAATTGAGTACGATCCATGTATCAAATTACCCATGAAGGTGATAAAAATATGAAAAGTATTTAGTTGCTTAATACTTACAAGTTTTGTTGTTAAGTATACTTTGTCATACTAGCTTGAAGGTTTTCTTAAACCACTAAAAGAACAGTGTCTTTAAGTGTCCGGTCATGTTTTCAGAACGAGTCATTAAGTCATGCAGTTCTGAATCAGAAAACAGACCACGGTACCACTAAACATTGTACGGTACCGTTATATTTAATGGTACCGTGGGTCATTTAACGGTGCCGTGCATCTGATTGTCTGTTTTTCATTTTTGGTTCATTTTCAAAAATCCATATAAAATCAACCATGAGTCTGTACGAGTCGTGTCGCCCATCATTTTGAACGATGTTGAGTCTACTTTCATTTGAGAAACATTTTTATGAATTAGTTCTAAATGAAAGTATGTTAAAGTCCTTGATTTTCAACTAAAGGTCTTCTGGTCATGCAGTTTGCGTAAATTTTTGGTCAAACTGAAAAAGGGCGATTCAACTTTTAAACCTTGACATGTTTTCAAAGTGCTCAGCAAAAATATTTGAAATGGGGAGGAAACCAATTCATTGTCAAATAAAATCAAGCTTAGTATACATTGTTATACCTAATACACAAAATGACGATAAGTATTTTTGTGTGTTAAATTGCTATTTGCTTATTATAGTTTTTCGGTTTATGCATTTATAAGGCTCATGCTAAATCACTTGCACTATATTAAGTAATTAGTTTGCATTGCATATAGACATAAACCATTTGTCTTGCATTTGTTGCAAGTTCTTAAAATGGTTTAGTAACTTTTTTAGGAATAGAAACTAAGTTGGTAGATCATGTGTGTCGAAAGATATTGTCTTACACAATTATTTTTCCAAAGGTTTAAGTGTAAAAAGTATATCACCCCAAAACACTTAACACCTTTCATAAAATCCGTAACATGATCCTTAAAACATCACATCATTTTGTCTTGTTTGACCATGGGTTGTCTAAACAAGATAAAAGGTCATTTTAATACATTAGTATTTAAGTAAAAGAAAATGTATTAAACTTGCATTGATTTAACACACATACAAAATATTTTAACATTTAGTATTTTACGTATGTGGTATAAAAATGGTTAAGATAATTATTTTTATACTAATGAGGTGTCGAAAAACTAAGAGTATTATACATAATAATATAAATAGTTTTTCTCAAATAAAAATAAATGACAATATCAAAGTAGTAACTTAGTTTGTCATTAACCTCACACATACAACTAGTGTTAAAATAAATGGAACACACTCCTTAAATTTTTATTTTCTTTTTTAAAAAAAAGGGAGTGATTGTGAGGGTCAAGAAAGATTTCGAGTACATATCAATTCATTATTCAAATTATGATTGATATCATCATCGAATCTAATTGACAAGTTTTCGAGTGTGGACATGAAATTGGAATCATTATTTGTTTAGCTTCAAGATAACATCAAAACATGATGAAACATATTATCTTGAATCTACATACTCAATCACACTCGATTGTTATGAAAATAATGACGTCCTCTCAAGACGAAAATAATATGCATCAGATCATAACTCACACTTGTGTTGAAGATGCCATATTGAGTCTTGTTGTCCAATAGTTGTGTTCCAAACATTAAACTAATATGTTTAAAAGATGCATAAAATACACAACTAAGTAGGAGTGACAACTTGGATGTTTCATCCGAAATATACAAGTAATTTACACTGCAATGCAATTAGTAAATGTGTCATTTCCGAAAAACCAAACAAGAGCAAACAAACAACATATGTAAACTTTGCTCATGAACGACTCAACACTCAATGTCACATGTCTAGTAAAAGTGTCACACATAATATGTTATTAACTATTATGTAAGTCATCAATCTTTGAGAATATCACATGTATTTCTCTTATCAAAAGATTGACAAAAGATAACTTATACCCCATGCATCTTATTTTCTTTGTGACATGAATGGTTATGTTACAAGAGAATACATTGCATCCTGTTAACAAATATATGATATTAGAGTTGAATAATAACCTAATACGTCATGTGTCATTGCATAAACAAGTAAAATTAGTCATACACTAAAATACTTGTTTCACAAAGCATTCATAAGTGTTGATACAAAAGTTGGGCGTTCCTTGATAGGACTTCTATTCTCGTACCAATTCGAATCTTAATGCTCGCTGGAACCTGCGCACTAAGAAAAAGAACAAACACCGTTAGGCTTATCGAGGGATTGTCTCCCCCGATTATCCTCCGGCGTGAGAGTAAGTAATCGAACGTAGGGTTTAGTTTAGGTTTAGGGTTTTCTGAAGATCGTACCTCTTACCGAGGGCTGGAATGCCCTTTATATATGCACGAAACCCTAATAGGTTTCGTGTTCCCTACTTTTCGGCGTGTCCGCCGACATCGGAGATTTGGTGTATATCTCCTATATTTAGGAGATATTCCAATTCTAATCCGAAAATAGCTTTGGGCTTGGGCCTTGTCGACCCAAGCCGCGTAACTGGTAGTCCAGTTGCGGCCCATACGTGGTGGGCTTAATTGTTAGTATTGTTTACTAACCGGGTTCGTGACCCGGGTATAGACTATACGTCATCATGTCCCCCCAGTCTAGTGTGCGCAGGGTAAAACCTGCGGACGCTAGACTAGAGTCGTATCGAAAATATCCCCACGCGTACGCGGGAAGCTTTCAAAAAATTACCGCCCAAAACACACGTGTAATGTATCTAGTCCAAAAAAGTGCAATTTGGGTACCTTGGGAAATGGAGAGGTTACCCACTTGCCATGTCCCGTCATTTATCCTAGCCACACGATTGGAGCTAGTGGGGTACACGTGGCGATCATCGGTGGTGGATAGGAAAGGTATATAAACTACCGCCGCTTTTTCATTGTGAAGTCCACAGTTAAAATATCACACTTCCGCCATTTTTACATCTTCAAAGCTTCTTCAAAAAAGCAATAATTCAAAGGTAATAGCGCTTGCGCCCATATTCTGACTCACAAGATGGTAGCACAACTTCACGATTTTCATTCTGATATAACCGAGGATGAACTGATTCAGTTCACCTCGGATTATTTCATCCCTATGGGCCTACGCCCAGAGGTACCCGGTCCGAATGACACCATCGCGGATTTCCCTGCTGGGAAGGTGGGGGTATATACGCGGTTTTTCGAGTGGGCGAATTATCGCGTACCCATCTCCGTGTTATTGAGTGACATACTCAATTATTACAATCTGCACATCTCCCAGTTGCATTGTATTGGTGCTGGGAAGATTGCTAACTTCGAGGTGAACTGTCGCTTGTTGGCGATTCACCCCACCCTCCACTTATTTCGCGCGTTTTATCACGCAACGTGGTCAAATGGGTGGGTTACCTTCTCGAAGCGCGTTGGAAAACTACAGTGCTATACGCAGAAGGTAGATAAGCTTAAGGATTGGAGGGAGAAGTTCTTTTGGGTTGATGAAGCCGTCTTCCCCGACCATTTTCCATTTTACACCCGTGACGATCTGCGGAAGGATGAGCGCCCACCAGAGTCGTGGTATAACGCGGACCATGCGGCGATCATTGATGAGAACCGTATTCCCATCAAGCCATATCCGGAGGCGTTCCTGGTGCATATGGGCATCAGTCGCAACTACTTCGAGCATGAGACAGAGGTTCCCACGTTTTTGAATGCGGATGGCTCGGGTGGGTGCTCATTCTGTCGTCTTTCTGTCGTTATTAGTGTAAGCGCTTCTTCTTTTTCCATACTTTATGTAACTTGCATTTCTTTGTTTATTTGATGCGCAGAGATGGATCTGTTTGCTGTCGTGAGGCTGGAGAATCCGCGCTCTGTGGCGGTAGGAGTGCGTCCTCGGGGGGACGGTGAGCAGACTATTTTGCAGGCGACGGAAGGGCGCGTCGTGGATTTGGTTATCCCAGATCCTGAAGGCTCCCCTAATGTGGTGGTCGCTGAGCCAGTTCAAGCTGTGGCTCCTCCTGTGCAGCAGGGTCCTAAGACTGCTCAGCCGCCTCCTCCCGAAACGGTGATCCCTTTGGAGGAGACTGATAGTGAGATGGAGGATAGCTCCCCACTGACGCGGAAGAGAGCGTCTGGTGGTTATGGTGAAGGGCCTTCCAAGAGGCCGCGAACTGATGTTGGGGGAAGCCCATCTTTTTCAGAGGTGCAGATGGAGTAAGTGCCTTCATTGTTAGTTAGAAACTTTTGTCAAGTTACATTGTATTCTAACTTTTGTTCTCCATGTCTTCAGTGTGGATGCTGAGAAGTCTGGTGGAGGCGCGTCCACGGCTGAGACGGAGATGCAGAAGGATGTGTCCTCGGCTGAAACTGAGAAGGAGAAGGAGGTGTTCGCTACTCCTCCCCACATGTAAGTAATCCATTAGGATTTTGTATTTGCTTAACTGTTTTTTCGTGCGCTGATCTTGGTTCTTGACCTGTCGTGCAGTGAACAGCCTGCTGGTGTTGTTGATGAGAGTGCTCCATCTAAGGAGAGTCCCCTTGAGGCGTCTGCATCAAAGGACATTGCAGTGGAGTTAAGTCCATTTGACTCCGCGATGGAGGAGCTGGCCTCCATTGCTATGCGCCAGTCTGAGCTGGTGGCGCAGATAAGGGCGCACAAGTCTGAGGAGGTTTCCAGACTGCAGGCGCAATTAGCGTCTGTTCAAGATGAATTAGCAAGCTCTAAAGCTGAGCAGCTGAGCTCCAAGGCTAAACTGGAGTGCGCGGAGGCGTCTGCGCGAAAGATGGGTGATGAGAAAGTCATGGTGATGGCTGAGTTGGAGCGGGAGCGCGCTTTTGCAGACCGTCAGAGGCGTAACTCTTTATGGGCGCTGAAGTACTTGAAAAAGAATAGGAGCAAGCACTTTGCTAGCGTTGAGGAGTTCCGTAACCGCATAGAGTTTTTGCTGAAGGCGCAAGAGGAGAAGCTCCGCAGACTTAGCATCGAGTTTGATGAGGAGCTCTATCCTCATTTGGTTCAGTCTGTGGCTGAGCGCAGGTACATGCTGCCTTACTTCGTTATAACTTGTATATATTTTGTTCTTTCTTTCTTTAACACTTGTGTTATTTTGTAGGTGGTTGATCAGCCATGGTCTTCGCTTAGCTGCCATGTGCACCTTAGAGCATCCTGAGGTCACCACGCCTTTTGGAAAGGTTGTGGAGTGCGCCATCGCACATGGTGAGACCTTGGCCGCGCATAGGATTGCTGATGCCAAGTTGCTGACCGTGCCGGTTGCTGAGGTACCTGGGTACAAGGCGGATGCCCATGCTGAGCTTGTCGCTGCTATGGGGGAGCTGAAGAAGGTTGAGCTTCCGCATATTGCTTGCTTGGAGCGTGACCAGGATCAGCCTATCAGCGTGATCATGGCGGGGCTCACTCTTCCTAGGCATCTGCAGGATGATGCGGATCAGCAGTTGGACTTCTACTTGAAGCCTGATGTGTCGCAGTTGCAGGTACCCATTTTTGCTCAACCACGCGACCTTCTGAATCCTTTCCATCTTGAGAAAGAGATCCCTTTGCAAAGGTCTTTAAATGCTCATGTTTCCAGGGTCGCAAGAAAGAAGGGCGTGAAGGGAAAGGCCATTCTGTGCGGCATAGGCGCTGCGCATCTGCCTAGGTCTGATGGTGTGCCTGTTTCAGTGGCCACCGTTTCCCTTGATGATGCCGAGTTACTTAAGCGACTCGAGGATGCTAAGGAAACGGCTTTGGGTGGGGGTCCCAGCCAGCTGAGGCGCGCGTATAGCATTTAGCTTGTTTTTGTATAAGCCTTTTTGTAGAACGTATTCTATAAATAAAATAGGTTGCTCTTTTGTACTCAGTGTTTATATAACTACCAAATATTTTTGCTTTTGAACTCGTAGTTCTTGTATTACTTATGCATCTTGTCGTGAAGATATCTTTAAGTATCTGAGCGTATTTAGAAAATAAGGATCATAATCGTGTATGAGTTTCCTTAAGGACCGTAGTCATGTGTTGAATTTTTCCAAATTTAATCATAGTAGTCTATGCGCTTTTGTAAGTTTACTTGTCGTATTTTAAGGAATCAAGAGTCTTGATTACTGAGTTGTTAAACGCGCACAGTGTGCTCTGTCGCGCATCCGTCGTGGGGTGCGCGAGGAACTTGCGCCAACGTCTTGATCGCAAGGTGTTTAACAAGGATTCGTGATCCGGTGTTGATGGGTTTGCAACCCTCTTACTCAACGAGTAGTTTATTAGGTATACTCATCCTTTCTGCCATCGTGGGTCTTAGTGTGTGCATGCACGCCATGTAGGCAAGAATATAACAATATTGAAACATAATAAGAAATGCAAACAATAAAGTCAAAAGTGTTATGGAGTTAGCTAGAAACCATAACGTTTTATTAATACTTGCAAGTTTTGAAAAAAAGAATGTTTATCTAGATAATTCATAAAAAATAAGATTACATGGATCTTTATTGAGGGCACTTTCTAAAGCGCATGAGTGTCCATGTTGGGCCGTAGCCTTCTTCAAAGATAGCACCGTTTAAGGTTGCGGACGTTCCATGTTCGCTGTAGCTCATGTCCGTCCTTGTCGCGTAACTTGTACGCTCCATTGCCAAGTGCTTCTATGACCTCGTAAGGTCCTTCCCACTTTGGTCCTAGCTTTCCAGTGTCTTCTGCGCGGCTTGAGTCGTTTTCGCGGTATACGAAGTCACCTGGTCTGAATGAAGTGCTGCGTACTTTGGCATCATAGTATTTTTTCATTCTCGACTTGGCTTTCTCTTCGCGTATTGCTGCGCGTTCACGTCGCTCTTCCAATAGATCTAAGTCTATGCGCCGCTCATCATCATTGGTTGCCACATTAACTTCCGCAGTACGGATGGTTGGCATTCCAATTTCAGCTGGTATAACAGCTTCTGTCCCATAGACCAGAGAGAAGGGGGTGTCCCCGTTGCTAACCTTGATGGTTGTTCGGTGCGCCCAGAGAACATGTGATAGTTCTTCTACCCATCTTCCTTTGTGTCTGTCCAGACGCGCTTTGATTCCTTCACCCAGGCTTCTATTTGCGCGTTCTACCAGACCGTTGGTTTGTGGGTGAGTTACCGATGCGAAGTGTTGCGTTATGTTCAGCTGTTCGCACCAATCTTTGAACGGGTTGTCACGGAATTGTTTTCCGTTGTCTGAGATAATTTCCCCAGGTAATCCGAAGCGACATACTATGTTGTCCCACACGAATCGTTTCACCTGGTTACCTGTCATGGTCGCTACTGCCTTTGCTTCGATCCACTTGGTAAAGTAGTCTATTGCCACAATAAGGAATTTCAATCCGCCTGCGGCAATAGGGAAAGGTCCAGCGATGTCGATACCCCATTTGTAGAATGGCCATGGCGATGTGATAGGTGTTAGCTCATGCTGTGGTCGGCGCGGAATGGGTCTGTGGACTTGGCAATCGTTGCACTTGCGTACTAAATCTCGTGCGTCACGATGCATTGTTGGCCAATAGTATCCAGACCTTAGGGCGCGCGCTACAATGGACCGTGGTCCTGAGTGCATGCTGCATGAGCCTTCGTGGATTTCTCGAAGTACATAGTCTGCCTGGAGAGGTCCAACGCACCTAAGCCATGGTTGCAAGAACGAGCGTCTATATAAGACGTCATCTCTGAGCTCGAATCGCTGCGCTGTGCGCCGGATTCTTCGAGCTTCCTTCTGTTCTTGGGGGAGTGTGCCCTTGCTGATGAAGTCAATGATCGGTGTCATCCACGTGGGATTTTCCTCTTCTATCACCGTGGATATTTCCATCTCTGTGATTGACTTGCTTTTCAAGGTTTCCACCAAAACTTGTTTAGATAGATGCGCAAAACTGGTGGATGCAATTTTGCTCAGCGCATCTGCTTTCCTATTTTCACTCCTGGGAACCTGCTTGATGACAAATCTATCGAAGTTCTGGATCAGAGATTTGGTCTTTTCAAGGTATTGGATCATGTGTTCCTCCTTTGCTACGTATGCGCCTGACACGTGGTTAGCCACTAGTCGTGAATCGACGTTTACTTCTAGATTACGTACACCCATTTGAGTTGCGATACGTAACCCAGCTAGGAGTGCTTCGTATTCTGCCTCGTTGTTCGTGGCTGTGAATTCAAAACGCAGTGCGTAGGTGAATTCAACTCCTTCTGGATTGGTGAGAATAAGGCCTCCTCCTGATCCATCTACGCATGAGGATCCATCAGTAAATAGAACCCATGGTTCTTGCAGTTCCTCCTTGCTTGTCGCAAGTGGAGTGTCTGTATCCGGCTTCTCAATGATGAAGTCGGCCAATATCTGCCCTTTAATTGCAGTGCGCGGTCTGTATGATATGTTATGCTCTCCCAGTAACACACTCCATTTTTGTAAGCGCCCCGATGCGTCGGGTTTCGAGATAACTTGTTTGATAGGTTGGTCTGTGATGACAGCGATTGGGTGCGCCTGGAAGTATCTGCGCAGTCTTTTCGCTGCGAACACTAAAGCTAGGACCAACTTTTCCATTGCCGTGTAGTTGATCTCCGTCTTTTTGAGCGCCTTGCTAACAAAATAAATGGGTGTTTGGATGGAGTTCCTGTCTGTCAATAGCACTGCGCTAACTGCTCCTTGGGTCGCAGATAGGTACATGATCAGCTCTTCCCCTGGTCGGGGTGCAACAAGCTTTGGGAGCGCTGCTATGTGTTGCTTGAGCTGTTGGAAAGCTTCTTCTGCTTCCGCAGTCCATCTGAAGTCTCCCTTTTTGGTGCACTTCTT
This sequence comes from Artemisia tridentata subsp. tridentata, assembly GCA_021014915.2. Taxonomy (NCBI): domain Eukaryota; kingdom Viridiplantae; phylum Streptophyta; class Magnoliopsida; order Asterales; family Asteraceae; genus Artemisia; species Artemisia tridentata. Next base: position 400,393,966 of record CP139508.1, read on the forward strand.
GAGTGTCTTGAATAGGGGAAGTGATTTATCCGCCGACTTGGATAAGAATCGATTCAGTCCGGCTAGCTTGCCGTTTAGTGACTGAACCTCTTTTAATGTGCGCGGTGAGGGGAGGTCAATGACTGCTTGAGTCTTCTCTGGGCAAGGCTTGATCCCATCGGGTTCTATCAAATACCCGAGGAACATGCCTTCCGTAGCGCCGAATGTACACTTCTTGGGATTCAATTTCATATTGATTCTCCTTAGTGTTTTGAAAGTTTCCTCCATATCGCGCACCAGCTCTTCCTCTGTATGGCTTTTGATGACGAGATCATCGACGTACACTTCCAAGTTGCGCCCTACTTGCTTCTCGAACGCAGTGTCTACCAATCGTTGGTATGTTGCTCCTGCGTTTTTTAGGCCGAAGGGCATCTTTGTGTAGCAGTAGACCCCTTGACTTGTGTGGAAGGCCGTTTTTTCTTCGTCTTCCTCAGCCATTTGAATTTGGTGATATCCCTTGTATGCGTCCAGGAAGCATTTGAAGGGATATCCACATAGAGACTCGATCTTCCAATCTATCTCCGGTAGAGGGTAGCAGTCCTGTGGACATGCTTTATTGAGGTCTGTGAAGTCCACGCACATCCTCCAGCTGCCATCGCTCTTCTTTACCATCACTGGGTTAGAGAGCCAGTCATGGTAGTAGACTTCTCGCATGATTCCTGCGTCTACTAGTTTGTGTACTTCTTCCAAGATGGCTTTTGCACGGTCTGGAGCTTGTCCGCGCTTTTTCTGTCTTATTGGAGGGTATCCTTGTCGGATTTGCAGCTTATGTTCAGTGATGGAACGTGGTACTCCTGTCATATGCTTTGGCTCCCATGCGAAAATATCCAAATTATTTTGCAGGAGTGCGCATATAGCTGATCTGCCTTTGTCAGACAGAGACCCGCCTATAGATACCTGCTGATCCAGATAGTCAGGGTGAATGGCGACTGTTATGTTTGGGACTTTGCTTGCGCGCTGTTCTGGAACATCGGCTACGTCACTTGTCACTGCATTGCATTCTTTTGGTGGTATGGTGGTATTGTAAAGAGTGACAATACCTCCTTCCACTGGGAACTTGAGCATTCCGTGCGCTGTGGATGGCACGGCGCGGATGGATGATATTCCAGGTCTCCCAATAATACCGTTATACGGAGAGGGGGATCTGATTACCATGAAGTTCATCCAGGTGGTTGTAGAGTGTGGTTTGTCACCAACTTCTACAAATAGACGTAATTGCCCCGTGGGCCATATCTTCTCCCCTGTGAAGCCGGTGAGCGGCGTTGTGGCTGGGGTCAGCTGACTCTGTATCTCAGGTCGCAGCTTCTTGAAACAGTGTTCATATATAATATCAGCGGATGCACCTCCATCTATGTACATGCGACGGATGTCGTGACCCCCCGTATGTATTTCAATGGTAAGCGGATCCGCTACTGCGTTGTTCGCAGTCAGGGAGGGGAAAGAGATTTCGTTTCCCTTAGAGAACCTTTGGATGACTTTTTGCCTAGTCGCGCGCTGCCATGGCTGTATCATGTATATGATATCTGCCTTTTCTTTTGAGGTCTCTTTCTTGGTCCCTGGTTTTGGTTTCTCTTTTCCTTCTCTGATGTTTTTCACGAGGTGGTCCATCTTTCCTTCCTTTACCAATTTGTCAATCAATTGGCGTAGTTGGACGCACTCGTTGGTTGTGTGGCCTTTCTGTCCATGGTATTCGCAATAACCATTCCCTATGCGCTTATCCTCTGGGGTGCGGATTGGTGGTGGTTTTGGGAAGTTCGCACCCTCCGTCACAAATATCTCTCTTGGGGTTTTTGTGAGGGGTGTGTATCTATCATTGTCCCTTCCACTTCCTTGGTTGCGATAACCTCTGCTGCGGTTGTTACGATTGCCACCCTGGTCATTGGATTGTCTCCTTGACTCTTCTTGTGGTCTATGGTTTGAATACCCTTTTTTGCTATCCGCAGCGGCTTCTTCTCCTTGGACGAAAGACCTTGTGCGCTTCATGAGCTCATCAAAGGTTAAGGGAACCTTGTCGTTTAGCTTTTTTATGAGATCTGGGTTATTGATTGCATTCATAAACCCCGATATTTTTAATATCTCTGGACACGCCTTGACTTTCATGCATTCGTCCTTAAAGCGTTCCATGAAAGCGCTTGTGGATTCCCCTTGTCGCTGTTTAACCCTAGCGAGTTCGACAGGGTTTTTAGCGCACTTTTTCCTTTGAGTGAAGTTTAAGCGAAACGCTCTGCGTAACTCTTCAAACCCATCAATGCTTCTGCGTGGAAGCTTACTAAACCAGTTGCGCGCATTCCCTACTAGTGTAGAGTTGAACATATGGCACCACACAGGCTGTGGCCAATTTTCGATAGTTGCTGCTGATTCGAAAATTTTTAGGTGATCGTCAGGATCACCTGTCCCATCATATGTTTTGACATTAGCAGGCATGCGCCTTTTCTTATTCTCAGAAAAGTCGCTGATGCGCCTAGTAAACGCATCAACCTTGTGGCGACGCCAGGGAAGAGACATGTCCTCATCTTCCTGGTCGCGGTATTTCCCTCTTGATTTCCAGTGTCCGGTTTCTTTATCCTCGTTGTCCGAGGAATCGCTTGGAGATGAGCGGACTCTTTTGTGACGCTTGCGTCGACTATCATCAGAGTCTGAGCTTGCGCTTATGCGGCGCTTGCGCCGGCTACCCTCAGAGTCAGAACTTGAGGGGCTCTCGCTTGGGGAGCACCGTCGCCCCAGCCTATCTTGGATCTTGCGACTGCCAAGCCTAGCGTGGACGTTGGCGCGCCGTTCCCCGTCTTCACGCTCCTCCAGGTGCTGAAAGTCGGCTGCTTCCTCGTCCACAACCTTCTTTCCAATCCTGGCGAACACTGGTTGCTTGCGAGTATCCTTCTCGCGTCTTTCCTTTCGGTAGCGCGGTGGGGATGCATCAGGATTAGGGTCAAAGTTGAGTCTGCCGTGCAGACTTTGGCTTGACCTTTTCTTTGCCTCCTCTCGCATAAGCGCGGTCAAGGCTTCGTAGTTTTGAGATACGAAGTCACTTGGGGCCAACTCGGGAGCGACTCCATCTAGCGCGAAGGAGTCTGTTTCCAAAGCAGGATCCTTGTTACGGGCCGGCGCGTTGGGAGGCTCAGTGAAGTTCACTTCTGGCATGGCAAGAGGAGTGCGCTCCAGTTCTATCTCGCTAGTACTTGTTGTAATAGCGGGAGTAACCCTGGTAAGGGATTCCACTGCGGGGAAGATCAAGTTTGGATGCGCTCTTAAGCTTTGAGGCGTGCTGGTTGTCCCAGAGGCCTGCTTAGAGGCTGCATCAGTTTGGTGCTTCTTCCCTAGCAGGTCGTCCTGCGTTTTCTTCCCATGCGGACTCTTATGACTTCCGTGTTTCGTCATTCTAGTTCTTGGCAAAAATCTTAGTGTAGGGTCCCACGGATGGCGCCACTTGTTGATACAAAAGTTGGGCGTTCCTTGATAGGACTTCTATTCTCGTACCAATTCGAATCTTAATGCTCGCTGGAACCTGCGCACTAAGAAAAAGAACAAACACCGTTAGGCTTATCGAGGGATTGTCTCCCCCGATTATCCTCCGGCGTGAGAGTAAGTAATCGAACGTAGGGTTTAGTTTAGGTTTAGGGTTTTCTGAAGATCGTACCTCTTACCGAGGGCTGGAATGCCCTTTATATATGCACGAAACCCTAATAGGTTTCGTGTTCCCTACTTTTCGGCGTGTCCGCCGACATCGGAGATTTGGTGTATATCTCCTATATTTAGGAGATATTCCAATTCTAATCCGAAAATAGCTTTGGGCTTGGGCCTTGTCGACCCAAGCCGCGTAACTGGTAGTCCAGTTGCGGCCCATACGTGGTGGGCTTAATTGTTAGTATTGTTTACTAACCGGGTTCGTGACCCGGGTATAGACTATACGTCATCAATAAGAGTGATAAGTTTCCTCTTAGAAAAGCATACTTGTTGAAATAAACAGTATGTCTCATTTTAAATAAAATGCTCACAAGATCTATTGAGGTAAGTAACCTTTACTAGATTCTCACTCAAGATATGCAAAGGAGCATTCTTGAAACACACACGATGTAGTAGATTCTACATTGTATCACATTAGAGTGTCTCTTGGTTCTAGGAAACCAAATCATGTTAAAATAACATGTAACAACTCAACAAACAAAGATGTTGTCCAAGAGATCATAAAATACACCATCTCCATCAAATAACCTCTAAATCTCAAACACGAAATTAAAATATTTCGCTTGCCTTTGTTAGGAGTTGTGTAAGACATGTCATTTTCTTAACCTACTTTCAAAGTATGGTTAATTGAGTCATATTAGGCCATGTATAGCAAAACAAGATAAAATCATCTTTGCTATACTTCGATAGGCAAATATAGGAATTCAAATTCTTCTAACATGAGAATGACTACTGGAGAACCTATCGCAGTAGAAATTCAATTTGACCTAACGGTTGGATTGCTTCCAGGAGAGAAGTTGGGTTGGTGTATAACCCGTAAAAATGGTCGTGTTTAGCCTTAATTGAGCACCACTAGTGATAGTCTCATACTCATTCTCTAACTTGAAAAGTTTTCATTCCTACATTTGACTAGAGATAGTTTACATCGGTGAACTTTATCTCCCGTTAGGATCTCATTTTGAACAAGTAGTAACTAGGATCTTCCTTAGCAAACCTAGATTGCTTGCATCCCACATATGTGTTTCAAAATGATAACATGTTTTCATAAGATATGATTAAATGTCTTCGTGATCTTAAATGCTAAATGATTATCATGTTCTGCATGATGTTTGCAGTTATTCGTTATGTGCATTTTACATGATTTGCTTGCACCCACACTAGGTCATTTTGACACATTAGGAATTAGGTATGCCTATCACTATGAACCCTTAGAAGCCATAGAGTCATACACTAGTGTCAAAACCCATAAGTTAGAGTAGTCGCGAAGTTGTGCTAATTCCCTAGTTATCACTTCGCCTTCTTCCAAGTAATACACCCTTTTGTCATGGGAAGGTTAGATACAAACCTAGTAGAACTCGGAGTAGGATTGACAGCTTAAATATTTCGTCCGAAATATTAAAGTAAGTTTAACTTGCGATCGCAATTGTTAAATGTCATATCCGAAACATCATACTCAAGCCTTTTAACAACATATGTTAAAACGCTCATCCAAAGGACTCACGAGTTACTATATAAGTAATTAGTAGTCCCTTTCATCCTCGTGTGAATATACACGTCTTAAGATCCCAAACCCTGCTGCGAATCAGCACCATAGGCTTTGCTTTACGTGTTTCAAAACCCCATGAAACACTCGTGTGCGAAGCACATCAAAATCCGTAAATCAACCAAACCTCTCAACCGAGAATCCCCTAACCATCTTCATCTAGGTCTAGGAATGATGGAACATTTTCCATAAATCTTATGACTATTTAAATATTTCACTAGAAATATTAAAGTCATCCCTTGTACCCCTCTTATGACTATTTAAATATTTCACTGGAAATATTGCAGTCATCTCGTGTGTCTCGTCTCATGACTATCTAAATATTTCACTGGAAATATTAAGTCATCCCTCACATTCCTTGCATGATCTCTTGAATATTTCACTGGAAATATTGAGATCATCTCTTCTATTTCGTGTCATGACTTTTAGATACTTCACTGGAAATATCAAGTCATTCCCTCTATCTCGTCCCATGACTGTTAGATATTTCATTGGAAATGTCAAGTCATATCCTGTGTCTCGTCTGATTACTTTTTAAATATTTCACTGGAAATATTAAGTCATCTTTCACATCGCTCTAATGACTACCTATGTATTTCCTCGGAAATATAAAAGTCATCTCTTCTCGTCCAGTACCGTTCAAAGAATTTATTGGGTATAAATTCTTTTCTCGTGTCGAAAAGTCTCACTAAATCAGCGAGATCTATTCGAAAAATCATCTTAAACTCCGATGACTACTTAAATATTTCATCCGAAATATTTAAAGTGTATTTAATTTGCGAAATGCAATTAAATGTCATCTCTCGTTCTCGATCAACGTTTATCGAATCTCGTTGGATTCATTCATAAAAGAATTTATTCGGTATAAATTCTTTTAATCTAAAGTCCAGAAAAATCACAACATATGTGAAATTTCTTTGTCAAAAATCTTGCTTTCAATTCTCACTAACTCCATCAAAACCCATTCGATGTAGTCTTGAACCTAAAACCATCTCCTATCAGAATAGATTGTATCTATCATCTGATTCCTTAGCCTTTTCCCTCACACTTCCGCATGGTACTAAGCACTACCAATGCTTCCGTATCCCACTCACTTTTCACACACCTTAAATGAAGAACTGCTAGGATAAGTTGAGATAATCCCACTAGAACCTTGTCACCAACCTCACAGCTCTAAAGATTTTATCTTCTTAACCCTTAGGATATCTCCTAGTAATCACATGCCTCATCATATAAATATTCTATGAATATTCACAATGATTGAGAAGAGCTACGTGACTTCAAAGGTGAAGTTTATCGCATGTTATCCACCACTTGTCATGACGTTACTAAGCTCATCACTTTCGTCAACGTTTGTCTTCCTCTGTATTTCTTACATCTTGTCTGGATGGTCATAGATTAAGGGGGAGCGAAAACACATTCATATAGTCTTTCACCAAACACTCTCAAGAACACAAAAATGTGGTTCTTATTCCCTAGGAAACTTCCATTTAGCTGCCCAGAACTAGGCTGCACAGGAAAATTCGTGACTTCCAGGTCACGGTACCGTTAAATAGGCCACGTTACCGTTAAATTTAATGGTACCGTGTGGTATTTAGTGGTACCGTGCCTATGTTTGAAGAATTTTCACTGTTTCCTTTAGATCCCTGCATCCCTAACCTCAAACCTGCAAAATTTTGCAAACTCACATACACCCTAGGATTCTTTCACTACACCATAGGACTCTACCACCAACTTTTAGTTTGAATCCCACAACCCTTGCCTATAGAAGGCCTCACTATTGCAAGCTTATCTTGCATCATCACACTCAACCCTCATAGCTACACTTCACTCTTGACAGTGATAGTTAGTCTAAGAACCTTAACCCATAGATCATCACACTCACACCTTACAACCTTCAACTCATCGATCATCACACTCAAACCTTACAATCTTCAACCCTTATATCAATCCCACTCAAACCTTTTAGCTACACTTCACTCTTGACAGTGATAGTTAGTCTAAGAACCTTCAACCTATATATCATCACACTCAAACCTTATAACCCTCAACTCATCACACTCAAACCTTACAACAACCTTCAATCCTCACAAACACATGAAACCCTTCATGCACCAAATTATCTCTAACACACAACTAGGATCATCCAACCTAGAAACCTAGAACTTCGTTACCTTAACCCCGTTAGAGATATCCACCAATAATCCTGTTAGGATCACATACACCTTTTCTTTTTCCCTTTTGAAATATATCATGCATCTCATTGTCAGTGCAAACGATATATTAACCTAAACCATCCTTTCCCACCTTTCCTCAAAGGGCAAAACCAACATCTCCAACCACATCATCATCATCCTTTAGGATTCCTACACCCTCACGTCTACCAAGTCCACCACAACCTTTAGCTATCACACTAACCCTATCACCATCAAACCTCTTTGGACTTGGCACCAATACATCATCCTTATCACTATCACCATCACCACAACCACTAATGGGTCATCCCATTATTTTTCCCCTACAACCACATAACCCAAGTTGTCCTTGTTGTCACCACAACCAACACTCTCCCACCTTATGGAATCATTTAGGTATAACCTCTATCGAGTCTACTTTATGGCACGACTTGTCATAATAGTAATCATTTAGAGTATGTCTTGTCAACAAACTATCCTTAACATCAATCATTTTAGGTAGATGATTATGTTGTTCAAAAGGTTTGTTAGAACTTTCCTTCCCAATGACAACTTGGAAGAAGTCATTTAGTGCGTCAGTCAATGAACGAATCTCGTTCTTGATTAGTGTGATTGAGTGAACAGTTACACCTTAGGTTTTCGGTCGGGTTGTGACACTTATGTGTTAACATAGTTCAACCCATGCATGTCTTGCTATGTGTATTCTATCCCTATAATGTTGCTCCTATAATGTTATATATTATGTTGCACAAAGCTAACCCTTGATGTAGGAAAAGCCTTTGTAAGAATTTAATCCATGGATCCGCTAGATACTAAGTTAAATAAACAAGGGGATTAAGTCACCATAGGGGAGCATTGAGCTAGGGGGAGCTCGGGAGTATTTGAATACATAGCATGGAGTCATCTTCACAAGTGATGATAGAAGGCTTCACTAGGATGATGCAAACTCGCCTTTCTAGGAAGAAAGGAATGTAGTTCAATAAGGGGGAGTAGGGAATGAATTCAAGGGAGCGCTCGAGGCAACTACCTTTTTGATTCGACAAAAGGGGGAGAAGGGGAGTGTAAACAGGTAACTTTTATATTTTACTATGTGTTACGGTTTACATATTTGTCATCATCAAAAAGGGGGAGATTGTTAGTGCAAATATTACGATATTTAAACTAAACGGTTTCTTCGGTTTTAATGATGACAAACATGTAACTTGTAATGCATAACGTAAAATATGCAAGTTACTTGTAAACACAAATTATCAATGCATACTTCATCAACACCTCCCGACGTCTCAAGTATGCTTCAACGAAGTCGTAGATTTCCATCCCGACATAAATCACTCAAGGTATGGACAAACAAATCTACTACTTGACAAATGATTAAAGGATTATATTTTTCTAAACTTCACATTTTTAATGTGACAAAACATTTTTTCAAAAATATATTTTACAAATTATTTTTGAATTAAAAAGAAATGTTTTATTTTGAAAAATAAATTTGAAAACTCCCAACAGCCATTTTCCCCCCCAAAACAGCTCCAACTTCCTCAAATAAACGTTCCCCACTAAAGACAAAAAAGGGAGCGTCCAACGGCACCTTTAAGTATGGACGGCTCCACTAAATTTAGTGGAGCCGTCGGGTATTTAGTGGAGCCGTGGGTCTGTAACGGTCAGATTTTCCCTTGCCTATAAATAGTGGACCATTCCACACTTCCAACTTGATTTTTCCAGTCCTTTTTCTCTGGTCTTATCCCTCTTCACTTAGATAACTTTCTTTGATCATTTGGAGAGTCTTAGGTTGTTTAAGAGTGATCCAATCATCCACTCAAGTGATCCTCTTCATGCCTCTTGATTAACAAGAGAAGAACACAAAGTATCCTAGATACAAAGTGTTGTCATCCCTCTTGATTAGCAAGAGAAGAACACAAATTATCCAAGTAGATACAAAGTGTTGTCATCCCTCTTGATTAGCAAGAGAAGAACACAAAGTATCCAAGTAGATACAAAGTGTTGGAGTTGTTAGGTCTTGTAACATTTGTTACACTCTTGATTGTATCATAGAATACATCAAGATTACTTTTCTTTTGTGAGAGAGTGAGTCAAGATCATTGTGATCTTAAGAGATAGTGAAGATCTCTTGAAGCCATTGGGCTTGTGTGATTGATCATGTGGATCAAGGGTAGATCGGGTAGATCGTGGTAGATTGGTGCTAGCTAAGATTAGCACTCGACATCTAGCTTAGTGTCGGAAATAGGATAAGCGACGTGTATGGTGTAGATCGGGTAGATCGTGGTAGATTGGTGCTAGCTAAGATTAGCACTCGACATCTAGCTTAGTGTCGAAAAACAAGTTAAGCGACGTGTACGGTTTTCTCCGCCTAAAGGGAGTTTGTTGATTAGTGAAGTAACTCTCGAGTTGGGTACTCGGGGAGTGGAGTAGGGCGAAGAGGAGCTTCGTGACCGAACCACTATAAATCACCGTGTCCGGTTTGCGCCTTCTAACTTATCTCTTTACTTTCATTTCATTAGTTATCGCTTTATATTTATATTTGCATTGCATATGTGTTTGTGTGGCTTGTTGCTCATGTAGTGATTGATCATGTATGTTCCATGGTTTGATTGTGCATATGTTGTAGTTTACTATAGTCATCTCTAGATGCTATATACTCATTGTTGACACTCTTCATATTACGTCACACTTGATCGGGTGTTTGATACAAAAGTTTTAAGTTTTTAAATGGAAACGTATTCACCCCCCCTCTACGGTTTCCACAACAACTAAAGAATAAGCTTACGCTTAGTAAGTAACCCATCATAAAACATATATCATACACATACTTTCACATAAGCATCATAATCACATAAAAACCTCTAAACTACCACATACCACTCATATCATATCCGACTTCATAACGTAATCACATCCATTCATCATAACCATAATCACAACATACCTTAACTAGTCCAAAGCCGATAACTAACATACTCTTATCCAAGGTCACTAGCCATCCATCCTTAGCTTACAACCATACTAACCCAACTCCTATGCTCTTACACCACCACAATACATACATGATAAATACATACATAACACATGTTTTAGGGAGAGTTACTTACCTTCAATCCAAGCTAGGCTACTAACATAAATCCCACCAACAACATCTTCTACCCATCATCATCATCATAATCATCATCTTCTACAATTAACCAAAACCTAACAACATAACAATCAATAACATAAACAAGGGTTAACATAACCCATCAAACATACTCATCTACCTTCCTACATCATCATATGATCATATCTTGATCATATGGTGAAATCCCACTTAACTCATAATCTATCACTTCATTAACATTAAGAACATACATACTTACTTGAAGAATCATTACTAATGAAGGCTACAAGCATCAAATCTTCATCTTCTTCCCAATCCACCATCTAGCTTTTCCCTCTCTATTTCTTCCTCTAAAATCCGGTCTTCATACCCTCAATAATTGAAGACTCATCTAGAAATAACTAGATATAACTAGTTAGGTGTGGACTTTGGCCCTTTGACATAATTAGTCCCTCAAGTTTCATTCCTTCTATTTTAACCACAACTAACTTATAACACATAATTAATCACTTGGCAACTTAGGTCCTTCTAGTTTATACATCACATTCCATATTACTACATTAGTCATACTGTAACTTTGTTGACCAACCAATTACATCCAACCTTAGCATATTTCATCTAGGGTGGGGCCTACTCGTAACCGGGATACGGGTCTAACAATTCTACCCCCTTATTTAGATTTCGTCCCCGAAATCTTTCGTTCTTTACTAACCAACATCTAGTCACATAACTCATCTCATTCCTAACACCTTAACCCCTAGTTTACTTAGTTCAACGATCTAAGTGATCTTGCAATTTTACGCATACTATAACATATCACATGCCCTAATCCACATTACCCCCGCTTACTTCTATACCACACAACTCTTGCTTAGATTTCACATAATACAAGACTTACTTATTATCGCCAATCATCATTCTAATCCGCCCTATTACCGCACATCATCATCTCACTCACTTTACCCTCTACCCCCATTCTTTGACTCTTGCTACTTAAGAACTCGCACTATTTGACTTTACATCATTACACTCGACTAATTTGTTCACATTCTTTTATCTTCATTCATCATCTTTTTGCACCACACCGCAAGGCCCATCATATCATCATTTCAATTTCTCCGTCCCATCAAGGTTCTCCTAAGTCTCAACTAAAAGCCATGGTCTAATTATAACCCTCCTATCTTAATCCTTACAATTCCTAACTAACTCTAAACTCCCGCTTTCTACTTCTCTAACCCTACTCGTGCCGTGTCGGCAACACATAGCCCACTCGTTTATAATTCCTCATTTACATGGAGAGGCGTCCCAATCGATGTAAATCAAGAAATATAAACTCATGGTTATGCACTCCCGACATAACACTACTACTCCTATTTCCAATTTTTAACTTTTATTATTTCATCATTCTATTTTTATTACATTATTTTTACTCTTCTTAGACTTGGATCCTTCACATTATCGCATTCATCATGGGGATACTTTTATATGCCATGGACGTAGGCAACCCCTTGCCAGTGAAGGCAACACTTTTCATCCCGAAGGATCTTTAACATTCATCCCGAAGGATTCCTTAACATTCCTTTACTTGGTCATCCCGAGGGATACCACCTTTAACATTCATCCCGAAGGATCATTACATTCCCACTTTATCACCTTAACAACGGATCCAAGTCATAAGCACCACACGCACATTATTACATTCGTTTATTATAGTAATTACCGCTAATCGCCTTAGCAGTAATATGATAATTTCAGAACAACGCCTTTATCTCATACACACTCCTTACATTCTCAATCCGCTTTAGTTATTTTCACATCTTTACTTTACCTCTTGCATTCTTAGCCTTCATTAATCATTTTCACATTCTTACTTTACATTTTAGTCCACTCGACTCATTTACATATAAACTTCTCACATTTTACCAACCGAAACTCATGCATTCATTATGGTGATTACAGCTAATCGCTTTAGCCGTAATATGATAATTTCAAGTCAACGTCTTTATCTCACACATACTCCTCTCATTCTTTCTTACGTTTTTAATCCATCACATTTTTATTTCCATATCTTATCTCTCTTCTTTTAGTCTCACTCGCTTCCTTTACATGTAGACCTTACATAGATCGTCAATTATAACACGCTCATTATTTATTAATGATTACAGCTAATCGCCTTAGCCGTAATATAATTATTTCATGTCAACACCTTAGCTTCACACATATTCATCTCATTTTAGCTATTATTACTTAGGAAGTTTCGTTCTATTTTACTATTTACTCAATCACTATGCCTTTCCTCATCTTGTAACTAAGTTCATCACAAACTTATTATGTATATATTTTTATTTCATCTCTTCACTTCACACATCCAACGTTATCACACGTTCATAATCACGCTCCTAATACTTTAACCTTCCACTAACCCATCTCTACTACCTCATTATTGATTCTCATACTAAGTATAACTACTCGTAAGGCCATGCTTTGGTCACCACTATCACATAAGTTACGCACTTTCACTATTAGTCACATTCCCTATAAGCCACCACACAACTTATTACATCCATTCGCCCTCGCTAACTACCATAGCACACAATCACATAATCATATAATAAATTACCGAGACAGCCCGAGGTGCACGGTAATCCTATCACTCACACATCAAGTCTCCCACAACATATATCACATAAGACACCTCCCTAAGTCCCCATCATTATACCCATATAGCAATCACATCATTCGTTTCAAACTCGACATTCATATCCTATAACTTACAAAGTATTAGCCCGCCTTTCTTAAACTTAAACTTAACGCGTCTACGTGTAACACCCCCATTTTCGGATTACGCAGCGGAATATAAGCTTGGGGTGCTACTTCATGGTTCACAGTTATGGAAATAGAAAACGACTCGAAAAGAGACGTTTTTAAATAAAAATTGTTATCATTCATTTACTTAATATCAGAGTACATAAGATAGGTCCCAGAGGGAGGTTCAGAAATACATGATAAAAATTACATTATTCATTGAATGATAACAAAGTGGACACTCTTTTATTTTAAGAAGAAAGTCCACCGTCGCTCCGTGCCAATATCCATACTTCTAAATACCTGAGATAAACATGCTTAAAAAGTCAACACAAAGGTTGAGTGAATCTATAGTGTTTAAAATTATAATCAGTTGAACACAAGCCAAAATATGAGAAATCAGTTATATCGTAATTCAAAAATATTGCACTAAACCTCATGACACGCAATGCGTTAACAGTTTCCAGGTTCCACAAACATGATTGAAATGAGAGTGGTCTCACCCCCGAGTTAAAGATATCAAATATAATGCATCTGCCTAACCGACTACCACGAAGATATCCATCCGGTTAGAACAAATGGGTCGTCAGGCCAATAGATCTATTCACATATTCGCGCTCACCCAGCAGGTGACTAATGGTGCATGATATGAGGGTCTTTTAAATAAATAATTCAATCTCAATAATAACGAACAGTTAGCCTAGTGCAATAACAATCAGGAAAATACTTGTGTTCGATTTAATAGCATGTATCTCCCCACATATTTGGAAAACACGAAAGTAAGAAAAGTGGGACTATAAACTCACCTGAACAATCTGGATGGAAAACAAAATGAAATACAGTTGATAAACGTCTCCGGCTTGCAACCTGAATTGGTTATGTCAAGTTTCTCAGTAATTGTTTCTTAATATATAAGTTTTATTATTCGTTTCGTTGTTTGGTTGTTGATTTAGGTATTTGGAATGAGACAACATGAAGTCTTTTAAAAAAATTAAGATTTTATCTTATTATTCTTTCTTATGTTTTCGTTCAATTCGTTTGTTAAAATATTCTTTTGTTCCTTCATCATATTTTGTGTTCGTTATAGAAATTACGTATTATGATTATATTAGATCCTAAAATGAAAATAAAAATGATGAAAATAATAGTTATGAAATGTTATACTTTTATCCCTAAGGTTTGGTCAAATGACAGTTTATACCCTGAACTTTTGGAAAATGACAGTTTCTACCCTTAAGTTTCAAAAATGACAATTTCTACCCTTTTTATTTATTATTGTCAAAATAACCCTAGGTTTAAAATATTTACAAAATTCAGCCCATGAAATTCTTAATTACTTAAAAATAATTTGCATGAAATAGATGATTTGGCTAGAGTTTTGAGATCGAATTTCTTTGTAACTACCAAATCATTTTACGAGTTCTCAGTACCTATAAAAAGTTAGCCAGGTCCTTTCTAAATATGTCAAATTTCGTTATTTATGAAAGTTGTTTGAAGGTTGAATTATTTCACTAAAGTCGGGCTAGTGAATCAGGTTCTAAATAGAAACTTGAAAATGGGTTTCAAATCTTAGCGATAGGGCAACTTGAGAGGTTAATAACTTTTGAACTAATTAATCATTTTTCAAAATTCTTGTTTCTAAATTATCCTTGCTGGGTGGACTTAATATGTACCGAAAACCAGATTTTTGTGAGGTCGTTTGGATGTTGGTTTATAGGTCGAAAGTTAGTGGGTTGGGTCGAATAAAACTGAAGTATCTGACAAATCTTAAGTTTTAATTTAACGATATGGGGCAAACTTTGGATCTTAATAACTTTTGACTCGATTAATATTTTTATGATATTCTTTCTTCTAAATTAAGTTTACTGGGTGGTCTTTAAATCCACCAAATTTCAGATTTTATAAAGGCGGTTTGAGGGTCGATCTATAGATCAAAAGTTAGGCTGTTCGCATGACAACTTGAAAAAATCAATAACTGGAAATATGGGCTTCTATTTTAAGCGATATTGACCAAGATTAGGAACTCAATAACTTGATGAAATCTTAACCATATTACGAGATTCTTTTTCCTAAACGTAGCCCTCTTAGTGGTCTTTAACTATGCCAAAATCTAGAATTTTAGGAACACGTTAAAGGGTCGAAATTTAGGTTCAAAACTCGACGTCTGATGCTGTACGTATAACAAAAACTGTTCTGTAATTAAAAATAAAAGACCATTTGTTAAGCATTTTCATGACTCGAGGTCTAAAGACTTTTTGAAGAAAACGACGTTTCGGACAACTTTCGTATTTTAAGTTTTCGACGAAACGGACCAGAAATGCCTCGTTTCGCGTGAGGTTCGCTGCTGTTACAGAAAGTTTTCAGATTTTAATATAACTTCAAATAGTCATAACTTTTGACTCGTTTATTCATTTTCGATGATTCAAATTGCTACGTTCTTCTAAAAATATTCTCTTTAACAATATATAAGTATATTATAGCCTAGGGTTTCTAAAATATCGAAAAATAAATATATATATGGTGTTTGTTTGGTTCGAACAGAAAATAAAAAGAAAAGTAAACTTAACATCTTTGATTATGTTTGTATTTGATGGTTATGGTTTAATGTTTTTAAAGATAAATAACATAAATAAACTGAATTTAAAAGGGTTAGTAGAACTTACTTAGGGTGTTGGTCGAATAGGGTTTCATGAATGGGATAGGTTCATCTCTTGGTCACTAGAATTCCTCCTCTTCTGGACTTCGAATAATGATTTATGGGGTTTGTATATTAGGCTGGGATCAGGAGAAAATGGAATGGAAGTTGTTTTGTGTTTGGTGGAAACCTGGTCGAATTGTGTGAGATGAAGAGGTAACTTGTTGGCTGCTATTTATGGGATAGGGAACTTAGGGTTTTCTTAGTATTAAAGGTGATGTGTTATCTTCCTATTGGTGCCAAGTGTGAGACAAGTGGGAGGAGGAGGTTTTGCCATGTATGCTATGGAGGTGGGAATGATGTGGAGGTTTAGAGATCATACATGTGGCTTTCAAGGTGATGTCATGGGTGATGTGGAGGAGGGGGGTTTTAAGGAAGAGTTAATTGGTCTAGGTTTTATCTAAGAACTAATTTAGTTGTGTTTAATAGAAATCGAACTAGAAGGGGAGGACATGGAGTGAATGGGCTTCTTATGAGTGTATATTGAGTTTAAAATGTAGTACTTAGGGTCTAGGGAAAGTAACATGATAAGTTTAAGGTTTAAAGTATACATTGATTAAGTAGAAAATGAGTTAGGGTTTTATATATGTTTTGTATATGCCGAATTTATTTGAAGGAGAAAGGAACGGGTTTTGTGCTTTAAGGGAGTTGTATTATGAGCTTAATATATGTGTACTTAGGGTTTAGAAATTAGTTGGTTTAGTTTAAGTGGTTAGGAAAATATTTATAATTATTATACATATTATGTACATAATTCGGATTTTTAGGAAATAGTAAAGAAAATGGTTTGTGGTTTTGAAGGTTGTAAAACATACTTAATAAAGTTGTAAAATAATTTAGAATATAAGGAAAATATAGTTTTTAATAGTTTACTAATTTATAAAATTTATTTGTCAACTTTTATTATGTTTAAAGATAATTAAATGGGATGTGCATTAGGTACTTGTACATTGTGTTAAAAGACTTGTAAAAATATTTAAGGAGTTTAGGAAAAATAATTTTTAAGAATTATGCATGAATGGTTTGTAAATTATGCTTTCAAAATAAATATAAATAAGATTTTAATAAGGTTTTTGTAATTAAATGATTTCATGCACAAAAGACTTGTACATTGACTTTAAATGACTTGTACATTTATATTTTATAAAAATCTTATATAAATAAATTAGGTTTTGTAAGTTTTGTACATAAAATCATAATTATCTGAAATTAGGGTTTTACCGGGAATTATTATGGAATTAGGGTTTCTATGCTTTAGACACTTGTACATTAATCATATAATTTATACTTTAGTATTTCTAGGGTTTTGTTGTTCATAAATGTTGTTATGGTAGTTTAGGGTTTCATAAAACTATTATCAGTTAAGGTTGGGTTGCAAGCACGGTTATTCGGGATGTGATCTCCGTCACATAAGATAATAGTCACAATCAAAAATAAAAAAAAATTTACACGTAGAAAAGGATAAATATTCCGAGAGATAGTTTATTTAAATAAGGGATTTTTCACAGTGGTTACAGTCACCCACCGTCAAGGGAATCTCGTCCCGAGATTCAGTCTATGTTGGTTGTGAAAATTTGGGAAAATGAAGTATAGGAATAATCAGGCCTAGATTTCTAACCTAAATAGGGAATTTGAGAATAGGTTGCGATAGGAGTTTGATATGCTTAAAATGCCTCAAGTTAAAAATAAAATAATATGATATTATTTTATTCTTACGTCCTATGTCTCCAAAAATATTATTTCACTGCTAAATCCTCAATTATAGTTTTGGCCTAGTAGAGTCGTCTAGGAATTTCCATTCGATACCTAAGGGAACGTAGTTTGGTCAGTCTTTTTCCTACTGGATGAATTAACTTTGAATGTTTTGCCACCTAATGAGTTACTGTGCAACGGTCGAATTTCCTAAGTTCGATGAACAGTGTTTTTTTTTAACGGTCAAAATAACGGCTAGTTAATGGCTATAACGGCTAATTTTCCCCATAAATACCTCATTTCTAATTCTCATTCTTTCACCATCAAATTCTCTCCTAAAAACCTCAAAATGCCGCACCTCGTTACATTTCTAGCAATTGTCTACGTGGTCCTTGCGATTTCCTATTTGGCTTATGTACCGAATGAAGATCATACGTTCCTAGTTTGTGTCCTTGCGGTCCTTATGCCCATTGTGGTTTTTGCTATCGGGGTTGACAAGATATGGGGGTAAGGGTTGTTTTTCTATGTAATCCTCAAATAAAGCTTATTTATTCTTATGCCTAATATTTAGTCTCGTGGTACTTACTACGCAGGATAGTCAAGATTCTTCATCCTGTTGTGGCTCTAGCTATTGTGATGTTGGTGGCGATCCTCATTTTTATGATGGGTCAACCTATTAGCGAATCTATTCCCTATCTTGTAATCATTGTAACCTTAGTACTTCCGATGCTAGTGATTTCGCTTTGTATGAATTTTCATGATTCCTAGTTTAAATTGTAATATCTAGGTGTTCTATAGGGTCTTCGTATGTTTCCTAGGTAATCCTTAATGAAATTATGTAATCCTTGTAATTTTAGTATTTCCGTTGTTAACTATCTTTCTATGTATTATCTTCCAAGATTCCTAATAAAATTTAGGTTTGTGAATTCCTATGGTTTTTCTATCCTCAATTTTTGTTGGATTCCTATTTTAGAGATAATGAGCAGTAGTGGTAGGCTTTTATTATATAAAATCAAAAGTGATATGTTATGAAAGATTTTTCAAAATTTTGCTTTGGCATGAAAATTGTTATTAGAAAATTGTAAAAGATAGCTGTGCCAATTATGACATGATCCTTCCTAGTTTAGACATAGTTGGCCAGGCTATGCAAAACTGAGGACTGAATGATGTGATACTTGATCCAGTTGTTGTGGTAGTTTATATTTTTCAAATTGTTTTAGATGGTGTTCAACGTTTTGTTTTTATAAAATGACTCCATAATTATTTTTCAAAAGATTAAGAAGATTTTTATTCATACTACGGTGGTAGGTCAGAAATTTCTATGGTGATACTAAGGTAATCCTCAAAATAAATCTTAAGGTTTGTCTAAGAATCCTACAGGGTAGATCCGTCTATTGTTTGGTCAGGAGTAAACCTAATTCCTAATGGTTTAATAGTGGAGGGCTACGAAATACCTATGGACAGAATAGATGAAATAGAAGCTGAGTTTATTACGGAGTTGATTACAAAATGAGGGTTTATATAGCAGGAAAGCAGTCGTTTTACTTAGGTCACATCCATCGTAACCCAAGTGAGATTTGAAAATGGATTACAACTTAGAGTGTTTTTTTTTAAACCTCAATTTATTTATCTCTTACAGGGATTTATCTTTGTTTAAATTCTAAAGTCATCCTAGGACATGGTTGGGATTTCTAATGAGTTCTAGTTTTTCTTTTGCACCAGCCTCGATTTTCCTATTAGGGTTTTTCTATTATTAAGTTCTCTTAAAGTCTTTTTCTTAGAAGTAGTACCTTGCCTAATTTCTAGGTTGGGAAGTCCTTAAGTCAAGATGATGGTTTTTCTATCATTGAGTTTTCGCTTTTGGTTATTTTGCTTAATTCCTAGGGTATGGTTTATGGTAGGTTTGGTTATTCTTCCTAGGTTTTTGTTACAAAACACACGTTTTTGTCCATGTTAGATTATCAAGGTACAACTCATGATAATCATAAGGTCACAACATGTCCAAATATCATACGCGTATGCAAGATGATCGTCACTGGTCCATGTCAACCGATACCATATACAGCAAAATAAAATCAAGACCACATATAGTCATAAATAACTTGTACTAATTGGTTATATATATAACAGATTAGTATAAGCGTCATATTTATGCTACATATCTTGTGGCCAAGATATTGTACAGAAGTTGATAGGTATAAATCTGATTTAGTGGGTACCAGAAACTCTTCCGAGTTAACTTTTCAGTTTGACAATCATGCTGATGAGGATGTATATTTATTCTGGGTAAGGAACAAACTAATAAAAGCTAAGGTTCAGCGACTTTCTCTTCATTCATCAAGTTCTCTTCCGAAATTTATCCTAGAGGGAATTTCTATTGGTTATAGCCTAGTCTAGGTGGGTCTTGGTATGTTGGGTTATAGCATGATATTAATAACTTGATTAATTGTTTTACCAAAACAATTAATGCAACGTTTCTTTATTAACACAACACGTGGTAGGTTAAGAATTTTTGTGTCTCTAATATGGATACTTGGGTTCCTTGTTTTTAATAGTGGTCCTAGTTTCAGTCACTTATTATGTTACCAATTGGGTGGTTGTCTATGTTTGGAGGTTGAGGGAAGGAACTGTTATCTAGAGTGAGGTTTGGGGTGGTTTGGTTAACTTTAGGGGTTTCGGGAGACATGGTACTGTAATAATTTGCAAATAATAATTATAAGAAATTATTATAAGAAATTAATAACATTAGGGAAAGAAACTAAAGGTGAAATATCAAGAGTACGAAGTTTAGTATAAAGGATCCTAAATGAATAAGGCTCTAAGTAGGGTTTCATCTTGATGTCCTAGCCTAGACATGAGTGGGATAAATTGAATAGGGGAATCAGGATTCTGTAACCACTTTATAGTTATAATTATTCCATTTATATTGTTTAAACGATTACAGTAACTTACATACAAATAATATTTCAGTAACGGCGTGGCACGGAGGACTTTGGTTAAGTTTTTGTGTAAACCGGTTATAGTCCAATGTTTGAAAACATTTGGTTCTCTATAACCACAAGCTCTGATACCAATCTGTAACACCCCCATTTTCGGATTACGCAGCGGAATATAAGCTTGGGGTGCTACTTCATGGTTCACAGTTATGGAAATAGAAAACGACTCGAAAAGAGACGTTTTTAAATAAAAATTGTTATCATTCATTTACTTAATATCAGAGTACATAAGATAGGTCCCAGAGGGAGGTTCAGAAATACATGATAAAAATTACATTATTCATTGAATGATAACAAAGTGGACACTCTTTTATTTTAAGAAGAAAGTCCACCGTCGCTCCGTGCCAATATCCATACTTCTAAATACCTGAGATAAACATGCTTAAAAAGTCAACACAAAGGTTGAGTGAATCTATAGTGTTTAAAATTATAATCAGTTGAACACAAGCCAAAATATGAGAAATCAGTTATATCGTAATTCAAAAATATTGCACTAAACCTCATGACACGCAATGTGTTAACAGTTTCCAGGTTCCACAAACATGATTGAAATGAGAGTGGTCTCGCCCCCGAGTTAAAGATATCAAATATAATGCATCTGCCTAACCGACTACCACGAAGATATCCATCCGGTTAGAACAAATGGGTCGTCAGGCCAATAGATCTATTCACATATTCGCGCTCACCCAGCAGGTGACTAATGGTGCATGATATGAGGGTTTTTTAAATAAATAATTCAATCTCAATAATAACGAACAGTTAGCCTAGTGCAATAACAATCAGGAAAATACTTGTGTTCGATTTAATAGCATGTATCTCCCCACATATTTGGAAAACACGAAAGTAAGAAAAGTGGGACTATAAACTCACCTGAGCAATCTGGATGGAAAACAAAATGAAATACAGTTGATAAACGTCTCCGGCTTGCAACCTGAATTGGTTATGTCAAGTTTCTCAGTAATTGTTTCTTAATATATAAGTTTTATTATTCGCTTCGTTGTTTGGTTGTTGATTTAGGTATTTGGAATGAGACAACATGAAGTCTTTTAAAAAAATTAAGATTTTATCTTATTATTCTTTCTTATGTTTTCGTTCAATTCGTTTGTTAAAATATTCTTTTGTTCCTTCATCATATTTTGTGTTCGTTATAGAAATTACGTATTATGATTATATTAGATCCTAAAATGAAAATAAAAATGATGAAAATAATAGTTATGAAATGTTATACTTTTATCCCTAAGGTTTGGTCAAATGACAGTTTATACCCTGAACTTTTGGAAAATGACAGTTTCTACCCTTAAGTTTCAAAAATGACAATTTCTACCCTTTTTATTTATTATTGTCAAAATAACCCTAGGTTTAAAATATTTACAAAATTCAGCCCATGAAATTCTTAATTACTTAAAAATAATTTGCATGAAATAGATGATTTGGCTAGAGTTTTGAGATCGAATTTCTTTGTAACTACCAAATCATTTTACGAGTTCTCAGTACCTATAAAAAGTTAGCCAGGTCCTTTCTAAATATGTCAAATTTCGTTATTTATGAAAGTTGTTTGAAGGTTGAATTATTTCACTAAAGTCGGGCTAGTGAATCAGGTTCTAAATAGAAACTTGAAAATGGGTTTCAAATCTTAGCGATAGGGCAACTTGAGAGGTTAATAACTTTTGAACTAATTAATCATTTTTCAAAATTCTTGTTTCTAAATTATCCTTGCTGGGTGGACTTAATATGTACCGAAAACCAGATTTTTGTGAGGTCGTTTGGATGTTGGTTTATAGGTCGAAAGTTAGTGGGTTGGGTCGAATAAAACTGAAGTATCTGACAAATCTTAAGTTTTAATTTAACGATATGGGGCAAACTTTGGATCTTAATAACTTTTGACTCGATTAATATTTTTATGATATTCTTTCTTCTAAATTAAGTTTACTGGGTGGTCTTTAAATCCACCAAATTTCAGATTTTATAAAGGCGGTTTGAGGGTCGATCTATAGATCAAAAGTTAGGCTGTTCGCATGACAACTTGAAAAAAAAAATAACTGGAAATATGGGCTTCTATTTTAAGCGATATTGACCAAGATTAGGAACTCAATAACTTGATGAAATCTTAACCATATTACGAGATTCTTTTTCCTAAACGTAGCCCTCTTAGTGGTCTTTAACTATACCAAAATCTAGAATTTTAGGAACACGTTAAAGGGTCGAAATTTAGGTTCAAAACTCGACGTCTGATGCTGTACGTATAACAAAAACTGTTCTGTAATTAAATAAAAAGACCATTTGTTAAGCGTTTTCATGACTCGAGGTCTAAAGACTTTTTGAAGAAAACGACGTTTCGGACAACTTTCGTATTTTAAGTTTTCGACGAAACGGACCAGAAATGCCTCGTTTCGCGTGAGGTTCGCTGCTGTTACAGAAAGTTTTCAGATTTTAATATAACTTCAAATAGTCATAACTTTTGACTCGTTTATTCATTTTCGATGATTCAAATTGCTACGTTCTTCTAAAAATATTCTCTTTAACAATATATAAGTATCTTATAGCCTAGGGTTTCTAAAATATCGAAAAATAAATATATATATGGTGTTTGTTTGGTTCGAACAGAAAATAAAAAGAAAAGTAAACTTAACATCTTTGATTATGTTTGTATTTGATGGTTATGGTTTAATGTTTTTAAAGATAAATAACATAAATAAACTGAATTTAAAAGGGTTAGTAGAACTTACTTAGGGTGTTGGTCGAATAGGGTTTCATGAATGGGATAGGTTCATCTCTTGGTCACTAGAATTCCTCCTCTTCTGGACTTCGAATAATGATTTATGGGGTTTGTATATTAGGCTGGGATCAGGAGAAAATGGAATGGAAGTTGTTTTGTGTTTGGTGGAAACCTGGTCGAATTGTGTGAGATGAAGAGGTAACTTGTTGGCTGCTATTTATGGGATAGGGAACTTAGGGTTTTCTTAGTATTAAAGGTGATGTGTTATCTTCCTATTGGTGCCAAGTGTGAGACAAGTGGGAGGAGGAGGTTTTGCCATGTATGCTATGGAGGTGGGAATGATGTGGAGGTTTAGAGATCATACATGTGGCTTTCAAGGTGATGTCATGGGTGATGTGGAGGAGGGGGGTTTTAAGGAAGAGTTAATTGGTCTAGGTTTTATCTAAGAACTAATTTAGTTGTGTTTAATAGAAATCGAACTAGAAGGGGAGGACATGGAGTGAATGGGCTTCTTATGATGTGTATATTGAGTTTAAAATGTAGTACTTAGGGTCTAGGGAAAGTAACATGATAAGTTTAAGGTTTAAAGTATACATTGATTAAGTAGAAAATGAGTTAGGGTTTTATATATGTTTTGTATATGCCGAATTTATTTGAAGGAGAAAGGAACGGGTTTTGTGCTTTAAGGGAGTTGTATTATGAGCTTAATATATGTGTACTTAGGGTTTAGAAATTAGTTGGTTTAGTTTAAGTGGTTAGGAAAATATTTATAATTATTATACATATTATGTACATAATTCGGATTTTTAGGAAATAGTAAAGAAAATGGTTTGTGGTTTTGAAGGTTGTAAAACATACTTAATAAAGTTGTAAAATAATTTAGAATATAAGGAAAATATAGTTTTTAATAGTTTACTAATTTATAAAATTTATTTGTCAACTTTTATTATGTTTAAAGATAATTAAATGGGATGTGCATTAGGTACTTGTACATTGTGTTAAAAGACTTGTAAAAATATTTAAGGAGTTTAGGAAAAATAATTTTTAAGAATTATGCATGAATGGTTTGTAAATTATGCTTTCAAAATAAATATAAATAAGATTTTAATAAGGTTTTTGTAATTAAATGATTTCATGCACAAAAGACTTGTACATTGACTTTAAATGACTTGTACATTTATATTTTATAAAAATCTTATATAAATAAATTAGGTTTTGTAAGTTTTGTACATAAAATCATAATTATCTGAAATTAGGGTTTTACCGGGAATTATTATGGAATTAGGGTTTCTATGCTTTAGACACTTGTACATTAATCATATAATTTATACTTTAGTATTTCTAGGGTTTTGTTGTTCATAAATGTTGTTATGGTAGTTTAGGGTTTCATAAAACTATTATCAGTTAAGGTTGGGTTGCAAGCACGGTTATTCGGGATGTGATCTCCGTCACATAAGATAATAGTCACAATCAAAAAAAAAAAAAATTTACACGTAGAAAAGGATAAATATTCCGAGAGATAGTTTATTTAAATAAGGGATTTTTCACAGTGGTTACAGTCACCCTACGAGTGGTTTAAGATTAGGCAACCTAAAGGAAACCTAATTCACTTAAACCGAAGCTTTGATACCAAGTTGTAACACCCTTTGACCACTTATACCAAAATTCAAAACTTTTTGACTTTTTACGAGGAAACGCTTGAACCATGACCCATACATGAACAAAAGACTTTAAATATCGATAAGACCATTTAGATTAAAGTAGTCTACCTTCTACACTAAAGTAGTCTACCAAGACCAAAAGTAGTCTACACAGACCAAAAGTAGTCTACACAGACCAAAAGACCCGTGCTACCTTATATCCACACCAAACTCACTCAAAGCCATTAACATAACATACAAAATCGTTTTCACACTCAATCAACCCTAAATAGTACCTTAAAATTAGACGGGTCATGCAAATAACCCGTTTGACCCATTTACACCATAAACCACTTATACCACTTCATTTTTATACCAAACTTGACCAACTTCATTACATTAACATACCAAACATATTCCATTGACACTTGACCTGTTTACCACCCAAAATGGGTACATTTACCCTTTTGCCAAACACCCCCCTTAAACATTGACCATAAACCACTTAACGCACTTGGACACACCGTTACCCACCCAAACTTTACCAAAAGCATTACATTAACATAACAAACATGTTCCAAGGGCACTTGACCCGTTTACAACCCAAAATGGGTACGAACACGCTTAAACCAAACACCCCATTATCATTACTCAAAAAACACTTAAAACACATTTTGACCCATCGATAGACTCCCAAATCGTTATGACCCTTCTAACATACAAATTGACACTCGACTACACTTTACAAATCAATAAACGACTCTCGGGGGTACAACCTTGACACTTGAGCTCGGTATTCTACCTAGCTCCTAATGCTTGTTATCTTCCAAATCCATTCCAAACTCTTATGCTACACTCCAAGCCTTCCATTCCGCCGCACTTAAGCCTACAAAAGCATTGACAACTAAAGAATAAGGTTACGCTTAGTAAGTAACCCATCATAAAACATATATCATACACATACTTTCACATAAGCATCATAATCACATAAAAACCTCTAAACTACCACATACCACTCATATCATATCCGATTTCATAACGTAATCACATCCATTCATCATAACCATAATCACAACATACCTTAACTAGTCCAAAGCCGATAACTAACATACTCTTATCCAAGGTCACTAGCCATCCATCCTTAGCTTACAACCATACTAACCCAACTCCTATGCTCTTACACCACCATAATACATACATGATAAATACATACATAACACATGTTTTAGGGAGAGTTACTTACCTTCAATCCAAGCTAGGCTACTAACATAAATCCTACCAACAACATCTTCTACCCATCATCATCATCATAATCATCATCTTCTACAATTAACCAAAACCTAACAACATAACAATCAATAACATAAACAAGGGTTAACATAACCCATCAAACATACTCATCTACCTTCCTACATCATCATATGATCATATCTTGATCATATGGTGAAATCCCACTTAACTCATAATCTATCACTTCATTAACATTAAGAACATACATACTTACTTGAAGAATCATTACTAATGAAGGCTACAAGCATCAAATCTTCATCTTCTTCCCAATCCACCATCTAGCTTTTCCCTCTCTATTTCTTCCTCTAAAATCCGGTCTTCATACCCTCAATAATTGAAGACTCATCTAGAAATAACTAGATATAACTAGTTAGGTGTGGACTTTGGCCCTTTGACATAATTAGTCCCTCAAGTTTCATTCCTTCTATTTTAACCACAACTAACTTATAACACATAATTAATCACTTGGCAACTTAGGTCCTTCTAGTTTATACATCACATTCCATATTACTACATTAGTCATACTTTAACTATTAATTTGACCATCGGGTTTGACTTCCACATAACTTTGTTGACCAACCAATTACATCCAACCTTAACATATTTCATCTAGGGTGGGGCCTACTCGTAACCGGGATACGGGTCTAACATCGAGGATCTAATTGAGGCACCCCGTTGGGGCGCGTTGCTCCCCCAAACCCGCCCCGTACTAATCGAGGTATCTTCTTTGGGTGCAATTCTCGACCAAAACCGCGTTATTTCACATTTATTACGAAGTATTATTTTTAGACCGTTAGCAATAACTTGAAGAGTTAAGAACTTATTAATAATCAATTACAAATAGCCTTATTAAGTTTTCAACGACAATATTATACATAAATAATGATAAATTACAGCGCCAAAAATTACAAATTATAAATATGACATTAAACAAGTTCTATAATCACAATTATGTAATCTTACAAAGATAAAAACTAACAATATTAATTTTTTTTTATTACGTAAATAATAATAAAATACTATGTAAATGTATATATATATATATATTTGTATATGTGTATACATTATTCGGGTGGGCGCGGAGCGGGATGTTATTTTCCGCTCCCCGCCCCAAACCCGATTAAAATCCTCGTTTAAGCCTCAAACCCGATAAGCATGCCCATCTTGCCTCAATTAGTTCGGGTTTCGTATTTCCCCATCCGGTTTGGGCTGAAATATTTACTTCATACTTTTTTACTTGGGCTGAAATATTTACTTCATACTTTTTTACTTTTACTTACTTAAGAAAACCCGACCCAAACCGGACCCGAACCCAATTAAGTCTATTCGGGTCGGGTTACTCGTGTCAATAATTTTATTTGGGTCAACCCGAGTAACCTAAATACTAAATAGGGTCGGGTATCGGGTTGAAAATGTTTGGCTAACTCGGGTTCGGTTCGGAACGATTGACTGGATAAGGTTTTTTTTTTTTTTTTTTTTTTTAATATAATTTTTTATAAATTATCTATTTAAACAAGTACAAATCTCATATTCAGGTTGACCCGAGCCTGAATAAACCCGGTCCGAATTGACCCAAAACCGACTAACCCGAATTTAAATAGAATCGGGTTCAAGTATGATATTTTTAGCCATGACCCGACTTTAACTCGACCCCAATTAACCGAACCCGCCTCGATTAACATCCATATCTGCAACACCATACTACAAACCAAACCACCCTTGTTTTACCAGGATGGACTTCGGTTATGAAAACAATCTTGACAAGTTAAGAAAACCACAAGGGACCAAAACATAACTCGAATGTTAGGTCAAAGAAATTCAATAAAAACCCTTGCAAAACCCTCCGCTCCAATTAGACTTCAAATTATTTTTAATTAAATTCAAAATCATATAAATAAATAAATAGATCTAAATCCTTATAACCATCACCATAAACAATTAATCCATCACTCTTACAGATCTACATATATCACAATGGTAAGCTACTTTTTATCACTCTAACTTTTTTTAAATCAATTTTTAGGGTTTCGTTTTTATTATTAGGGTTTGTTGATTAATTAGCTTGTTTTGATTGTTTGATGGTTTCAGCTTCCTTTATCTTTGCTTAAGACGTCTCAAGGGCATCCTATGGTGAGTTTTTAACTTTTTTTTATGTTATTTAGGGTTTTGTGATTTTACTGTTGTTTACTGTGGTTAAAAGTTTGGTTGTATTTGAATTTGATGTGATTAGTATTGATATTGATTTATGTTAATGATTATGGTAAGGAGCCGTGAGCGTAAAATTTACGGTTGTGATAGGCGCGATTTGTATAGTTAGACTTTTTGGTTAATTATAAGTTCTGTGATTTTTTAAATAATGGAAATACTAAAAAGGGTAACCGACCTATCCCACGGCCAACATAGGAGAGGTAAATCGCTTGATACCACGAGTAAAGTGACACATGTACTACTATTGTGGGGACATTAATGGAAATGCTAGTGAATATGGTCATGTTACGGG
Organism: Artemisia tridentata subsp. tridentata; assembly: GCA_021014915.2. Lineage (NCBI taxonomy): Eukaryota > Viridiplantae > Streptophyta > Magnoliopsida > Asterales > Asteraceae > Artemisia > Artemisia tridentata. The sequence continues at coordinate 400,422,867 of CP139508.1, forward strand.
TTTGTTTCCCAGTTAAGCATCACATTAGATAGTTAGCATATTGTGAAAAAGGTATACCACGTTTGGTTTGATAGTTAGTATTTGCGAATGTAAAATTATTATTTATAGTGCTCCTCTTGCAGCAACTGTTTCGGGGTTTTTTATGGTTGTCAAAACTTCTTTTTCGAAGACTGATTACTTGTAGCGGTTGAGGTTTAAGAATAAAGAAGTAACATAAGACAGCTAAAATTGGTTTTGAGATTAAAGAATAAAGAAGTATCATATGACGACTAAATTGCATTTTAGTTTCTAGAAAAATTCTTGTATGAAGTGGGTGTTTTCTTTAATCTCGTATAATTTATTTTACTAAATTTGGAAATCACCGGTTTCTTGAATGTGATGAGTATGATGCTGTGTTCGGTTCTTACAATTATTAGTTATCTTTTATCTTGCTGTGAAATGCTGTCATTTGCTTGTGATTTTAGTTCAATTGCTTTTATTGTGACACAGCTCGTGGAACTGAAAAACGGCGAAACATACAATGGGCATTTAGTCAACTGTGACACCTGGATGAACATCCATCTTCGTGAAGTTATTTGTACCTCAAAGGTTCTTTTATCTACTCAGCATTCTATTACTAAAGTGTACAAACACATAATTGATACAATTTACTTTGTTTTTGGACAAGGACTAATGAAGTTTTAAACGTGTTGACAGGATGGTGATAGGTTTTGGAGGATGCCTGAATGCTACATCCGTGGTAACACTATTAAGTATCTTCGCGTGCCAGATGAGGTAGTTTTAAGTTTTTTATATTTAATGACACTACTTTCACTTTGTTGTATTTTTGAAATATATGATCGTTTTAACTTTGTTGTGATCTATAGATATGATCAACCTTTTTTCGCAAATACTATTTTCTGTTTATATTTTGCAATGCATGTCATCAGTATCTTATACAGCTACTTTAGGCTGAATAGTAATAGCTGTTTTTGTGTATGCCTATCTGGAATGATGCAACTTAGCCAAATCAGACATTGATGTGCTCCATAGGGTTGTTCAAGTAACTTGTGCTAGCTGTTGGAGTTGAAACGCTTTGGCTGTTACCTCTCCATCCATGCGTTGTGCAAGTTACAGATCACATCCTATGTTGAAGCGCATCTCACTGATGATAAAACAGAGATAGGTTCATAGCTGACCAGATTTAAATCAGGCGATATTATTATTATTATTATTATTATTAGAGTTTTTGTACCAAGTAGAAAGATGTTTCCGTACCTACTTATACTATTCTACTTTATTATATGGGAGGGAACTCGCGCACTAGGCATTCCACATCTTGCTGTCAGATGTCTGGTTTTGTTATCAACTGAGAGGATCTCAAAGTCTATTTTGCCAGTATATGTAATTTTGACCCATTCACTTCTTAAATAGTTTTAATTAGTTTTTTAACTCAATAATTAATTCGTATAAAAAAATAAAAACATGGACATGTCAAACCAATTTGTCTGGGCCTAAAAAGACAAACTGAATGTCAAGTTTTCAACATGAACCTGTTTTGACCCCCATCTTACTAAAGTGTCATTTGTACTTTTTTAACCACCTGTATAATATGCATTTTTCTGAGTCAACAGTTTTACTTACTTAATCGTACAACTTTAGGTTAATACAGACATCAGTTTTTGTTTTGCTACATATTCCTTTCTTGGTTAGGTTGTTATATTCTTAGGTTAGTAGTACAATGCCTCTTTGTATATGGTATAGCAAAATTGTAAATTTGTGGCAATGGCAGTTTGTCCTCTAAAATCATTACTACTCTGTATATACTTTCAGTGAACGTTGGCTTATTTGTGTTGTTTTTTATTTTCCAGGTGATTGACAAGGTTCAGGAAGAAGCCAAGAACCGCACTGGTATGATTCATCCTTCTAGCTCTTCTGTTATTTATTTGTTTGAAGAGAAAATGATATCAGGGTCAAGAGTCTACAGCCAAAAGGGAATAGCAATTTGCTTCGGAGGAATCCCACTAAATTATAACAAAAAACAGTGTGTTTACAGTTTGTGTGTGCTTAAGTTTTTGCTATCATAAGAAAAGGTTTGTATGATTTTTTAATTGGTTGTTTATTGATTGTTTTGAGCTCAGATAGAAAGCCACCAGGTGTAGGAGGACGTGGAAGGGGAAGAGGTGGTAGGGATGATATTGGAGGTGGTAGGGGGCAAGCTAAAGGTGGTATGAGGGGACGTGGCGGCATGGATGAAGGTGGTAGAGGAAGGAGCCAAGGAGGTGGCTATGGCGGGAACCCAAGCGGCAATAGAGGTAAATTTTGACTGTTTGATGGTTCTTTACATTCGTGTGCTTTTAACATGTTGTAATGACAATTTTCAAGATATCATCATTAAGAGAGGTTTGTTTTTTGTTCAGGTGGAGGTCGTGGTCGTGGGTGATACTTGACATATTACGTGACTGGATGATGCCTGAAGCTTAAGCCCTATCCGCTGTTTCTTTTATTGTTGGGGGTGTGTAATGTTTCGTAGGTGCATCTTTGGAATGCATGCATTGTGGTTGCATACTGTTGGTCTTGAAACGGTTGGAGGATGAAGTATCTATTAGTCTGTTGTAAATCCAAGTTAATTGCGTTTTCAGTTTGTTTTTTTTTATACTGATTGGAAAATCTATGGAATATTCTCTATGAGAAACGAAAATCTCATATGGAGTCTTATTGGAGAATTAAGATTTGGTGTGTTTGGAGATGTGTTTTGAAAGTAATTATGTGATTATTTTATCAAAACCAAAAGGCCATAGTAGATATTAGGGGTATCAAAAAACATGACACGAACCCGACTAAGTCTATTCGGGTTGGTTTACGCTAGTCAAAATTTGAATTCGGGTCTACACGAATACTAAATAGGGTTGGGTATCGGGTTGAAAATGTTTGGCTAACTCGGGTTTGGGACGACCCGTTATGACTCGAATAAGGTTTTCTCCAAGGCTTGCACATGTGCTTTCGTGTACATGAGTTTTGCTGTAGGCGTCATTGTTCTTCTCCACTGGACAAGTTTTCTTCAGTTTTTTCTGCAATATAGAACGGAAAATGATAAATCCTCTTAATTCATGTTCTTACAAATCCTCCTACTCACAGGATCCTAACAAGTGTCAGAATTGACGGTTTTGATGCAGAGAGAAAATGAGTGGAGAAAAAATATATAATATTGTCGTGTGTGTAGGAGGATTAGTAGGAAGATATTGTAGGAGGCTATAGCAATGCTCATATAGAATATAGTTAAAATATGTTGTTAGACACATCTAATGGCGTGATCTTGATAAATGATAAATAGTATATATGTTTGACTTCATCTAATATCCTTTCAAGGCATGATCATTTATTATGAACCACAAAAGCATTTGGAATTAAAAACGAAACGGATTCCGGTACAACCATTACCACAAAATAATAAAATTGTACCTATTTTCTTGAAACATAAAATATCACATTAGAAAGCATATGTTAAAAACTAAAACCAACAACAAAGACGAGTAAAACAAATACCTAAACCTATACTTTGTGCACATGTATTTATACCAATCATAAAACAAATATGCATATAGTTATAATAATATTTTGGTAAAATATTAACTTCTTTGAAAATGAAAATAGTGTGAAAAACTAAAATTAATGTAATCGCCGTTTTGCCCTCCCACCCCATTTACTTTCCTCATCTTTATCTCATTTCTCACCTATACCAACCAAAAATATCTCTCATCTCATAAACACAAACTTATACTATCATACAATAAACACATAAACATTTATCTCTTCCACCACCAATCACACCATGTCACAACCTACTGCCACCACGTGCCGACCACCACCGTGTCACATCCGCAGACAACAACCGCATCATAGCCACTGATCACCACCACGTCACAGCAGCCGAACACCATGATCCAACCGAAAGTTTTATCAAGTACCGAGGTTGTGTTTTGAGCTTTTCTAAAGATCCACTATTAAACAACTTCTTTTTTTTTTTTTTTTTTTTAATATATATATCGAGTATATATCTATATATCTATATACTTTTTTTTTTTTTTTTGTAGTTTTATATTTATTGTTTTAATAGATCTGTAACATTTTTTTAGATCTATATAGTGTGTTTTGAGCTTTTGGCATTTTTTTCAATTAATCCGCGTCCGCCATTGCCGGAATAATTAGCCGCCGTTGTCGCCACCTATAACTAACACAAGTACACAACCACAGCCACACTCAACCAACCACCACCACGGGTCCACGGTTGAGTACCCGCAACATAAAAGTTAATTATCGACCCACTATTATCATCTTTGACCACCTTTTACGACGATATGGTTTGTATTGGCGAACCAATTTTTGTTGTTGAGTGGCTTTTGATTATTAGAAATTCTAACGCAAATAATTTTTTCACTCGAACTTTTGTTATTTTTTATCTAAACAACTAAATGCCCCTCACTCCCATACGGAAAACCTTGCCACTCAAAATGATGTTACAAAAATGATTTTGCTCGATTGTTCCAGCGAATACCTTCGTTCACTGCAGAATTCGGTTGAATTGTCACCATGTAATGTTACGACAACGAAACACGCTTGAACCGTCGCTACCGTAAGCGCTTGAACGGACATGAAAACTGTTTGGCGCCATAACCAGGGTTCTAAAAGGCGCTAAGGCTCGAGGTGTGACCTGCACGTTACGCAATAGACCAAGGCGTCGGCTATAGGCGTTGCGTGAGATGAGGCGTAAAAAGGCGCGAGGCGTGACACATTTTTTTAATTTAACTCCGATAAAAAAAAGTTTTTTTTTTAAAAGTATTGAAGAAGATGACATAAGTTTTTTGACTTAAATCATTATGTATAACACTTTTTATAAACTCGATATATATGATATATGATATAATATATAAATATTTTTATTTGTGCCGTTTTAAGTCACGTCTTAAAAAACGCTATCGCTTCGCCATAGCTTCCTAGACGAACGTTATTTATAACCTTGGCCATAATTGTGCACAAGTACCTTACTATTACCTCTAAACTGCACATATGAAAAGAACACGCACACAAATATCAACTCATTCAAATATTGTCGGAACTATACACCAGTGCCACTAGGCGTGGTCGAAAACTATACACCGCTGCCGCTAGGCGCGGGTACATTCTGATCGGTTCACGTTCTATTTTGAACGCTACACAAAACACTCACCACAATATCACAAATCGTTAATTATTTGCCGCTACGAATTCCGTTGCTATGCACGGGTACTCGCCTAGTATATATATATTGTGTAACGGTTTACGTAACCAAAACATCATAATAACTATTTGCCGTTATATAACTCGTTGCTATGCACGGATACTCGTTCAGTTTCAATAATAATAATAATAATAATAATAATTGACCAATTAAGTATAAATTGTTTAATACCGTTTCACTTTAGATCTGAAACTCACAAATATACACGGTACAATACCGTTTCACTTTAGATCTGAACATCTAGTAGATGAACTGTAGATCTGAAGCTCACAAACACACAAACACACAGTATTCCGTTTCACTTTCAACCTAATATGACTGGAAAGGGAAAACTAAGGGACAAAAGTCCTCCTCCTAGAGGAGACTTGGATGGGTAATCCCTAATTCTTATTTTTGTAATTTGTTTAATATTTAATTGTTAACCTAATTACTTGCGGATCCCTAATTGTTTAATATTTTTGGATGGATAATCCCTAATTGTTTATTTATTCGGTGACATGATAGTATTACTTGCGGAGCCTAAAGGAAGGTGTCACTTAGTCAGTACCATTAACACCGGTGGTCGGCTATGGATATCAGATCATGAAGATGGTGCCATTGACTACGCGGATGTCGCATTAAGTGACTACAAAGTTCGGCTAAGGCACTACATTGGCAGTCATGCAAGGTCTTTTTTTTTTAACTACTAATATTTTTGATAATTATATATCTATATTTTTATAAGAGACCGTGAATCAGGGATAGGGATGCTTTCATTTGGTAAGGATTTAAACATGACTAATTCATTAGATTTAATTAAAGGTGGAGATTAGAGTATACTTTTTCTAAATTAAATTAATTTCTCTATTAGTTATTGTTTCTTTCTCATATTTATTTTACTAAAATTCTATCTTCAATCACTGTCAGTTTTTATCTAGCTTTGGAAGAAATGAAATAACAGTTACGGAGTATAAAAGAATTATGTGAATCAGATATATATACACAAATTTTAAAAGTATACAAATTTTAGAATTGTAAGAAGAAAAAAGGGACGTCCCCATGTTTTTTAAATTGGTCGTTGCTTGGTGATAGTTTATAGAAACAATAATTAAGAGAAAAAATAATTTAAATTAATAGAGGAGAAAGTTATGGACTTTTAATCTAACTTTAATTAAATCTAATGGTTGATATTAGCCTAACATGACTAGTCATGTTTAACTAACTTGAGAGGATCTTCACCCCTTTCATTGAGCGGGGAGGGTGTCTTTTAAGGTAGGTAGGATGCTTTCATTTAAGTGGGTGAGTAGGAAGACGATTGACCAAGTTGACATTAGCACGCATCCATATAGCCTTTGGTTTTATGTTTAGTGTGTTGTGTTAAACCTGGGTGTGTTTTATTAATGGAACTGAATAATAATCACTACTTGAAAATGGCCTTTTAGCCGACTTGTTTAATGATAGCGACACCTTTAGTGTCATCAAATGACAGGTCGCTGTGAACGAGTTGTACTTTTTTGCGACTTGTAAAATTTGTCGCAAGTTTTAAAAGACATAAATATGAATCATATAATGGCTTAGGAGGAATAATAAATAGGTCCGGTAACGGGGTAAAAATTGACGGACTGAAAAGTCACAGCAATATACTTTAGGGTTTGTTTATTTAACTCCAAGGAGGTAATTCAAAGGTGGATGGCCAAATGGGTCAAACATGTTTCATGAATGCTAATCTAAATCGTTTAACTTGATTCATTTTTAGGCAAAGGTTCAGGATGATTGTCTAATACGTTGTCTCTGGTGATCTTAATTCGAGAATTAACTATAAGAGAAAATGTAAGATACTCAACAAAATTTGTTCACGAGTCAGCCACACTGACCTGACCTGACCTGGCCAAATTATCATAACAGAATAACATATAGCGTGTTTTGAGAACATGATCCTCTAGCAGGGTAGTGGAATATCTAAACAGAAATTATAGAAACATCAAATCAAATTGATCATTGCAACAGAAACATAATGCTTGAAAAATTTGATAACTTGCATTGATGTTATTGATTATACAAGTTATGTTATTGATTATTTATTTATATTTCTGCAGCTTGTCCGTATGGCACAAAGGATTCTATGAAAGCTTACTTTGATAATCACTATGCAAATGAAAAGGGTGCGACCCATGTTTTCATGAAAGAGAAGAGATTACATGTGGTATATGAAGAGGGGCGTATTGTTCGTAATTTTGATCCGAGATAGAGGATGGGATGGAAGAGGAATCGGACTTAATGATAATCAAGAGGTTTGATTACTATGTACACAGATCCTCGCCTCTTTGGTCGGTAAGATTTTCTATCATTCAAGCATCATTCCCGAGTTCCTAGTATGAAGATGGAAATAATGTTCGGTGTAGCTGCGCAGTATTTCATGCCTTGAATGGGGATTGTCTTATTGAATTTTGGCGGGGAAAAAAAATAAAGGGACTTCCAAGAGATGATCCTCTAAATGACTTACTTGAAAATACTATTGAATTACAAGAGAAAAGTAAGGAGATGAGTGAAGAAGTTAAGGTGACGAGTGAAAGAACTTGAGGTGGAGAGAGAAAAACTTGAGGAGATAAGTAAAAAACTTAAGGAGACAAGTAAAATTCAACTTTCTTCGGACGAAAATGAAGGGAATTCCTTTTATGAAGGAACATATGATGGGTTTGCGATTGAGGTAATCCGCTATGTAACAGATATACATGCGACTGTTGAGAGGCTCAGGGTGCTTAATTACCATCCAAATTTATGCACCTTTTATGGTTGGGAGGCCGGCAAGGACGGATGCTTCATTGCCTTCGAAAAAGAAGGTATGGTGTCATTGGCTGACTATGTCGCTCAAGGCATAGGGAAATATGAGGAGATGAGCCCAGAGTCACTCATATAATCAAGGTATAGGGAAATATGAGAAATGAAATAACAGTTATAAAAGAATTATGTGATATATATACACAAATTTTAAAAGTATACACACATTAACAATAAGCACACATGACTGCTACAAGAAGTGATTATGTGCTTATTGTTAATGTGTGTATACTTTTAAATTTTGTGTATATATATCTGATTCACAGAATTTTTATAACTGTTATTTCATTTCTTAATGATTTATATTTAACCCATTTATAGATACCATTGATTAAACTCTTTATTTCTAAATGAAGATAAAAGTTATCATACCTAATTATATTCGGTGACTCTGGGCTCATCTCCTCATATTTCCCTATGCCTTGAGCGACATAGTCAGGCAGTGACACCATACCTTCATTTTCGAAGGCAACGAAGCATCCGTCCTTGCCGGCCTCCCAACCATAAAAGGTGCATAAATTTGGATGGTAATTAAGCACCCTGAGCCTCTCAACAGTCGCATGTATATCTGTTACATAGCGGATTACCTCAATCGCAGCACTCAACCCATCATATGTTCCTTCATAAAAGGAATTCCCTTCATTTTCGTCCGAAGAAAGTTGAATTTTACTTGTCTCCTTAAGTTTTTTACTTATCTCTTCAAGTTTCTCTCTCCACCTCAAGTTCTTCACTCGTCACCTTAACTTCTTCACTCATCTCCTTACTTTTCTCTTGTAATTCAATAGTATTTTCAAGTAAGTCATTAAGAGGATCATCTCTTGGAAGTCCCTTGATTTTTTTTCCCCGCCAAAATTCAATAAGACAATCCCCATTCAAGGCATGAAATACTGCGCAGCTACACCAAACATTATTTCCATCTTCATATCAGGAACTCGAGAATGATGCTTGAATGATACAAAATCTTACCGACCAAAGAGGCGAGGATGTGTGTACATAGTAATCTAACCTCTTGATTATCATTAAGTCGGATTCCTCTTCGATCCCATCCTCTATCTCATGATCAAAATTATAAGTAAAGTATAAAACACGGATGCTGTTCACCTTAGTGTTTTTAGCCCCTTTAGGGGACCATAGGCCCAACCCGGGAAAAAATACCCCGAACTTCATTCGGATCTACTCTATTCTCTCTCACGTCTCTCTCGCACCTCTTCTTTAACTCCATCGCTCCGGCACCCAAAAAAAAAAAAAACGACGGAGCAACTGCCTCCGATCCGGCTCCGAAAGATCTATAGTGATTTTTGTGTGTGTGGCTACAGTATTATCGACACAAGAAATTAATTTTAGAATGGGGAACAGTGCCTTTGTGAGAGGATCCGAGCCCATTTTTTATCAGGTACAATAACGGAATAACCTCTTCTCTCAGCCACATGTTGCTTCTTTGTTATCTTTTAAACTTTTTTTTAGATGATTGAGTTAGGTCATTTTTTTTGGACCATTTCGATTTGCTGTGTTTCATCAGATCATTGCTGTTAATAGGTCTAGGTCTGAAATTGTTGATTTTTTCTGTCATTAATTTGTTATGTTGTACAGGAAAATCCTTTTTTTTAAGCCACAAATTGTTGCTTTGTTAGGTTTTAACCTATCTTCTAGATTTCATTTGATGTGCCTGACGAAATAATTCTTCTCAGTAGGTATGGAATCTTTATGTTTTTCTTGGTTAACTTTGTTGATGTTAGATTTGCGAGTTTAGTAACTATTATTTTAGAGTTCATGGCTGTTACCAAAAGATGCTTATATAAGGTGTAATTTTAGGGTTCATGGCTGGTAACTTTGTTTATTAGGTGTAATTTTAGGGTTTAGGATTCACAATAAAAGATGGTTATAATTTTAGGTTAATTTGTATATTGTAGTTTGCAATACGTTAGGCTTTGTTTCACATTTTTTTTCAGTGGATTTGGGGTTTTGCCTTTTCATGATATTGGTGCTTTTGGATGGGTTTATGATAAATTTCAATTTTCAGTGTTCTTATATTTTATGTTTTTTAATTTTATCTTGATTGTTGTTTTTGATTATTCGTTTTCGGTCAATATGCTAGGAATGAAGCAGGGTTAGCGGAAGTAATGAAGCAGGGTTAGCGGCACGGCATTATAAGCGATGATGATACTATTGCATTTGTGCGTTTATTATTTTGCAACTACACTAAGTTGCTGGATTGTGAAGGGTGAAATCGACCCGTATCTTGGCGGGGCAGCACGACATTGTGTTTGCAGCCATGGCGGGCCGCATACCCTTCTATCTAGACACGCACTTTCAAATCTGAGCCAAGTACAAATACCGGTGCATACCCGCTTTGTACAATAAGTTGCTTGATTATGAAGGGTAAAATCGACCCGTATCTTGGCGTGGCAGCACGGCATCGTGTTTGCAGCCATGGCGGGTTGCATACCTTTTGTCTTGGACACACACTTCCAAATCTGAGGCAGACGTTCTGACAAATTACAAGTGTTAGAGGAAAAAATGTGGCTTCAAGCGGTTTCGTCATATTTGTATGATGTTTCCTGGTTTTTGTTTTGATATTAATACTTGGCGGGCTGTTTGTTCGAATTATCGGACTGAATTGGTGGTTTTTCCTTTGGTTAGTTCCGGTGTCTTGGCAAGGCAACCTGTTTGAAATCAGGTTTGCAGCCATGGCCGGTATTGCTACATTTGTTAAAATGTCGTTGCCCATGTTTGTCTTTTGGCAACGCAACCACTGTGTTTGGTGGTTGCAGCCATGGACCATGTTTGGCGATGGTATTTGTTGCTTGCTGATATGCGATTAAAATGGTGGTGATATTGACTGTGATGAGTACCAACCGCTTTGAAGAGGATGAGATTGTCCGCGTCTTGGCCGGCCAACCCATGATGGTTGAAGCCATGGCGGATGCATCCTCTTTCTTCGATTGTTAGCCTATCTGAGCTTCATGTACAATGATTTTCACAATTCTTGCATCGCGCTTTTACCTCCGACTTTTTGACAGACACTTTAGTTTAGTGCAGTCGGTGATATTGGTTATAAAAGGCAATGATGAATTTGAACGGGTTTGATTAAAGCCTTGAATCTCTGTGTTTTGGCGGGGCAAACTATTAAGTTTGCAGCCATGCTGGATGTATCCGCTTATGAACTGACAAAACATTAAAAAAAAAAAAAAATTCGTATGAAAATCGTGTTTTCATGCTCATTGTAAGAAAACGTAAGTACGAACAGTGTCGGCAGAAGGTTCAGGTAGATATTCTGTCAAAGAAGATGCATATTTAGATAAATGTGATCAATACTTAGATGACTGATATCCGGTTTTTATGGTTCTGCAGATCATTCAAATATACCAGAAATGCTCAGCTAATCACGACCAACGCGGGTGACAATTTTGAGAAGTATGTTTTCTTATCATTTATTGGTTTCTTCCTTAAAATCATTTCATAGTATAATCGTTGAAACTGGTAACTAGGCTGCGTTGATGAGGTTTTCGCGAATTCTGCCTAAGCGGCTTACCATGCCCAACCTGCTACTTCCACAGCTTGCAGGCATGGTCGCATAATTACTAGAAGTAAAGACCTGTGTTTATTCTTAACCTTTAAAGTTAGTTTGTTTGTCATTTAACTATTTAAGAGATTATTTATGGCACGATAGTCTTTCAAACACCCCCTTAATGTTCTGTTATGTCTGCAGATTGGACCACAAGTCAGACAGAACAAACAACGTCATAAGCTGTGTTTTGGATAGAACCAAAGGATGTACATGGCTTAAGATTCTTTACAATCTCACTTGCGCCAACCCCGGTAGCTATTGACGGGCAGAAGTGTTAGAAATGCCGTGTTTGGGTAATTTGGATTTTAAAGTTAATTATAATAATTAAACATGGGTTGCGATGCAAAGATTTATGGAGAAAAAAACATGAAGAAGGTCCCATCAACATGCCCCAGGTTTCTACCTAAGTTTTCTTAACTACTCCCTCCGTCCCAAAATTATTGTCCCCCGACAAAAAACACATTCTTTTAGAAAAATGTCACTATCACTACTTTCTCTCTCTTACTTTTTTGCCAAATGACAAGTTTACCCTTAACCAATTAATTAACATTTCTTTAAAGTTTGCAATATTAATTTCAACCAAGGGTAATATAGTAAACTTTACCAAACTCCACTACCTATTCACTTTCTATTTTTGGTATGGGACAATAATTTTGGGACGTCCCAAAAAGGAATAAGGGACAATAAAATTGGGACGGAGGGAGTAATTAACTAATTTTACATACCTAGAATCTAGCTAATTCTTGATGGTTGTGTTTTTAGATAAAAAAACGAGTACGAACCAGTTGAATGAGATATTGGTGCCCCAAGAAGAGCTTACTCCAAATGGGTCGCCTAAATAGCTGAAGGTCTATAAAATGGTGTCCCATGGATCATGTGCAAAGAAGAAGATGCTGAACCAATGGTAAGCATTATGTTTTATGAAGTTACGATAATCATATTAGCGTTTGACTAATTCTGATTATTGAAGGGTTTAAATTCATCTATATATGCATAATCAGTTTTTTTATAACCAGATATCCAATACCCAATACTGATTATATGGAAAAAGTGTTAAACGGGTGAAAGTATCTCGATGTCTATTGGGCTTAAAACAATTTTTTTTTTCTTCACAGACAAAGCCACAAAATTGGCTCATTGAAAAAAATAATTATGCGAATAAAGCAGTTCTTAAAATTATGTTTACAAAACGTTCGTCTGGCCAAGGGTGCAGAATAAGGATATGTCCAACTGGAGCCTCTTGAAGGATGGGAAACCATAGGGAATAACCCATTCAGCTAAAGTGGGCCATCAAGGTAGCAAGACCCTGAAACCTAAAGCTGCAAACAAGGCTGCAGCTGTAAAACATCAGCAACATTTGGTTAGCTTTGGAACTTGGTAACACCCACGCTCTATGCACTGTCAAACTACAAGGTAAGTGCAAAAACATTAACATCATGAAGTTGGTATGTGCAAAAGTTATACGGTGCAGTATGTTTTTTAAATGATGGAAATGTAGTGGGGGTTTCTTTTGTTTCACGTAAGTTTATGATAAGCTATTTAAGTGCTTTTGCCCCTTTCATTCGACGGGGGGTGTTTGGGATTGCTTATTAAGAATGATCAAGTGATAATCGGTTTCAGTGTTTATATGGAGGGATAGTGGTTTTACGATTATATGCTTATGTGAGTCCAAAAAACCAGTTTTGAATAATTAGTTTACTACGGTCGCAGCTGTTGTGGGTCAAAAAACTATATTGGTACTTTCCTCATTTATTAGTAACAAGTCCATATGCAGTAAGAGTGAAATACCAATGGTATATTAAAGTTTACTGCTTATTCTTGACGTACTTCATCACAAGCTGTTTGCAATAAGAAACATCCCAACCGAATAATTCTAAGGTCAGGTGTGTTTTGATTTTTTACAGTCAATGCAACTTTGTTTATTTCATATCATACCAATCTATGCAATCATCATTTAAATGAATATGAGTTTGTGCAAGACTTACTTGAAACTAAATAGAAAACTGAAAAAGGTTTTTATTAGAAACCTTAAATTTTACGAGGATGGGGGTTGACATATGTACAAGTGGACAAGTGGTGAGCAACCATGTATATAACCTCTTGGATACGTAACTTACACCTCGGCATAAGGTGACAGGGAACTTCTGTCTTGGGTAAAATCAGAATAAATTGGTTCCAAATTCAAAATCTGTTGCATAAATTGGCATGGTTGCGTTAATAAGTCATTAGTTCAAAACTACTTATTTCACCATCAAATAGCCAGTTTGGATTCGCAATCCTAAACTGCTTATTTGCTCTCTCATAATGCAGACTGCAGTAAGCTAATAAATAGTTTATCAAGCAACCCCAAATTCCCGTTAGGGATCAAACAATCAGTTTTTGGATTATCAGTTTAGAGTAGCCGCAAATTGGTTCTGATGTTGGGTTCAAAATATCATTTTTGGATAATTAGTTTAGTATAGCCGCAACAAAACCGACTCTGATTTTCCAATTTTTTTGAGGTTTTTTCAAATGTATTTCCTTGAATAATCAAAACATAGAAGCACATCGAAAGACTATCTCACGCAACCTCTTTTATTAAACTGATTACAATAATCACATTCAGAACGCAATGCCATTCACCCATTGTTGTTATTTAAAGTAAATTATGTCATGCAACCTCTTTCAGAAAGTAAACTTCTGATACAGGTATTGCATGTCAATTAAATCGTTATTTTCAAAGTTTTCATTCTTAGATTTAATGTTAGCAAGTTTATGATATGCAAGAGTCGAGTACATGAGGAATAACGAGACACTGAGTGGTTTAGGTGTTGCCGATGGTGACTTAGTGATGATGGTTTCAAACACTTCTTCTGCTCCACCGTATGCTTTTTCTTATTCCGTTTAGTTACTCATCAGCTTACTTCTTTTACAAGCTTTTATAAGACAACAAAATAAAATTTCAGAATATCAATCAAAACATTTACCATTATTTATGCAGAAGTACCAAAAATTACTACACCGATACCATTATTAACCCATTAAGAATCAACAATTTTATACAAAATGTGTAAATGTAAACAAAAAAATTTATGCACTTACTAATACAAAATATGTTACTAACTTTCAAAAGTCGCTAAGTATAAACTTTCATTTTGTTCACTTGTTATATTTGAAATCATTTATTATGTGGTAGATGACTTAATCGTATTTTTTGATAGTTGAACATAATGCATGTAGTTATTTTATATTCAGTACTAAAGTCATGTTTTTACAAGTTCAGTGTTGTTTATGAATATTTTTATAAGTTCAGTGACTCAAATGTCAGGTTTATAGTTCATACCTAAGTGACAAAATGAAAGTTCAGTAACTTAGGCAACTTTTATGGAAAGTTATAACATATGGTATTACCCGCATAATCCAGCTGCTTTCAGCAGCAATCCGGAATAATGCAGATGTGATGGCTCAGTTATTTCAGGTGGGGTAACTTTATCAGCTATTTTACATATTAATGCAGTTCATACTGTCGCTTTTCTGACCCTTAAATGTGAATGCCAGAGCGATCCTGAGCTGGCTCAAGTCATTCTTAGGAACGACCTAAATAAGTTGCAGACCCTTTTAAGAGCACATCATAATCAAAGATCTGAAGCACGTCGACAACAAGAATAAGAGATGGTAAGTTGCTCGGCATTAAGTAAAAAAAAAAGTTATTTCATCTTAAACATATCCTGTGTAAGTTTTGCATTTCGGCATTTAAAATATAAACTCTGTTCTAATCTCTTGTTTGCCCGAAACAAGGCATTACTTTATGCAGACCCTTTTGACGTGGAAGCACAAAAGAAAATTGAAGCTGCAATACGCCAGGTATATGGAATTCAAATTTTCTCAATTCAAATACATTATATGTAGTTATAGTAGTAAAAAAAAACCTTTTTTAAAGAGTTTTGCCTGCTCTTATAATACTGAATTAACTGTTATAATACTGAATTAACTGTAAATATTAGTTATACCCAATAAATTTTTTTGGAATACATATAGGATAGACCATATATCGTAATGTGTGCACAATGTAGAGGATTCTTGCATTCAGGACTTAAAATCATTCCTAGGACTTAAAATCATTCCTAGCAGAGTACTTAATTTAAAGATAATAAAGCGAGTCTTCGTTTATTTTATTTATTTATTTATTTATTTTTGGATACGTAGAGCTTGAATGAAGCACAAGTGACAAGGTTGGAGCATCATCTGTTTGATAGTATGTGACATTCCTGACCCGTATTATGCAACATCCTAGAGGTCGTTTAAAATGACGCCATATTGTGTTGTCTTGGACTCCGGTTTAGAATAAGCTGCTGTATATGGCCATCTCTTTCAAGCCCTTTGACTGTTTTCTATCATTCCTCAATATTATAGAGAAGGTATCATATGAACCGCAGACTGAAATTCTTGGGCAGATAATATATGGGAGACAAGGAATAAAGGTTGACTTCTGTAATGTGAAGCTTCGGATGGTATACTACTGAACTCCTTATTGTACTGTAACCTTATTTGTTAAAAAACAACATTTGATACGGTTAAGATAAAAACAAAGATAAAAACAACATTTGAGTTAGCCAACAAAGCAGTCCATAAGAAAAGTGAAAAACGTCAAATGATTCACCAACGATTATTCTGCGGACCTGTGTAAACAGTTTTTTTTTCAAAGTCTAATGTTTTACCTTTATGCTTATTAGAGTTACTTTTTATTACATTTGAACATAAGATTTATTGTGAAATAAGCTGTTTAGATTAATCCCAAACAACACTTTTGTATTCAAACATCCCGTGGCGAAGCGCGGGCTTAAACCCTCGTTACGAACAATACGCCCCTCTTCATATACCACATGTAATCTATTCTCTTTCATGAAAACATGGGTCGCACCCTTTTCATTTGCATAGTGATTATCAAAGTAGGCTTTAATAGAATCCTTTGTGCCATACGGAACAAGCTGCAGAAATATAAATAAATAATCAATAACATAACTTGTATAATCAATAACATCAATGCAAGTTATCAAAATTTTCAAGCATTATGTTTCTGTTGCAATGATCAATTTGATTTGATGTTTCTATAATTTCTGTTTAGATATTCCACTACCCTGCTAGAGGATCATGTTCTCAAAACACTGCTATATGTTATTCTGTTATGATAATTTGGCCAGGTCAGTTCAGGTCAGTGTGGCTGACTCCTGAACCAATTTTGTTGAGTATCTTACATTTTCTCTAATATTTAATTCTCGAATTAAGATCACCAGAGACAACGTATTAGACTTATAGACTATCATCCTGAACCTTTGCCTAAAAATGAATCAAGTTAAACGATTTAGATTAGCATTCATGAAACATGTTTGACCCATTTGGCCATCCACCTTTGAATGACCTCCTTGGAGTTAAATAAACAAACCCTAAAGTATATTGCTGTGACTTTTCAGTCCGTCAATTTTTACCCCGTTACGGGACCTATTTATTATTCCTCCTAAGCCATTATATGATTCATATTTATGTCTTTTAAAACTTGCGACAAATTTTACAAGTCGCAACAAAGTACAACTCGTTCACAGCGACCTGTCATTTGATGTCACTAAAGGTGTTGCTATCATTAAACAAGTCGGCTAAAAGGCCATTTTCAAGTAGTGATTATTATTCAGTTCCATTAATAAAACACACCCAGGTTTAACACAACACACTAAACATAAAACCAAAGACTATATGGATGCGTGCTAATTAATGTCAACTTGGTCGATCGTCTTCCAACTCACCCAACTAAATGAAAGCATCCTACCTACCTTAAAAGACACCCTCCCCGCTCAATGAAAGGGGTGACGATCCTCTCAAGTTAGTTAAACATGACTAGTCATGTTAGGCTAATATCAACCATTAGATTTAATTAAAGTTGGAGATTAAAAGTCCATAACTTTCTCCTCTATTAATTTAAATTATTTTTTCTCTCTTAATTATTGTTTCTATAAACTATCACCAAGCAACGACGGATTTAAAAAAAACATGGGGACGTCCCTTTTTTCTTCTTACAATTCTAAAATTTGTATACTTTTTAAATTTTGTGTATATATATCTGCAATTAAAAGGAAATGTAATATAGGAGTGTAGATTTTTGTTAAAAGGAAATGTAACATGTAAATTTACATTATCTAAAAACATATATGCACCTTACCAAACATATATGATCGAACAAAAAATATTATTCTAACAATTAAATTCCTAAAATTTAGGAAAAAAAAGTTTTTTATTAAAAAAAATAATATATAATTATATAAAAAAATGTACTTTTACCGTTATACCCTTTTGAATTAAATAATAAAAATTAGTATCCAAAAAAATCTGATTGGTTGATTTTGGTTCTCGCAGTTCTCGACATGTTTTGTGTTCTTATGCTAAATAAGGAAATATTTAGACCTCTTTCCATTGGGCATTGTTTTAGAGTGTAAATACATGCATGTGAGGTGTAATATCTTTAAAAAAATAAATAATAAATTAATTATTACCCAAAAAGAAAAAAATTAGTTTTTTCAAAATGTAAAAGTCTTACCAGGTTTCCTTTATTATATACTCGATTGGCTAATTTTTATTAGGGTAAATTGCAAATTTAATCACTAAAGTAGCTCAAATGAGCAAAAAATACACCGAGACAAAAAGTGTTGCAAAAACGATATTAATGTTTCATTTTTTTGCAAAACAGCCACCGATAGCTACTTTTTGCGAACGCCCGTTAGTTATCACTTTAGTCAAAGGGTAAATACATATGAAATGACTAATATACCCCTTCATCTTCAGATATAATCCTCATTGGCTCCGCTGCCCTAACTCATTACCACACTAACCCGACTACCTATTCAGATACAATCCTCATTGACGTATAGTTCCGGTTATATTACATCGATCGTCCTTGCCTTTGCACAATACGGTAAGAACACAGTGCATTTTCATGTTTACTTCAATATTGTTCTTGGCTTTTAAAGAAGGTACATTTGTTGTTAATGTTATGGGTTTATAATTGTAGGTGGTCATATGGGAAATGTGAAAGAAGTAGAGGTGGATACTGAAACAGAAGAAGAGAGTGGCGAGAGTGGTTCAGAGGATTTGGATTATAATCCAAATAATGATGAAGTGTTTGACGATGTTGATGAGCATATACTTGAAGATGTTCCCGTAAGTAAGTATAATATGCTATGCACTAAACATCAATTAACTATACCTGTTTTTACGGAGCATTATGCACTGCTTAGAGAGTATGGCCAAGAGTTGGTTAATCAAAATCCAGGCACAACTGTTAGGATTGATGTACAACTAGAACCAAATCCAGAGTCTTCAACAAGAACTTTTAGAAGGGTGTATGTGTGTTTGGGAGCTCTGAAACAAGGTTTCAAAGCTTGTGGCAGAGAATTCTTAGGATTAGATGGAAGCTTCATGTCAAGTCCTTTTCCAGGTCAATTACTAACAACAGTTGGGATTGATGCAAATAATGGGATTTATCCAGTAGCATATGTTGTAGTTGATGCACAGAATAAGGCATCTTGGTGTTGGTTTTTGAAACTACTTGGAGAGGATCTTGGTATAGAAACCAACTGCAAGTTCACTTTCATTTCTGATAGGCAAAAGGTACACATTTCTATTCAATAATTAATCATGTGTTTTAAGCAAAATGAGAACATGTACAGTTTTAACACCATCCATAACCTTAACTGTTCACAGAGACTGATACAAGCCATTGCTAGTGTGTTTTCAAGTGCTGAACATAGGTTCTGTGTTAAGCATATTCATGAGGATATGGACTTACATTTTAAAGGAGGTTTTTTCAAGGACATGCTTTGGAAGGCAGCTAGAGCCACTACTGCTATTGAATTCAAAAAAGAGATGGCTCATCTCAAGTATTACAATACTGCTGCTTATGATTGGTTGATGAAGATTCCAGCTGAACAATGGAGCAGATCACATTTTTCAGGTAATTCATTAACTTGCACTGGACAAAAGCATACTGATAATTGATCATATACTTATATAATGTGTGATTTGTTTAACAGGCAGAGCCCAATGTGGTCTACTCTTAAACAACATATGTGAGGTGTTCAATAGGCAGCTATATGATGTCAGAGATCGACCCATCATTACTTGTCTTGAATATATCAGAGAGTACTTGATGATGAGGATTGCAGTAGTTTAGCAACTAATAGAAAAGAATGTTGGACAACTTACTCCTACTGTGAAAGCCATGTTTGATGCTATAAAAAAAGAAGCTACTGATTGCATTGTTCAATGGATTGAAGGTTCTTTATATCAAGTAACTGTGCCTTACGAGGATCAGTGTGTTGTTAACATGGATACAAAGGAGTGTTGTTGTAGGAAGTGGGAGCTGACTGGAATACGATGTAAACATGCTGTGGCTGCAATAAACCACATGATCGACAATGAAAAATGGTTTGGTATACCTGAAGAGTGGGTTCATGCTGCTTACAGACAAGAAACATGGGCACGTATATACTCATTCAAGATTAATGGCTGTAGTGGCAGCGAATTCTGGAAAAGATTTGATTCTACATCAGTTATAATATCACCCATTCACAAACCTCAAGTTGACAGGCCACCAAAGAAGAGGAAGAAGCCGATTGATGAGCTTTCAAGTCAAAGTTGTTCATTTGTTATGCAGTGATCTTTGAACAATAGAAATTCTGTTAACTTTTGATTTCTTTTGGATTATATGTTTCAACTCTTTGTTTGTCGTTAATGTATTTAGAACAATGTTATGTGTCTATCTTTGTTTAATCATGTTATGTATTGAGAAGTTGGGATGCAAATCCAAACTAACCCAAACATTGACATTCTAAAGTCAACTGTCATATAGTGTATCTAATGTGTGTATTTTGGCTGAAAATCGTGCATATGCTAATGGATACACTCATGCCAAACACCCCCTATATCTAATGTAGTCAAAACTCAGGGCTCCCATTTACCAATTGCATTTTGACTTTCCAAAGTCAAACTGCACATGTTAAATGGGAATTATGTATACACTCATGCCACATTTACCAATTTCATTTTGACTTTCCAAAGTCAAACTGCACATGTTAAATGGGAGTTATGTATACACTCATGCCAAACACCCCCTTTCTAATAGTTTGTGCATTTGTAGACTATCTACATTCATCACTTTAGCAATTTACAACAAAAATAGATCAGTAACATAAACAACCAACATTTTATTGATGATAATACGAGTTCACAACCATTACAAACTTGTATATCATCTAAACACATAGTTACTTAGAAGTTAGAACCGCTGCTTTCTACATCACCCCTTTCCTTCCTTTCCTTCTTTTCGTTCCTTTCCTTCCTTTCCTTTAGATGTTTAAACACAGCTTCAAGATTTGAAATCTTACTTTCCAAAGCATCAACCTCCTGTAACTCAGTATCCGTAGCCTCTTTCTTCCCCTCCGTAACACCCAAAAGCTGTTCATAGTAGAACTCATGTCTCCTCAGCCAAATCATAATCTTTTCTCTCAACTCCTTAGGTATCTTCCTATACGAACCATACTCACTAATTGTTTCATAGCCAAATCCCTCGAGAACTAAATCAGAAAGTAAATAGTTGTCTAACACTTTTGCCCACTCCTCTTCATCGGAACCAGTGTAGATAGCCTTCCCTTTATTATTATTGGTCATCGTTAGTGGTTTGGTTTGTTGGGATTATGTGTGTTTTGGGGAAAAAATAAGGTTGTGATATGCGTCTTTCCTTTGCTTCGTTTAAATAAGCGGGATACATACGAAAATGAATAGTCCTGAGGCAATCTCTTCGGTTTCCATGTGTTTTTTTGGCGGCAAACATAAGTTAAGACATTTCAAATTTGGTCCTTGAAATAAAGTTGGGCTAGTCAATGGCGGGAACGAGTGAAATGTCGATAATACCCTTGACTAACGGGATAACTAACGGGTGTTAGCAAAAAGTAGCTCTCGGTGGCTGTTTTGCAAAAAAATGAAACATTAATGTCGTTTTTGCAACACTTTTTGTCTCGGTGTCTTTTTTGCGCATTTCAGCTACTTTAGTGACTAAAGTTGCAATTTACCCTTTTTATTATATGATGAACAAGAAATACCACAAGCTTGATTCTCACACGCTGCACAGGTTGTCATTTAACATATATCATCATCCCATCTTGCGGTAAAAGAGTTGTCTCTATTACTTGAAGTGTTTCTCTTTACAAACGCCACGTGCCCTGGCCAAGCGAAGAGTAGTGATATGGATGCCTAAAAAATGTGCCTGAAAATATGTCTAATCATATCATCAAATGACACATATCTTTCACATTTTCTCTTTCTTTATCCTTACTTTTGATCCTGCTGCATGTCGTAATCTTATACTTAGTCATATCTTACTTTTGATCCTGCCACATGTTATAATCTTATACTTAGAGCAAGGGGTGTAATCACATGCCTAAACCTAAGCTATTTCGCCAAATCAGCACCACATCTGCATTTCACATTCACACATCAAAAATACCCCTCCCTTGTTTCACATGCCGTTTGCGTGCCGTTTCACACGTTTTGGGCCCCACATCATTTTTTTTAATTTTCACACAAACTAAGTATTCATTCATAAAACAAAAATACAACTTACAATACAAAATTATATATGAAAGTGAGACTAGTAACTAAATTTTCAGATGGCCCATTAACAGTAAAAAAATTGCAGATATGAGCCCAAATTTTTTGGACAATACAACACCAACTCATAACCCATCTTTAACCCTATCTAGAGATGTATAAGTAGGGTGTGGTACCCTTTTTCCTTGTCAAGCAAAACACACAGTCGATACACACGCACTCAAAGACACACACACAATAAAAAACACAACACAAATACAAACCAATCATAAATAGATTAAAAAAATCCAAACGGTCAAAAAATCCAAACCTTTCTCACCTTGGCGTAGCGCCAGTTTACTCGCATTTTTCTTGGCGCTGGCGAGTTGGTGGCGTGGTGGCGCCAAAACGAAGGCCAAATATGAATGACGCTGTGAGTGGGTGATGATACTGTTAGACCCGTTTCCCGGGTACAAATAGGCCCCACCCTAGATGAAATTTGCTAAGATTTAACGTGATTGACTAGTCAACGAATGTTACGTGGAAGTCAAACCCGATAGTCAATGAATGTGTTATAAGGTTATGGAAAGTATTATGTGGCACAACTAGAAAGGAAATAGACCTAAAGGGCTTAAGTTGTCATATACTAAATGTGTTATAAGTTTATATGTGGCTAAAATAGAAGGAAAGAGACTTAAGGGACCAATTGTGCCAATTGGCTAAAGTTGTGCAAGTTAAATATCTACTTAGAGGATTCTAGAGAATCCTACCAAGTTCCATCTTTTCATAAGGGTGTGTTGAGGACCGGCTTTTAGAGGAGAAAAAAGGAGGGAAAAATGGATTAAGCTTGGATGATCTTGATGAAGAAGTAAGGGTGTTTATCCAAGGGTTAAGCCTAAACTATACTCTTTCCCAAGTAAGTAATCTCCCTATCTTGATGTTAATGAGGTTAAGGTTTATGTATAAAATGGGTTTTCATTATATGATCAAAGTATGATCATATGATGATATAGAAAGGAAGTTGAGCATGTTAATGGGTTATATAAACCCTTAATCATAATGTTGACTAATGTGTTAATAGGTCTTGATCTTTATGGTAAAGGATGATGATGCTAGAAGATGAATGATATTGATGATGAAGATGATGCTTATGCTCTTGTTAGACTTAGCTTTGGAAGCTAAGGTAAGTAAACCGGTTATGATTTGATATTATAATAATTTCTATACATTGTGTGTTATATGATTGTTATGATAAGGTTATTGAAGTGTTTGAATGATTGTGTGATGAGGAAATAGATGTATGGCTAGTTTGGCATAACTAGCAAAAGAGACTGAGAGTCTAGTTTGGATTAAGTGAAAGTGTGTAGGAAAGGTTGAGATGTAATGGTGAGGCTTAAAGTGGCTAAGGTATGTGTAATGTTTAATGTTGCAATGGAATGAATGGATTATGATGCTTAATGTGTGAATGAGTTATGATGTCATGTTGTAATCGTTTTACTTACTAAGCATTCGTGCTTACGGTTTAATGTTTCAATGTTTTGTAGGCTATGGTGTTTATGTAAAGGCTTGGAATAAGGGTTAATGTTTGGTTATGCGAAAGGCTAGAAGATTTGTAAGAAAGAAAGAGCTTAGGTAGATACCGAGCTCAAGATCGATGTTGCACCCCCGTGAGTCATTTAATGGTTTGTAATGGGTAAACAAGTGTCAAACGTATGTTAAGATTGGTATAATGAATTGGTGGTCATTTGGTTTGCTAAAGTGTGTTTTAAGTGTTTATGGTAAAAGTTAAAGGGGTGTTTGGCATAAGCGTGAATATACCCATTTTGGGTTGTAAACGGGTTGAACGGTTATGGAAACGGTTATTTATGTTATGTTAAAGGTTTTTGGAAATTTGGTGTAATATGGAAGTATTAAAGATCGTTTGTTGTGAAATGGGTCAAAATGGGTATAATACACGTCTATTTGTAAAGTACTATTTCGAAGTGTCAATTGGGTAATGTTATTAAATGGAAATGATATTTATAATGTATTGATGAAATCTGGAAAGTTTCGTTAATTCTCGAGTATCGGAAGTATGGTTTTTGGAAAATGTGTAAAGTATTGTAAATGTAAAGTTTCTGCAGGTATCATACGGCCATATGAGATATTTCATATGGTTGTATGCTCCATTATGTGGGTTTTTAAGTTCTGAGGTGACCATATGACCATATGAGATATTTCATATGGTCATATGCTTAAGTCAGTGGTTTGAAAAGTTTCTAAGAAGACCATACGACCATATGAAATATTTCATACGACCATATGGTCGGTTTTTCAGATTTAGTCAATTTTCATATCTTTTAAACCGTAAGTCGTCACGGGTCGTGCCACCCATCATTTTGAAGGTAATTGAGTCTGTTTCAATTAAAAATAGTCTCAAGGGTTGAAGTGTGATAGATTTTTAACAGTTGGTCAAAGAGTAACATAATGTTTGGTAAGGTCAATTGTTTCCGCGTCAAAAGTTAAAATTTTTGGTCAAAACGGGCATGAGGCGTAACAAATACCCCTTGCTCTTAGGCATATCTTTAGGCATATGGTTTAGGCACATAAATCATTTCCTGCCGAGCAAAATGTATCCAATACTGAGTACAACAACTGCATGTGGGCCCATAAGCTTGAGAAAATGCAGGAATAGTAATCCACCATGAAATTGAACACCACTCTTAAATGTGGCAACTGTAGCACATTAATTTATGAATAAATTGATTTGGGTTTTGATTATCTCAAAATAGCTAAACAAACAATTGACTTAGAACCTTGTTTTCATATATTTTCGCTGCATATGTTTGTTGTCATACTTGAATTTTCTCTTTTTGAATCAGTAAGAGTAGTCAGTTATGTGTTAAGACTTATGAGGTATAATTAACTACGTACATTTAGGGGTGACTAGGGAATAGTCAAAAACGGTCTATGAATTAATCTGGTAAGGCCGCGTACATCGGACTCAAAAAATATTTATCCTTCCTGGGAAACATGTACACGAAATTACGGGAAACATCATCTGTTACCGTTTAACTATGTGTTAAGACTTAGGGGATATAAACTTCTACAATTTTTCATTATTTAGATACCCGTAGTATATTTTTTCCAAAAGACAATTACCATATTCTTTTGGATTATTAACATAAAAAAAACCCCATAATCAATCCTATAAAACCTACTACACATCCTGAGTCTAATTCGATTCCCCTTTTCCTCAAAATTAAATTTCAATGGCTTTAACAATCGAAGATAAGAATTTGAACCTAATTCAGGTAATTTAAATTAATTGTGTCTCTTATACACGTTTATTGTAATTATTTGATTCGTAATAGCTATAATCAGACAATATTTTCACTTTCATCAGATTTGTGCTCCGTCGGTATTTTGAAGTTGTTGTATTATAGTGATGTGGCACCGGTGGGGCCCAAATGAAGAGCTTGAGCTCTTCATGACACCTGATGCTCTTATTAACAATTTTACACTGTATGTCACAATTCTAATAGCCACTATTCATTCTTTTCAAAAGTGTTGTATAATGCAAACAAGAAAACCATGGCGGTTTCCCTTCCACAAGACGTAATATTGTTTGAGATACTAACAAGGGTTCCATCAAAATCTGTAATCCGTTTCAAGTGTGTTTCCAATCAATGTAACTCGTTCCTAACATCAGATAGGTTCAAAGAGATGCACAACCGCAACCTTCTAAAAGACCCCCATCTAGAAGACCAAAACATTTTCTTTTATTCTGAAGAAGAAGCAATGTTCTAAACCATCGACTGCGAATCGCCGCCTGATAATGCTCCCTGCCAGCGCCCTTTACCACAGTTCGGAGCGGTCAGTATGTCTATACTAACTATTAGAGTTTGTGGAAAAATATTAAACGTGTATGGCTGGAATCAAACTCGGGATCGAGGGATTGCACACTTTACGTATGAATGATTAATGTAAAATAATTAATATATATAACCGTTATATATTTAATTATTTGAACACTAAATAATGACAAACGGACGTTAAGTAATTTACGGGAATTGACTAACGACCGTTAGTGAATAAAGGAGGGACTATGGATGAAATTAGAAGGACAAGAAGGTTCTAGAATCCCTACAGGACTCTATGGCCGATCGGTTGGAGGATTATAAAGCCCAATCCACATCAAACTTGTCTTCCAATATATCATGCCTATAAATACAAGACTTGGGGGTTAGGGTTTCTTACCTTGTGCACACTTGCTATAACCCTAAGTCTTGTGTCTTATTCTTTTGCCTCAAATCCGATCAAACTAACCCTTAAGGTGGTCGATCCTTGTTTTTTCATTAACAAATTGTTTTGTTTAATCTTGTGTTCTTTTACTAGCATAAATCATTAATCGGTTATAGTACGTGTGTACAAAACCTTGGATATTAACTCACTACAGTTAATACCTCTTGGATTGAGAAACAAAAAGGTAAGGGGTTTCTCGCTAATCCACTTGTTAATTAAAGAAGAATTTGAAGTTTAGATCCTTGTTCTTGCTAGGATCAAAGGTACGTATCTTTAATATTCGGTTAATCTCTTACGTGTTAAATATTGATCTTATGCTTCCGCTATGTGCTTTGATGATGCAGTATTTATTTATATAATAGTTATGGTATTTAAATTATAACAGTGACATCACGAGCCGTTTAACATGTAATTGTATTACTGAAACACATAAAAATCGAATCTTTGATTAGGATTACATGTTAGTCGAATTTTTTAGGGTTTAGAACATTAAAAATTTCGAACCCTAATTTTTTTTGGGGGGGGCGAGCCCTCTTTAATTAAAAATTAGTTTTGTAACCCTAAATTTAGGACCATGTGTGTTTATGTGTGTAAAGGGTTACGTTCCTTGACTTTTAAATTAATCCATGATGAAACATGCATGTTTATCATGGATTAGGGTTTGTAATTAATTGTTAAGTTATTTGCTACATGTAATAAGATAGATCTAAAATTAGGGAAGACCTAATTAATTAAATTAATGAATCTTTTATGTGCAACGTGGTATATGTTTGCTAAGACTTACGCAACCAAATTGTTTGGTGTATGTGGTCCATTGGTACCATTAGCTCGAAAACCAATGAGAGTCTTAGTTAAATATATGCATATTAAAACATATATAGATTATTAATAGGATTTTATCAAAAGGTTTGCATGTGTCTATATGATTTAATTGTTAAGATTATATGCGTTATTATGTGGTTATTTATTTTTATTAAATTACTTGTTTTTTTTGTTTAAATTATATGTTGAATTGTAAGCAAAAAGAGGGTAGTTTTTTGAATAGAAAATAAATTGACCTAATAACTATGAAACCTTGATGTGATAAATTATATATTGCAAAGTCTTATGTGCCGACAGTGGTTCGCTTCGCACGGTAATTTGCTCCCAGGCGAGACTAACAATATTATAGTTTATAACATATTTTTTAAGACTTAGAATCATAAACTTTTAATTGAGTGATGAGTTTTGTACCAATAGTGTGAACGGCTCACCCAGCTTAGACAAACTATAAGAGGGGTATAAGGAGGCTTGACATTAAATTGTCATCCGAAAGAGACGCGTTTTTAATTAGCCTTCAGGCGGACGTTTGTCTCTCCGCTCCTTTGTGCGTCTAATTGGAGCTACCAAGTAATGCTATTTTTTTGTGCAAAATCATTTTAAGGGTGAATTGACCTCAATTCCACGCGCCACTTTTGTGGTAATTATCCGAATAACTTGGGTCTTTTGACTCATGCAGCAGTAGGATATAGTGGGCGATAATTGTAGGTAATTCTTTGATTGGTGAACCCAATACCTCAATTAAAACTTTGTTGGTTTAACTCTTAGCCTAATTGGTAAATAAAATTGTTTTGAAAACTTATGATACGAAGATGTATGCATGCTTCTTCGTACATATTTTGATTGTCACATCAAAATAAATACCCTAAAATTTAAGCCCTATGCTATCTAATTATAAGGAACACTTGGAGTTAATATTTAGAATAAGTGAGACCTTGCCTAGATATTAATGAAAAGGTAAATTTCCATGGCGTGAGACCGTGACATGGAGAATTTGCAGTTTCTAAATTAGACGATTTAATTAAGTTGTAAGTGAGACCTTGAAACTTAAGGCATGAGATGGGAAGAAACATGCTTACATTGCAAATTGTTTTTGGCAAATGTAATTCCCATAATGATCTAGGAGTCGGAAATTGTTTACCGATTATTGTATGACAGATTACCATATTTTGTACTTTCACTACTAGCAGATCAACTGATATAGTGAAACTATGGAAATTTGGATCCTAGTTTTCAAGAAGATTAAATGGTTATATGAATATTTCCTGGGTAATTTTCTTTTCTTGAAAAATTGTATTATTAGAATACTAATATTTGAACTTTTTCTGTAGAAATGGCTCAACCCGATAACGCTATACTAAGTTCCGCTTTCAAAAGTCACTTTGAAAGGGAAAATTTGACTGGCCCAAATTTCAATGACTGACATAGGTCACACATGATTGTCTTGAGAGTGTCCAAAAAGCTGGAATATTTGACTAAGCCTTGTCCCCAAGAACCAGCTGAAACTGAATCTGATGATGTCAAAGAAGCTTGGAGATTGGAGTTCGAAAAGCACAATGAAGTTGCGTGCTTGATGCTCGGAAGTATGGTTCCCAAGTTGCAAAATCAGTTTGAGAACTATTTTCCTAAAGATATGCTGGAAGAACTCCAAAAGACCTATGAAAAGCCAACAGCTGTTGAACTGTATGATTTGATTGATCAATTGCACAACTGCAAGCAAGGGGAAGGTAAACCTGTTCGTGATCATGTGTTGGAAATGAAAATGTATATGGACTAACTACATCAGCTGAACTATGTCTATGCTGAGAATGTGTGTGTGGACCCAATCAATAGGTCCTTGAACAAAAATTTTAAGGGTTTTGTTCAAAATTACAACATGCATTGCTTGGGGAAGGCAGTCACGGAATTGCTCGCAATACTCGTGGATTATGAAAAGGGTTTACCAAACAAGGCACCTACTCCTCAGATATTAGCTATACAAGGAGGTAGGATTCGAAAGCCAAAACCGCAGGCGAATAAGAAGGGTAATGGTAAAGTTGATAAGGGTAAACAAGTTATGGCCTATCAACCTATGTCCAAGCAGTATAACCCTCAGAAGAACAAGGTTAATCCGAAAAAGAAGGATCAGGCTTGTCACCACTGCCATGAGGTAGGACACTGGAAGCGGAACTGTCCACTCTACCTCGAGGAGTTGCGTGTGAAAAAGATGAAGGTTGAGGCTGGGAAATCCATCACTTCAGGTAACTTTTTCATGATTGAATTATTTTCATTAACTCATAAAATAAATTTCTGGGTATACGATACTGGATGTGGTATTCATATTTGCAATACACTATAGGGGTTTAGAGTTGAAAGGAGACTGGCCTATGGAGAACAATATCTGCACGTGGACAATGGAGCACAAGCAGTTGTTGAAGCCATAAGAATATTTAAATTAGTTTTGCCTTCGGGCTTAGTACTGTTTTTAAATAATTTTCATTATGCACCTTCAATTGTTAGGGGTGTGGTTTCCTTTTCGTGTTTGCTGAATATTGGTTTTCAACATACTGTTTCAAGCAATGGAATTTCTGTTTCGTTAAATAATGTTTTTTATTTTAATGCTATTGCTGTGAATGGTGTATTTGAAATTGATATGAATGAATGCAATGATTATGATTCGATGTATAGCATCAATAATAAGAGAGTCAAGAATGTCTTGGATTCATCTTATCTTTGGCATTGTCGACTTGCTCACATAGGCAAGACTCGCATGCAAAAGCTGCAACGTGATGGGCTTTTGCAAGAGATCAATGATGAATCATTTGATAAATGCGAATCTTGTATATATGGGAAGATGACAAAGAAACCTTTTAATAATCGTATGGAAAAGGCTGATGATCTACTTGGTTTGATACATACTGATGTGTGTGGACCACTTAGACATATGTCAAAGAGAGGTGCTAGCTACTTCTTAACCTTTACTGATGATTTCAGCCGTTATGGATATGTTTATTTACTTAAACATAAACATGAGGTGTTTGAAACATTTAAGGTTTTCAAAGCAGAAGTAGAATTGCAACTTGGAAAGAAGATTAAAGCTCTTCGATCCGACAAAGGTGGTGAGTACCTGAGTCAAGAGTTTAAAGATTATCTAGCTGAGAATGGAATTGTCTAGCATCTCACATCTCCATATACTCCACAACAAAATGGTGTATCTGAGAGAAGGAATCATACATTGTTGGACATGGTGCGATCTATGTTTAATCTTACAACTCTTCCTTTATCCTTTTGGGATTATGCATTGGAATCTGCGATTCGCATATTAAATATGGTTCCGACCAAGAAGGTTGATAAGACACCTTATGAGTTATGGTTTGGGAAAACGCCTAACTTGTCTTATTTAGAGGTCTGGGGTTGCGAGGCATTTGTTAAACGTGACTCAACAGATAAACTCCAACAGAGATCTGTAAAGTGTATCTTTGTAGGATACCCAAAGGAAACGATGGGTTACTACTTTTAGTACCCACCTGAAAACAAAATAATTGTTGCTAGGTATGGTGATTTTCTTGAAAAAGATCTCATATCTCAAGAATTCAGTGGGAGGGTATATGATCTGGAAGATGATCAAGAAGATACATTACCTTCTGAAAACACTAGCGAACTTCCTGTGGAACCTGAAAGTCTGGGTCCTCCACCTGAAGTTGTTCCCATTCGCAGATCTGTAAGGACTGTGAAAGCACCTGAACGTCTATGTCTTAACGTAGAGGTTGAGGAAACTATATTAGGGGATCTTGGAGAACCTGCTAATTATAGAGCTGCCATGAATGATCCTGAAAAGGATAAATGGCAGATTGCTATGAATGGGGAAATGCAATCCATGAAAGATAATCAAGTCTGGATTGAAGTAGACCTTCCTCCCAATGCCAAGGTAGTTGGGAGTAAGTGGCTCTTCAAGAAGAAAACTGACATGGATGGCAATGTACACACCTATAAGGCCCGTTTGGTAGCTAAAGGCTTTACCCAAACATATGGTGTTGACTATGAGGAGACCTTTTCTCTTGTAGCTGACATAAGGGCTATTAGGATTCTCATAGCCATAGCAACATACTATGATTATGAGATTTGGCAAATGGATGTCAAAACCGCCTTCTTAAATGGTCGCCTAGATGAAGACATCTATATGGCGCAGCCTGAGGGGTTTGTGAATCCAGAATTTCCAAACCGTGTATGCAAACTTCAAAGATCCATTTATGGATTGAAGCAAGCATCACGGCAATGGAATAAGAGATTTGATGAAGAAATCAAAAGGTTTGGATTTACTCAGAATCTTGATGAGCCATGTGTATATCACAAAGCTAGTGGGAGTGATGTTATTTTCCTAGTCCTATATGTTGATGACATATTGATCATGGGTAAAAATATTCCAAGATTGAAAGAGGTGAAAGCCTATCTTGGGAAATATTTTTCCATGAAGGATTTAGGAGAAGCAGCATACATTCTGGGAATCAAGATCTATAGAGATAGATCAAGGCGGTTGATTGGATTAAGCCAAAGTGCTTACATTGATAAAATATTGAAGAGATTCAATATGCAAAATTTCAAGAAGGGATATTTGCCAATTCAAGAACAACATGGCTTAAGTTTTGTGCTTCAACACCTGAAGAGGTGGCACGCATGAAGAGAGTCTCTTATACTTTGGCTGTGGGATCTATTATATATGCGGTGAGATGCACAAGGCCTGATGTGGCGTTTGCTCAAAACATTACCAGTTGATATCAGCAGAATCCAGATGAACTCCACTGGACTGTTGTTAAACATATTCTCAAGTATTTGAGAGCTACGAGAGATATGTTTTTAGTAAATGGGGGAAATCCAGATGCAGAACTGTGTGTTACAGGTTACTGCGATGCTTCCTGGAAGTGTGATAAAGATGATACGAAGTCTCAGACGGGTTATGTCTTTGTCATTAATGGAGGAGCTGTGGATTGGAAGAGCAAGAAGCAGAGTACTATAGCGATGTCTGCAACAGAAAGTGAGTATATTGCTGCTTCAGAAGCTGCAATGGAAGCCGTCTGGATTAGGAAGTTCGTTTCAGGGCTTGGAGTTATGCCCTCAATCGAAAGACCTATAAAAATGTATTGTGACAATTCAGCCGCAATTACATTTGCCAATGAACCTGGAATCATGAAGGGCACCAGACATTTCCCGATTAAATATCACTATGTTAGAGAACAAGTGGAGATAGGTGAAATCGAATTACTCAAAGTTCACACAGATAACAATCTAGCAGATCCGTTAACGAAGGCTTTACCTGGTGGGAAGCTTAATCAACATGCTGAAGGCATAGGACTTCGTTTAGCTAGTAGTTTCATGCCCATCTGTGATTAGTATTTGGATAATGGGATGTTTTGAACAGTTATTATTTTAATGAAATAAAATACTTGTTATGTTTGTTTGTCATTTTCTTAATAATATATCATGTATTTGCATGTTTAAATCCTTGAATATATTGATTATTCTAAATTGTTCGTTGTCACTTAATGATATGGGAATATCATTAAATTAAGACAAATCTGAGTATTGGTGGAATATACTTGAAAGTATATTGATGCGTTGTTATACCAATTTCACATGATATTAAATGAATTGAATATAGGACTTATCCCAACTTCATGAGTTTATTTTATGGATTTTGTCATTAAGTAAATCATGTTTATATTGTTATCCTCAGACTTGAGATGCCAGATAACTCTCATGGATGTAGTGCATTTCTGTGAAGCAATTTACCGCTATACGTAACTGGTAGCTATAAGGATTGTTTTCAGGAGTGTTGCAAAGTTCATGGGTTATGCTCGTAGTCAAGAAAGAATTTGTTCCTTCAAATTTGTTTGAAGTTTAATATTGTTGGGCCCTTCGTAGGGTTGACAAGATGTATGTGAGGCCACACCCAAGATCTCCCATGAATAGGTTCAGAAGATTTGATAATCTTGCTCAATCAGAAACAACGAGAAACATAATGATTAATAAAGAATGACTGAGACCCATATCTTTATTAATGTAGTATTAGAAATAAAAGGATAAGTATGATGATGAATCATCGAATGTTTTTTCCAGGAGACCACCTCCCGAGTTGTACTAGGGGCATTGGCGTGTTGCTAGACGCTAACCAATGTCATTACACTATTAATAGATTTTCAAGTGGGAGCTGTTAGAGTTTGTGGAAAAATATTAAACGTGTATGACTGGAAGCGAACTCGGGACCGAGGGATTGCACACTTTACGTATGAATGGTTAATGTAAAATAATTAATATATATAACCGTTATATATTTAATTATTTGAACACGAAATAACGACTAACGGAGGTTAAGTAATTAACGGAAATTGACTAACGACCGTTAGTGAATAAAGGAGGGACTATGGATGAAATTAGAAGGACAAGAAGGTTCTAGAATCCCTATAGGACTCTATGGCCGATCGGTTGGAGGCTTATGAAGCCCAATCCACATCAAACTTGTCTTCCAAGATATCATGCCTATAAATACAAGGCTTAGGGGTTAGGGTTTCTTACCTTGTGCACACTCGCTATAACCCTAAGTCTTGTGTCTTCTTCTTTTGCCTCAAATCCGATCGAACTAACCCTTAGGGTGGTCGATCCTTGATTTTTCATTAAGCAAATTGTTTGGTTTAATCTTGTGTTCTTTTACTAGCATAAATCATTAATCGGTTATAGTACGTGTGTACAAAACCTTGGATATTAACTCACTATAGTTAATACCTCTTGGATTGAGAAACAAAAAGGTAAGGGGTTTCTCGCTAATCCACTTGTTAATTAAAGAAGAAGAATTTGAAGTTTAGATCCTTGTTCTTGCTAGGATCAAAGGTATGTATCTTTAATATTCGGTTAATCTGTTACGTGTTAAATATTGATCTTATGCTTCCGCTATGTGCTTTGATGATGTAGTATTTATTTATATAATAGTTATGGTATTTAAATTATAACACTAACATCTTATCATGGGCTGGTATGTTTAGGCCTAAAAAATAAGAATGTTCATCCTCGATACTCTGTATTATTTTGTGGAATCCTTTGACAACTGAGTATAAGATGTTGTCTAAACCAGCCAATCCTGATCACATGGAATGCTACAGATATTTTAGAAGAGCTGGATACGGATTGTATTACGGCTCTTGTGAAGACGACCACAATCTTCTAGTTGTAACAACAGAGTCTGACAATGTTTACATATACTCTTTGAAATCTGACTCATGGAGAAAGTTAAACAAGAAGGCCCCCTTCCAAGAAATATATTACTAGTATTTTAGAGTACTAGGTCTTTTCTGAAAAAAAAAAAAAAAAATCTCTATTTTCGGATACACAGTTGAAGTTTAATTAGGTTTGACACAAAAGCTGAGAGGTTCCATAAGATAGAAACTCCACTAGCTGAGTATGATAATACAATTAAACCAGACACCGCCACCACTACTGTTTACAGAGGGTCCATTCATTTTTTTGTCAAGTACGACATTGGACTTTTCACGTGTATAGAGTTGTGGAAGTTAAATGAAGATGGAGATATCTGGAGTAAGGTGGTAACCTATCAGCTCAGGGTCAAGTATGAGATTCAAAATTTGTCTCCATTGCACTTGATGAGCAACGGAAACTGGCTCATGATGAATTACAGAAATGGAATGAATTACAGAAACAATGAACGAGTTCGTATTTGTCAAGTAGATCTCAAGAAGAACAAGTATACTAAAGACAAAGACTGCCACAAGAGCAAAGCTGGCAAAAATAAAAGCAATGGAAATTACCATGACAAATACAAATTGTATTACATATTCCGACTTTAGAGTGGGTTGCCCTGAAGAATTCATATACACTGAGACGTTTGTGTCACCTAACCAGTATATGAAGTACATCTATCACCATCATACATACTCTTTCAAAATGTTTGTTTCCATGTGGGAAAACAAACATGTTTTTTTTTTTTTCCTACTAGTCTAGCCAATAAAAAAATCTAGACCGGTCTTTTTTATTAGCTCAAGTTCAGTGTGCGTCCGGGGTGGGCCGGTCTGTGCCCCTGTCTTTGCCACTGGGGGGCCGCGTATGAAGTACCCGGCGTTGTTTAGTTGGTCGTTCAAAAAAATAAAAAAAATAAATACCTTTTTTTGAAACATAATCGTTTTTCGATTGCACATCTTTTATTCGTGTAATCATACAAGTTTTAAATATGTGCCTCCTTAAAACGGGTGGATGCGATTATATGAGAATTAGTGAGCAAACCAAAAGGTTTATTTATATATTTTGTGATTAGTTAACATGATGTGCATGTGAATTAGTGAGCAAACCAAAAGGTTTCTTTCAAATAAAAACTTGACGTTATAAAAAACAGGTGAAGGGGTAATTATCAAAATGGTATGTTAATTTCAACTTTTTCAAAAAAAGGTACAAAAATAAGTGACTTTCCCAAAAGAGTCATGTGCGATCGTGCGAACCCACAAAAAAGTGACACGTGTCCAGACAAATTGGTACAAGCCAATGATTGTGTTGAAGAGATAGTTTATGTGTATCAAGCTTCTCATCTTAAGTTGAGGGGTTGTTTCTGTCATTTCTTCGAAGTTATATTGCTGTAAAGTTAAGTTGTGCAGCAGGTGTCAAGAGTGTATAAGTTGGAGGGCTAAAGTGAAATTTGTCCTCTTATATAAGCTCATCTTAGAGCTAGGGTTTGGATACTTTTTGCTTATCTCTGTAAACAAACGCAGACACATTTTATTCTCTCTAGTTCTTGTATTAGGGTTTGATATCATCTTTGATATCTGCTTGTATTTCTGGTTCATTGTAGTTGATCAATCTGTATTGATCATCTGTTTGAGTGTGAGTGTTTGTAGTGAGGTTGATTAAGGCCCTTCTGAAGGGGTTTAATCGTGTCTTGTATTTGGTAAGCACTCTTGTTTGAGGACTTATCTTCTTCAGTTGTTAATAAGAAAAATACACCAAGGGGTGGTTGGCTGGGTGTAACTGTGGGTTGTTGCGTGTTCTTTACCATTTTTACATGGTATCACAGCCTCAGGTTACGATCTGGTGGTTCTTGATCTTGTTGAGGTTTTAGGGTTTCCAAATTTTTTTGGGGATCTTGTTAATTGAAGGTTATATTGTTCGATTGAGGTCGTATTCTTTACGGCCGTGGTTGATTTAGTCTGTTCGGGGTAGATCTGGTGATTTCTGTGGGATTCTTGATTAGGGTTTCTGAAACCCTAATTTTGTAATTTGGGGATTTGTGTTCCTGGTGATTTCTTGGAGTTGTTGGGCCCATTCTTGGTTACAGTTTCACTAGGCTTAGTGAATCTAGTGTTATTGTGATCTTTTTCCGCTGTTATAGCACTGTAAGTGATATTTTCTCTTTTAGATTAACAAGAGTTTAGTCAATTGGGTGCAAACGGGTTTGGTTAACACCTTGACCCATCATCTTGAATGGTGTGGAAACCTGCTCTGGCCAACCCCAGTCTGATTGGCTGATTCTTTGTTATATCTGGGTGTGAGTTCTTTATTTCTTGTTTGTCTGTCTGTTTCTTGTTATTTGTTTGCTGTTTTGTGATTGCATTCTTGTTGTTCTGTTTGTTATTAGGTCTTTTATCTAGTGTCTTGGTTCTATTTGTTTTTCTTGGTGTCTTACTTGTTTTTTATTGATTAATATGTCTGCTAGTGGTGTTACTCCTGTTTTGATTAATAATCTTGATGCTGGTAATCCTTTGCATGTTCAAACTAATGATAATAGTGGATCTGCATTAATTCCTTTTAAGCTTCTTGGAACTGAAAATTACAGAATATGGTCTGGTGCAATGAAATTAGCTTTACAAGCTAGGAATAAGTTCAGTTTTGTTGATGGTACTTGCTTAAGAGATACTTATACTACTAGTGATGTTTTGTCTGCTCAGTGGGATAGGTGTAATGCCATTGTGCTTACTTGGATTATGAACTCTGTGTCTCAAGATGTTTATATGGGACTTGTGTATTCTGATAATGCTGCTTCTGTGTGGAAAGAGTTGCAAGAAACTTATGATAAAGTAGATGGTTCTGTGGTTTATAATCTGTTACAAAAAATTAATTCTGTTAAGCAAGGTGGTAGTTCTGTGGCTGATTATTATCATAGACTTAATTCCTTATGGAGAGAATTTGATGCTCTAACTAAATTACCTAAGTGTGTATGTGATGTTAAATGTTCTTGTGATGCTAGTATAGAGCTTGGTCTGCATCAGCAGCTTATGAAGCTGATGCAATTTCTCATGGGCCTTGATGATTGTTATCAGCCTGTGAGAACTGCTCTTCTAACTAGGGATCCTCTTCCTGAGGTGAAAGAGGCTTATGCCACTGTGTCTAGAGAGGAATCTCATAGAGGGGTTCCTGAGTCTTCTAGTGTTGTTGAGTCTAAAATGAATGCTAGTTCTTTTGCTGCTAGGTCTTTTAATAACAACAGAAGAATGTTTAATAGTAACAATAATAACACTAGAAGTTCTAGTAACAATACTGCTAATAGAGGTCCTAATCCTAATCTGAATTGTAAAAATTGTGGAAAGATTGGACATACTATTGAAAGATGTTATGAAATCATTGGTTTTCCACCAGGGTTTGTTAAAAATAACAGTAATAATAAGCAGAATGTTGTTAAACAAAGCTATAATGCAAATGTGGATGTCAAACATAATGATAAACCTGCTTCTAATTCATCTGCTAGTACTTCTTCTGGTTTCACTTCTGAACAGATGAAGAAACTGTTGTCTTTGATTAATGATACATCTTCTGGAAGCATACATGCTAATATGGCAGGTAGGGCTTCATTTTTTAATGCAAATGTTTGGTTTAATTTAAATTTCTCTAGGTATTTTTTTGCTAATTCTAATATAGCTGTGCAAACTGTTTCTTTGGGGTGGATCATTGATTCAGGTGCTAATCAGCACCTGACTGTTTCTACTGTTGGAATGTTTAATATTGTTGATATTTCTAGTCTTAGGATAACTGTTGGTCATCCTAATGGAACTGTTGCTACTATAAGTCATGTAGGGAATTTAAAATTGACTAATAATGTGACTTTGTATGATGTGTTAGTTGTTCCTGGTTACTGTGTTAGTTTGCTGTCTGTGAATAAACTTATTAGAGATAGTAAGTTGTTTGTTGGTTTTGATGAAGATAAGTGTTATATTCAGGATTTGAAAAGGGAGAATGTTCTGGGGACTGGTAGCCAGTCTGATGGTCTTTATCTGTTTGATATGCAGTCCTGTAATTCTGTGGGTAAGTTCAATTTGGTTATGTCTTATAATGTGTCTAAATTGGTCTGGCATAATAGGTTGGGTCATCCTGCTGATCCAGTCTTATCTGTTCTTCAACCTGATCTTGGTATTTCCAAGAATCCTTCTATACCTGTGTGTGAAGTCTGTCATAGGGCTAAACAGACAAGGGAACCCTTCCCTTTGTCTAGTCATAAGTCTGAGAAACTAGGTGAACTTGTTCATCTAGACTTATGGGGCCCTTACAGAGTTGCTAGCAGAGAAGGTTACAAGTACTTCTTAACTGTTGTTGATGATTATTCTAGGTCTGTGTGTGCATATTTAGTGAAAACTAAAGATGAAGTTTTTGATGTATTTTGTTCTTTTGTTCACTTGGTTTATAATCAATTTGATGTGAAAATTAAAACTGTAAGGTCTGATAATGGAACTGAATTTATAAATAAGAGAATGAGTCAGTTGTTTTCTAATCTTGGTATAATACATCAAACTTCTTGTGTTCATACACCTCAGCAAAATGGGATTGCTGAAAGGAAACATAGACACCTGTTAAATGTTGCTAGGAGTCTTATGTTTCAGGGGGGAATTCCTTTGTGTTTTTGGTCTGATTGTATTCTAACTGCTGTTTATCTTATAAACAGGCTGCCATCTTCTGTCTTAAATGGTAAATGTCCATATGAGTTGGTGTATAAAATGAAACCTAATCTTTCCCACTTGAGGTCATTTGGTTGTCTCTGTTTTAACACCATTCTAAATAATCATGATAAGTTGTCTTATAGATCTGAAAAATGTGTTCTAATTGGGTATTCTACTAGTAAAAAGGCTTATAAACTTTTAAGTTTGGATACTAGAAATGTGTTTTTTGCAAGAGATGTGAGGTTCTATGAAAATGTTTTTCCATTGAAAATGAAAACTTGTGAGTCTGCTGATGATGCTAGTCTAGCAAGTGAAGCAGATCACTTGAAATTTTTTGATGACTTAGATGAGTCTCAAAGTCCCAATGATGATGGGAAAGATACACCAGTTGAGGATGGTAGTTTGCCACCTTCTGTTGATGCTTTAGATGATGCAACAGATACTGCATTTGAGCATCAGGATGTGAGGCAATCTGCAACCCATTTTGGTGACCAAACCTGGTCTGAGGGCAGATTAAGTCCTGATAATATGAGTCCTTTGCCAACTCAGACTGGAGGTTCTAATGAAGATGTGCAGACACCTGGTATAAGAAGGTCTAATAGAGAGTCTAAAGTTCCTATTAGATTTAATGATTATGTTATGCATTCTAAGGTTAGATATGGTATTGAAAAGTATGTGTGTTATAGTAGTCTTAGTAGTAACAATAAGTGT
Organism: Artemisia tridentata subsp. tridentata; assembly: GCA_021014915.2. Classification (NCBI taxonomy): domain Eukaryota; kingdom Viridiplantae; phylum Streptophyta; class Magnoliopsida; order Asterales; family Asteraceae; genus Artemisia; species Artemisia tridentata. The sequence goes on from CP139508.1 coordinate 400,462,831, forward strand.
TTTGCTACTAATTTGAATAAGTCTGTTGAACCAACTAGTTATGAAGAAGCTGTTAGTGATCCTAATTGGTCTGAAGCTATGAATAATGAAATTGAAGCACTTAATAGGAATAATACCTGGACTGAATGTGAGTTACCTGTTGGAAGACATGCTATAGGTTATAAGTGGATTTGGAAAATAAAATATAAATCTACAGGTGACATTGATAGATACAAGGCTAGATTGGTTGCTAAGGGGTTTAATCAAAGAGAAGGTTTTGATTATGATGAAACTTTTAGTCCAGTTGTTAAGATGGTTACTGTCAGGTGTTTGATTAGTATGGCTGTTAATATGAGTTGGCCTTTGTATCAGTTAGATGTGAACAATGCTTTTTTGTATGGTGATCTTGATGAAGATGTCTATATGTATTTGCCTAAAGGGTTTAATGGTGGTGATAATTCTAAAGTATGCAAGCTTAATAAGTCATTGTATGGGTTAAAACAAGCCCCAAGGCAGTGGAATGCTAAACTTTCTACTGCTTTGGCTGAGCATGGATTTGTTCAAAGTAAATGTGATTATTCTTTATATGTCAAGCAAAGTGATTCTGTTTTTGTTGCTTTACTTGTTTATGTGGATGATATTGTGATTACTGGAAATAATGAAGCTGAGATTAGTAAGTTTAAGCAGTTTCTGAGTTCCAAATTTATGATAAAAGATCTGGGTGAATTAAAATATTTTCTGGGTATTGAGGTGTTGAAAAATGATCAAGGTGTTTGTATGTCTCAAAGAAAATATTGCTTAGAGTTGTTACATGAATATGGTTTATTAGTAGCCAAACCTGTTGATTCTCCTTTGCCTGAGAATACTATATTGAATTGTGTTGAGTCTAAAAAGGATAAAGTCTTGCTTAATGTTTCTAATTATCAGAAGTTAGTTGGAAAATTGATATACTTAACTGATACAAGGCCTGATATTAGTTATGCAGTTCACTGCTTAAGTCAACATATGCACTATCCTTTGCAGTCTCATTTAAAATCTGCTCTAAGAGTGTTAAGATATTTGAAAGGTTCTCCTGGTTCTGGGTTGCAGTTTAATAAGAAGTCTGATTTGAAACTTAGAGCATATGCAGATGCTGATTGGGCAAAATGCCCTAAAACTAGGAAGTCTGTTACTGGTTTTTGTGTTTTTTTGGGTGATTCTCTTGTTTCATGGAAAAGTAAAAAACAAGCTACATTATCTAGAAGTTCTACAGAAGCTGAGTATAGGAGCTTAGCTTCTACCACTTGTGAAGTTATATGGTTAAGCAATTTATTGCATAATCTTGGATTAAAAAATTTGTTGCCTGTAGAGATTTTTTGTGATAACAATTCTGCAATTCAGATTGCAGCAAACCCTGTGTTTCATGAAAAAACAAAGCATTTTGAGTTAGATTTACATTTAGTAAGAGAAAAGGTTTCTGCTGGTGTTATCAAGACTATCAAAATTCATACTGATCAACAAATAGCTGATGTTTTTACTAAATGCCTTGGTCAAAGGCAGCATAATGTGTTTTGCAAAAGTCTTGGTTTGTTAGATATGTTTGCAGGTATTGAAAGCAAAAGGATAAGTGGTGCAGCAGCAGAAAAAGGCTCTGAGGGTTAATAGTTGCAGCTGATCAGCTTGAGGAGGAGTGTTGAAGAGATAGTTTATGTGTATCAAGCTTCTCATCTTAAGTTGAGGGGTTGTTTCTGTCATTTCTCCGAAGTTATATTGCTGTAAAGTTAAGTTGTGCAGCAGGTGTCAAGAGTGTATAAGTTGGAGGGCTAAAGTGAAATTTGTCCTCTTATATAAGCTCATCTTAGAGCTAGGGTTTGGATACTTTTTGCTTATCTCTCTAAACAAACGCAGACACATTTTGTTCTCTCTAGTTCTTGTATTAGGGTTTGATATCATCTTTGATATCTGCTTGTATTTCTGGTTCATTGTAGTTGATCAATCTGTATTGATCATCTGTTTGAGTGTGAGTGTTTGTAGTGAGGTTGATTAAGGCCCTTCTGAAGGGGTTTAATCGTGTCTTGTATTTGGTAAGCACTCTTGTTTGAGGACTTATCTTCTTCAGTTGTTAATAAGAAAAATACACCAAGGGGTGGTTGGCTGGGTGTAACTGTGGGTTGTTGCGTGTTCTTTACCATTTTTACAGATTGGCTCCAGCAAATACCCCACGTGCTCAGTTGACTTTTTAAAAAAGATTGTGCGAACGAAGTTGTGCGAATGTGCGAACGAAATCTTCCAAAATCTTACTTTGTACTTGGAGATTTCTTGGAAAAGACCAAACCCATTTTAATAATAATAAAAATTGTACTTCTTACTTTTAATAATTTTAACTTATATTTAAATATTACTTTTAATAATTTTATTTATTTCTAACACCGATCATAAACACTTTAACAAATACTGTAGTGATCAAAATCAAAAACACTGTAGTGATCAAAATCAAAAACACCGATCATAAACACACTACAACAACACCGATCAAACAAAGGGACGATACAAATTCACGATCAAAAACACCGTTAAAGAAGAAAATGTCCAGACCTCATGTAAGTTATATTTTCATTGATTTGTTTAAGATCTGCGTTGAAGATGTGCGTTGAAGATGACCTTTGAGTGATTTTCTTCATTTTATTGTTGATTGTAGACGGTTTTGTGTTAGGGTTTGTATGGAAATGGATTATTAGACTATAGTTAGGGTTTGTATGGAAATGGATTGTTAGAGTTTGATTCTTGATTGTTAGGGTTTTTCGAGTTATTCGATCTTGATTGTTATTGTATTCTGTTGTTTAGATTTAAATTTTAGTGGTTTGACTGTTTAGGAATTGGATATGGATTGTTACAGTTTGATTGTTGATTGTTAGGGTTTTTTCGATCTTGATTGTTAGGGTTTTTTCGACCTTGATTGTCCGGGTTTTTTCGATCTTGATCGTTAGAGTTTTTATGACTTGGAATAGAATTGAACTGGAAGAATTATTGGACCCATTTTGTTGCCTATGAACTTGTATATTGTTGGTGATATGTGGTACTATGCTAAATCTATAATACTATAAGATTAGGCCCTCTAATTGAATGTGGAGTAATGAAGATAGAGGTTCTTGAGTTAAAAAGGAGTGTTGAGTCCTTGATTGTTCATCTATAGTAATTGCAATAATTATTAGCTACATATCAAGAGTCCATGGTTACATTAGCTACATATCAAGAGTCCATGTTTACATGTATTTCTTATTAATGGAGAGTTGTTTTCTATTAATGGAGGCTATACAGTTGCTATACAGTTACAAATAGAGTTAAGGATTATAAAATACATTGTCTCTCATTATCACCATAATCAAACCCAAATTATTTGTCTTGCAACATAATTGAAATACCATGTCTAACAAGTCTACAGGTAGCAAGTCCTTCCAGGCAGGTAGCAAGTCATCCCAGGTTGCCCAGCGTAATGGTGAGTTATTCTTGGAACAGCTCGACGCGGGTGTTAGTGGCACGATTGTTGTTATGATTTGCCGTGTTTGGGATGTGAATGCAGTAACTGGCCGGTATTTGAGCACTGATTTTGTGGTCTGTGATGCCAGGGTAAGTTAGAATTACATTGAATCACATTTATAGTTATGCATAGAGTATGGGTAACTTACATGTTGATGCAATTTTTTCCAGGGAAAGGCGATGCATTGCACTGCTAGGAGCAATATAGCTCACAATTTTGTAGGTTTGAAAGAAGGTTCTGTTTACTCCATCAAGAACTTCATTGTGCAGCCAAACAAGGATGACTATCGGATCATAAGGCACGATCCATACATGCTTGAGTTTGATGGGTCCACAACCACTAGAAAGGTTTCTGTTATCTCTGATGGCTTTGTCAGATATCCTTTTGAGCTTGCTGATTTTGTTGAGATTGAACCTACAGACAATAAGTATCTGATAGGTTAGTCTTTTTGGTTTAAACCCTTTTTTGTGTATCACTGCATTTTAAGTTTTCTCATACCTTATTTGTTTCTGGCAGATGTTGCGGGATATGTCACCAACGTTGGGAGGATGACACATCAGAAAACTGGCTCACGAACCCTGGATTTCTATTTGGCCAACAAGAGGTATTTTCTTTGCCAATTTTTTTAGCCGACACAAACCTGAAAATTTGGTTTCCATTGATTAATGACTACCAAAACTAAAAAAACAACTCACCCTTTTTTTCCCCCTTAAACAGGGGCCAGTCTATTAGAGTAACATTGTGGGGAGGATTGGGCGACACTCTAATAGAAAAGAAAATGAAGAATGTTGGCCTGTGTCCAATTGTTATTACTTCTGTTAATCCGAAACAGTATAACAGTGAGTATCTATAAAATATAGTGTTTTAATCGACTTTACCTCAATCTCAGGTTGCCTTTCTCTTTTCCAACTTGCAGATAAGGTTTACCTCTCGAGCAGCTCTTCTACCTTGATTTATGATAACTTAGCTTTAGTTTTTTATCATAAAAAGCCAGTATGCTTCAAATTACCATGTAAAAACCATATAATGCAAAATTAATATTTTCTAAGACTTACGCTTAAAAAAAACCTTATACAATTTCAAAGATATATGCTCCGGAAAAGTGAGTCGAAAAAATTCTATAATTTGTGAATTTAAAACTTTGAGGTAGTATTTAGAATATCACACTACGTGAATTGATAATGTCAATATGGAAATTACTACGTAACACTTAACAATTATGTTAGATTTGGGGTTAACTCAGATAAACCTAATACCATTATGAAGCTAAATATCATCTAACAATTAGATTCAAATCCTGTGCGTAGCACGGGTTCTGAATGCCTCGTATATTATATTATTGACTGTAAAACATTGGAGAATTAGTGGTTCATATATGTACTAGTTAGGTTTTACACATGATTTATGTAGACATTATAATTTTAGGGTCAGCCTTTTGGCGCGTATTCCCCGGCACAAATGTTCTTGTGGGGACTGAAAAGGGGCTTTTGTGAAATAGTTCATGGGTTCTCAAGAAACGGCTGAACATTGATTTGTGGAACATATGTGGTCAAGTTCTCCCTATCCCATCTGGTATTTCTTTGAAAGATGCTGGAAGCTTCCCAGAGGTGGCATGCACCATTTGGTCAACTGTGTTTATGACAAGCAAGCTATCTCCAGGAGAAACGTTTCTGGTAAAGTCAAATGTTTATTCTCTTATATTTATGAGGCAACAACTGTCACCCTCTAAATTTTAGCTTTGCTCTACAAAAGTGTTGCTATTGAGCTGAAAATAGTGCATATTTAATGATCATTTCAGTGTTGAGATTGAAAAGGAGTCCATACTTTTTGGAAATGAGGAATGAATCCTTGAATGTGTAGCAACATTTTAAAATTTATAGACACGTAGTTCTTGGTTTATCGGGATTATTTAGCTCATAATCCAATCACTTTTTATACACTAGTCTCATTATTTGATCGTAACAGAAGTGAATTACTAGTTTACGCTAATGTTAGTCTCATTATTGAATCATTTGATATTTCTTCCTGTCACAAATGATCTCTATACTCTTCCTTTGTAATATGACGAAACCTCTACTGAATGTAACTCAAAATATTTGCTGAAACCTTATTTTCAATAATCTGGGTTGCTTGTAAGGCTGTTAGAAAACCGGCTCAATTTGTTTTCTCTCATTTCTTGTACAAAATTGATAACTCTTTTGGCAACAATGTGCGGTTATCGTTTGGTATATGTGTGTACCTGCTTACAAGATTCCCGCAGTACATAAATAAATACTTACTCTTAAAATATATTTCACATCTACCTGCAAAACTGGGTAAGGTTATTGCAGTGTTAAATTCACCACGATTCACTAAACTGATTGCGTCAAGCTTTACCAAGGCCCGTGGGAGTAAACACTTCTTTATGATCAGTATAATAAAATCACCACATATTCTGCAAATCAATATATTGCCGACCACAAACCACCCCACAATTCACCACAACTTGATTCTCTTGGAGCTCGATAATAACTTGGGGAATGTGTAGAATGTTTGCAGATATCAAGTTTTAGGTGAGTTGGTCGTTTTCAGCACACAATATAATAATTTTCGTAATAGGTGGTTGTTAACCATAAAATCCTAGAAAAGGTCAATATGTAGTATTCCCCACTCAAAAGTGGTTTGATGAGTAATGTTTCCGTATTACGAGCACCATTACCAGAACTTATTCTTATACTCATTTGCCGAAATGCACATATCTAAGATGTTAACTAATAATATCCTACATTATTCCAGGCATTCTGCAATAGAGTGGTGTTGGCTCATGCAGAAAAGTGGATTTATGCAGCCTAGTTTATGCAGAGTTACTCACTCTTATCCTTCTCCTGTAATCTCATGCATACACGAGGAACCGCATGCAACGGAGGTCTCATGAATCACAAATCCAAGTTCAGAGAACACACATCAAAGATCTAATGTCCTTAAAGATCTGCACATAGTAAGATTTAGAATCTTTTCATTGTTTGACTAATTGTACAGCAAAATCGTAACAAACTGTATTTGACCATTGTAATTCGAGATTATATGCTCAAGTGCTCTAATTCTATTAGATGTGGAAAAATGGTCTGGTCGAATGGGTTGGGTACTGAGTCAAACGGGTCATGTATGGGTTAAAATGGGTCATGGCTTGTTGACGCGGACCACTTTTTGAACAATTTTTCTGTATAAATAGTTCATTTGTCAAATATTTATTTTAGTAAAATGATTAAAGATCTTTTATGCATTAAAAATACACAATGGGCAACTTTCTGACCCGTTTGACCGTTCAACCCATTTGACCCGTTAGAGATAATGCATAATCCAAATTCACCCGTTCATAAGTAAATGGGTCAAAATTTCGCCTCTAATCTCACCCTACATCTCTACCAAAGTGGCATAGTGCAACTGCGTATGGGAACCAACAAAGTCATTCATTTTACTAATGTTCAATCTTGTACAGTCGACACAGTTGCTAGATGGCTTTCTTGATCTTGCCAAAGACAACACAAGCAAGGATCTGGAAACCTGTGGTGTGCTTGGGGCTTTTCTTGTAAGATCAATACTCACCTTAACCTTTAAAACTTAGTTACTTTATTCTTATTATACATTGAAAATTGTTCATGAAAGCTGAAACTATGCAAAAATTTCAGAGATTTCTTATAGAACTTATTTGTAACTGCTATAAATAACTCGTATTTTAGTCTTATTGCTTAACCTCAGTTAATCATAGAATTTGTAATAACTCGTTTTATAGCTCAATTTTTTGCTAAAATGACGATAATCTAATATTCTTTTGCATGCTTCAAACGTCAGGATCTTCTAATATCATAATTTAACATATTTTTTTGAGGTTTCGGATCCTAATATTTCATAAAATGGTACTGCATTTCTCTTCTTTTTTAACAAACGTCATGGTCTCTTGATAATGCATTTTCTATTCTTAACGTCATATGTTTGAACTGCTACCTTTAATAAGTGGTTTGGATTGAGAACAATAATCAAGCATCATAACAGACTTGCATACTGAACTTTAACATTAGTATCTACTTCCATAAATTCCTGCCTGGGTACTTGTCTTACATATAACTATGGTTTTTTAGGGTTAGGGTTTTTGTATGTGCATGTCAGGTTTTTTTGGGGTTAGGGTTAGGGTTATTGTATCGTTAACTGTTATTTGATTGCTATTGATTTGAATAAACTATTACATAGTTAGATGGCTGTTTTGGGAAATAAAAGTTCACATAATTTTACAAAACAATTTTCAAGTGCGAGCGTTGGAAACCTTTTGCTTTTGTCTTTGCAATCGATCCAAGTGTTGTATCGGACCGGTGGTAATCGGCTATTCTATGGGAAACAACTAGGGTAAACGGATCCAGGGGTGATTCCGGGCGACCTTGAACCATAGATGGTCGTTTACTTAACCCTGTAGAGTTGGGCTCAGATATCGGGCCTCAGATTATTCATCCTGCTTGTGATTAAGCCACGGCGGAGGTAGTCTGTACTCCCGATCAGGTTCGAACTACACGGGCAACTGTTTTGACAGCTTGTGATCTTTTGCGAAGACTTAGTGCAGGGCGGTACACACAATCTTGTAAAATTCTTTTGCAAAATTTTGTGATCTTTAATTTTCCACTAACGGTTAGTGTATGGATATGATAAACTATTTTTAAAGTTTAGTTTACCTTGAAGTCAAAGTTGTGATCTTTAATTTTCCACTAACGGTTAGGTTTATTGTATCGTTAACTGTTATTTGAATGCTATTGATTTGAATAAACTGTTACATGTTGTTCAGGATTCACAGGTATGTATTTACTATTAAGGAGCCTATGGAAGGCTCATGCTGTCTTAAATTTTAAAAAATTTATAATTGTTGTGAAATCACAAACAATCTGGCAATCACTATCTTAACATTACAATAAGAAATGTGGTTAAGGTTTTTCCCAAGGATACGGTTCCTAACAATGGAACTGGTGTTAGTGGTAGTGAAGTGTAATTAGTGTTTAATTTTAAGTTATGTAATTTTTTTATCTAGTTTTTTAATGGAATTTATGGTGTTAGATGTGATAATATTGAACAATTTTATTCCAAACGGATGTGTTTTAATACTTGATGGTTGTAAAGTTTTAGAACGTATATAATTTTTAGATGTGCGAATTGGCCAAATGTGCGAAGTATATAATTATTGTTTCACCAAGGCATAAACTACCATGACTACGTCTCTTATACATATATAGTGGTTATAAAATATGTGTTTTAATAATATAGTGGTTGTAAAGTTTTATAACGTATATAATTTTTAGATGTGCGAATGTGCGAATTGGCCAAATGTGCGAAGTATATAATTATTGTTTCACCAAAGCATAAAGTACCATGACTACGTCTCTTATACAAATATAGTGGCTATAAAAGATGTGTTTTAATAATATAGTGGTTGTAAAGTTTTATAACGTATATAATTTTTAGATGTGCGAATTGGCCAAATGTGCGAAGTATATAATTATTGTTTCACCAAGGCATAAAGTACCATGACTACGTCTCTTATACAAATATAGTGGCTATAAAAGATGTGTTTTAATAATATAGTGGTTGTAAAGTTTTATAACGTATATAATTTTTAGATGTACGAATGTGCAAATTGGCCAAATGTGCGAAGTATATAATTATTGTTTCACCAAGGCATAAAGTAGCATGACTACGTCTCTTATACATATATAGTGGCTATAAAAGATGTGTTTTAATAATTGGTGGTTGTAAAGTTTTATAACGTATATAATTTTTAGATGTGCGAATGTGCGAAGTATATAATTATTGTTTCACCAAGGCATAAACTACCATGACTACGTCTCTTATACATATATAGTGGTTATAAAAGATGTGTTTTAATAATTGGTGGTTGTAAAGTTTTATAACGTATATAATTTTTAGATGTGCGAATGTGCGAATTGACTAAATGTGCGAAGTATATAATTATTGTTTCACCAAGGCATAAAGTACCATGACTACGTCTCTTATACATATATAGTGGTTATTAAACAACAACAACAACACAAACAACAACAACAACAACAACAACAACAACACAACAACAACAACAACAACAACAACAACAACAACAACAACATTACATATGAAGATTGTCCATGTCACATAACAGCTCACGGAGTATTGCAGCCGACTGACATGCGTGGTTCGAGTCGTCAGGATTAGTTGTCATTTCAAGTCTTGCCTCCAGCATCCGTACTCTTGTCTCTAGCACCTGCTTTTGTGCCTCCAGCATATTTATCCTAAGATATTTTTCATTACAGTTTGAGCACCCTGTTGGTGCAGATCCAGAACCGTGAGATGTTGAAGCAGAAGAAGTTAGTCGTAACTGCTCATCAAAGTCACTCTTCCACATAAAATAGCCACATCCATGATCTTTTTCTCTTGGCTGCCACATATATACTGTAATTATATGATTGTTTGTATATTTACATAAATAAGAAATGTATAATTGTTCACCTTCGAAAGAGGACATGCATAATATTCCAATCCAAATGTATCTTTTTTATGTGATTTTCTTTTTTTTATATTTCCTGTTCCACAATTACACATAAAAGGATTATATCGATGCATCTCAGATTTTGAAATTGGTGTGAAGATAAGAGGTTTGGTGTTATGAGGTGGTGATGGGGGATGAATGAGGTGATGTTGCTGTCGTGAGAGAGAGGGAGAGAATATAAGGTGGTGATGGGGGATACGGTTTATCATTTATTGGATATTAAAGAGGATAAGATTTTGGATTTTATGTAGAGGATAAGATTTTGGATAAGATTTTCTGGATATTAAAGAGGATAAATTTTATCATTTATTGGCGGGGACATGTCCCCTCCAAAATAATTTACAAAAACAATTTATTTCATTTTAGAACGTATATAATTTTTAGATGTGCGAATGTTGGCCAAATGTGCGAAGTATATAATTATTGTTTCACCAAGGCATAAACTACCATGACTACGTCTCTTATACATATATAGTGGTTATAAAATATGTGTTTTAATAATTGGTGGTTGTAAAGTTTTATAACGTAGATAATTTTTAGATGTGCGAATGTGCGAATTGGCCAAATGTGCGAAGTATATAATTATTGTTTCACCAAGGCATAAACTACCATGACTACGTCTCTTATACATATGTAGTGGTTATAAAAGATGTATTTTAATAATTGGTGGTTGTAAAGTTTTATAACGTATATAATTTTTAGATGTGCGAATGTGCGAATTGGCCAAATGTGCGAATGTGCGAATTAGACGTACATAATTTATAACCATTATATTTGTATAAGAGACGTATTCATGGTAATTTATGTCATGTAGAAATAATGATTATATAATTCGCACATTTGGCTAAGTCGCACATTCGCACATCTAAAAATTAAGTACATTTTCACTTTACAACAACCACATATGGGGACACGTTATAAAACACATACTTTATAACCACTATATTTGTATAAGAGACGTACTCATGGTACTTTATGCCATGTAGAAACAATAAGTATATAATTCGCACATTTGGCCAAGTCGCACATTCGCACATCTAAAAATTAAATACATTTTCACATTACAACCACCACATATGGGGACACGTTATAAAACACATACTTTATAACCACTATATTTGTATAAGAGACGTACTCATGGTACTTTATGCCATGTAGAAACAATAAGTATATAATTCGCACATTTGGCCAAGTCGCACATTCGCACATCTAAAAATTAAATACATTTTCACTTTACAACAACCACATATGGAGACACGTTATAAAACACATAATTTATAACCACTATATTTGTATAAGAGACGAACTCATGGTACTTTATGTCATGTAGAAACAATGATTATATAATTCGCACATTTGGCTAAGTCGCACATTCGCACATCTAAAAATTAAGTACATTTTCACTTTACAACAACCACATATGGGGACACGTTATAAAACACATACTTTATAACCACTATATTTGTATAAGAGACGTACTCATGGTACTTTATGCCATGTAGAAACAATAAGTATATAATTTGCACATTTGGCCAAGTAGCATATTCGCACATCTAAAAATTAAGTAAATTTTCACTTTACAACAACCATATATGGGGACACGTTATAAAACACATAATTTATAACCACTATATTTGTATAAGAGACGAACTCATGGTACTTTATGTCATGTAGAAACAATGATTATATAATTCGCACATTTGGCTAAGTCGCACATTCGCACATCTAAAAATTAAGTACATTTTCACTTCACAACAACCACATATGGGGACACGTTATAAAACACATACTTTATAACCACTATATTTGTATAAGAGACGTACTCATGGTACTTTATGCCATGTAGAAACAATAAGTATATAATTCGCACATTTGGCCAAGTAGCATATTCGCACATCTAGAAATTAAGTAAATTTTCACTTTACAACAACCATATATGGGGACACGTTATAAAATACATAATTTATAACCACTATATTTGTATAAGAGACGAACTCATGGTACTTTATGTCATGTAGAAACAATGATTATATAATTCGCACATTTGGCCAAGTTGCATATTCGCACATCTAAAAATTAAGTACATTTTCACTTTACAACAACCACATGTGGGGACACGTTATAAAACACATACTTTATAACCACTATATTTGTATAAGAGACGTACTCATGGTACTTTATGCCATGTAGAAACAATAAGTATATAATTCGCACATTTGGCCAAGTAGCATATTCGCACATCTAAAAATTAAGTAAATTTTCACTTTACAACAACCAAATATGGGGACACGTTATAAAACACATAATTTATAACCACTATATTTGTATAAGAGACGAACTCATGGTACTTTATGTCATGTAGAAACAATGATTATATAATTCGCACATTTGGCCAAGTAGCATATTCGCACATCTAAAAATTAAATACATTTTCACTTTACAACAACCACATATGGAGACACGTTATAAAACACATAATTTATAACCACCATGTTTGTATAAGAGACGTACTCATGGTACTTTATGCCATGTAGAAACAATAAGTATATAATTCGCACATTTGGCCAAGTCGCACATTCGCACATCTAAAAATTAAGTACATTTTCACTTTACAGCAACCACATATGGGGACACGTTATAAAACATATACTTTATAACCACTATATTTGTATAAGAGACGTACTCATGGTACTTTATGCCATGTAGAAACAATAAGTATATAATTCGCATATTTGGCCAAGTCGCACATTCGCACATCTAAAAATTAAGTACATTTTCACTTTACAATAACCACATATGGGGACACATTATAAAACACATAATTTATAACCACTATATTTGTATAAGAGACGTACTCATGGTACTTTATGTCATGTAGAAACAATGATTATATAATTCCCACATTTAGCTAAGTCGCACATTTACACATCTAAAAATTAAGTACATTTTCACTTTACAACAACCATATATGGGAACACGTTATAAAACACATACTTTATAACCACTATACTTGTATAAGAGACGTACTCATGGTACTTTATGCCATGTTGAAACAATAAGTATATAATTCGCACATTTGGCCAAGTAGCATATTCACACATCTAAAAATTAAATACATTTTCACTTTACAACAACCACATATGGAGACACGTTATAAAACACATAATTTATAACCACTATATTTGTATAAGAGACGAACTCATGGTACTTTATATCATGTAGAAACAATGATTATATAATTCGCACATTTGGCCAAGTCGCACATTCGCACATCTAAAAATTAAGTACATTTTCACTTTACAACAACCACATATGGGGACACGTTATAAAACACATACTTTATAACCACTATATTTGTATAAGAGACGTACTCATGGTACTTTATGCCATGTAGAAACAATAAGTATATAATTCGCATATTTGGCCAAGTCGCACATTCGCACATCTAAAAATTAAATACATTTTTACTTTACAACAACCAATATGGAGACACGTTATAAAACACATAATTTATAACCACTATATTTGTATAAGAGACGAACTCATGGTACTTTATGTCATGTAGAAACAATGATTATATAATTCGCACATTTGGCTAAGTCGCACATTCGCACATCTAAAAATTAAGTACATTTTCACTTTACAACAACCACATATGGGGACACGTTATAAAACACATACTTTATAACCACTATATTTGTATAAGAGACGTACTCATGGTACTTTATGCCATGTAGAAACAATAAGTATATAATTCGCACATTTGGCTAAGTCGCACATTCGCACATCTATCGGTAGATGGGACGAATGTGCATCATCATGATTATACCTCGTGATTCTTTATCATCTCTGCAGTGAAGGCTCCAACTGATCCTAGATGCAGCCTAACATCGTCATCTAAAAACAATACATACTTGCTGCCTTTATGCATATTTTCTACCCCAATCTGCCATTCAAAACGTAGTACAAAATAAGCTGTAGGTGCCGGTGTCATTGAGATAAAACAGGTGAAAATGAACAACTGTTAATATGGTTAACCCATTTACCAAGAACCATAGACGATGCCAAGATTATACTATATTTTTGTGAAAAATTTAGTATATTTATAAAAGCAATATGCCCCTTTAATCATAACAATATAAACAATGTAAACAAGTACCACAAAAGAAATGAAAATCAGTGGTAGGGTAAGAAATGGAGGAAAATGACTGCTCGTTACCTAGATACAAGTTCCATCCATCTAGGTCGGGTTCTTTGATGACGTTTTTCAGTGTTGCTAATCGATCTTCCACGAAGCTGGTAAAAATGAAAAAAAAAATAAATAAATAAATAAATAAATAAATAAAAGAAAACTAATATGGCCGTTTATCGTGTTGTGTACCATCGTTAATGATGCAGATAATACCAATGAGACATTAATTGGATGACTTACTGCAGGGTGAGGCCTTGGTGCTTGGGTTGCTTTTGAAGCTTCTTCAGCACTTCCACTTTTGGACTAATATTGATAGTTAAAGATGGAAGAAACATAATTTGGTTAAAGATATAAAAACGTGGATCTATACAACTATAGTTTTGTAAAAACCACTTACCCAGTCCCAAGACCATAGATTCTCTCTGGTGGTATGGTAATTCCCGCAAGTTCTCGCAGTAACGCATTAGCGAACCGACCCTGGAAAAGAGAAACCGATATAAGAGAGGTGCAAATTATTCGTCAACTCATGTATGAAATAAAAGGGCGGAATAGAAATTTGTAGGTGTAAGTATGGACAGCTAGAGTTAACTGCTATGATTCAATAAACCATCCCCAAAAACTACGTTCAGCTTTTTAAAAGTTGTCCATAACACCATGCAACATTGTGTCACATAAGAAGACTTTATAAGTATGGCACTATTAGCAGAACTTCATACACGTAGTATCTGAAAGAATTAAATTACTAAAAATGCCCTTTAAGACTGCAATAACATCAGAAGTTTGTAAGGCAACAGCCAGCAGGCAAATACATCATCTTAGTTTATGAGTTTGCAAAACGGAACAAGGCAATACTTCAATAGATAGTTGGAGTCTGATTCATTGACTTCTGTTGACTTTTTGGAGGTCGTTTCTTCTTTCTTAGTTGTTTCAGTTGCTGCTTTGATTGATACAATGTCGGCTATGGCTTAAACAAGTTGGTTATGAAACTCAAGAAAATTATCAAAACAGGCTGCTAGATCATCAGAGTTAGCTGACTTGGTTAGAGTAGATAAATTCCTGCAAGTGAAATACAACTTAACTAACAATGTGTAAAACCAAGTATAACAAAATGTGGCATATTTTGAGCCATGTAAATGTAAATAGGTCAGTTTGAATTTTGTTTTTCTCTAACGGGTCAAATGAATAAACATGAAAATATGGCTGTCTGCAAGTGGTATCTGTATTGTCTGCAAGCTCGGTTTCTATCTTGTGACAGGTCATATGTTGTTTAGTCTATGGCTGCTAGTGGCTCGTGTCTACTTATAACTCAGTTTGCTCATTTGAAGCATTAATATCCTGAGTTCCATTTAAAATATACACATGGGAAAAATTCATAATGCTATATGAATGAAACAGAACAAAATTGATGATCAAGTTAAACATTTAACTTACTGCAATGAGTGTGGCAACAGACGGCTGGTTATGCAAAAAGTTCAGATTCCTGTGCAAATTCTTGAACTCTTAGCATGAAAATTGCAGATCCAACCTCATTTCTGGATCTGCTCAGAATAGTTGTTAAGTAACTGATACCCAATCTCAATCTCAGGTAAAACCTGTGTCAAAGATGGAAAAACAACTCATGAGTACTAAATTTAAACTACTAAAGATATAATGATTTAAGACCTGTAAGTGTAAATCAGACATGATAGCTGGATCTACGTCAAAGGTATACATATCCCTGATTCTCTGCCTATACTCGGTCGTCCAAAACAATGGAAAGATGAACTAAGTACATAGCTTGACAGGAACTAGTACTCGACTACTCGTAAATAAAAAATAACCTTTGATAACGATATTTTAAGATATCTAAGGTATGAAAAATAAGTGATAACAGCTGACAAAAGCTATATGCTGCTCTTAGCTATAATTCTACAAGAAAAAAAATAACATGTAATTTGGGAAATAGCAATTAGCAATTTTTATGAGAAATCCAAAACAGTCTCTTCAAAGCTATACACAAAGCATGATTAAAAGCAAATGAATATAAGTATATAACAGCCAGATTTCTTCACAAAAAAAAAAGCATAGCATAATAGAGGACATTAAGAATCCAGGGGGTGTTTGGAAGAGCTTATTTATACAGCTTACGAAGTTATTGTGTTATCAACATGATAAGATGATAAACTAAAGAACGCGTCTGGGCAGAGGGGCTAATAAATATTAGTTTGGGGCCTATTTAACCCTCCCAACACCAGTAGACAGATACCACAAATCCACGTGCTACAACAGGAATGTAAATCTTGGAGTTCAGAGAATAAAGAAATAGTAATCACCTCATAATACGATCTTGGAGTTCAGGGTGATTTAGAGTTCCATATTTGGCAGTCCTGATCGAGGTAATTTTGAGCCCATAATAATGATGCCCGTGCAGCCACGTTGGCTCCTGGAAGCCTTTTTTGCTTGAGTTCTATAAAAATATTTGTGAAAGGATCCACTAATAAAGTCCCTGGTCCTCCATACTCCTTGTGCAAAAACTCACTGAATAACTGGTTTCACAAAAAAGAAAGGGTATCAACTATCAAGGGTGTTCCACTCTTTCTAGACCATGTTAAGTTATTATTGCCTTATCGGGCCAGGAAGACAAATGGTGGATAATAAACAATTTTAACTTCTAACATAGTACTAGGGTGCATACAAAAACAGCTTCATACAAGTTGTCATAAAAGCATTGATTGCCAGTAATGTTGTGAGGGCTAGGAAAGTCATTTAACAATCAATAATTGGCCCATAACCGGGTGAAGGACAATACAGATGTTTATAGCCCAAGGACAAGGAGAACAAACAAAGAAAAGAAATCAAATGGGTCGCTTTAATGTGAAATGTTGAGTATTTAGTTCTTACATATGGCATTATGCAAGAACTAACATCAAGTCACTACCAGACACATAACCTTGCAATTTATTACTTGTTCAGCTATTGTTTATCAATTGATGTTTACTGCAAAATTATAATATCTTATGGTCGCCGCTCGTTGGCCATAAGCAAAAACCCAAACACATTTGGATAATCATTATCCTAAAAGATGCACACGACTCCAATCAACTATACATTAAGATGCCACCCCTTTAGTACCATTTGTTTTTCTTTTTCGAACGGCCCTTTAGTACCATTTTTAGTGCCCTAACCTATACTCCTATAGGTAGTTGATCAATAACCTCCAACTTAGACACAACTACCTTGGATAGTCTCTTTTTTCATAAACAATTAACATACTGATAGAATATTTATGAAAAACTTGAACTCACATCCTAAGGGGTGTAAAGATTCAAAGTATTTGTATTTTACTCAAGTCTAGACTCTAGAGTAAAAGGGTTTTATTATTTGATTATTATACACAGGAAGATGATTTATTAGGTAGAACTTCTTAATCTATAATGAAAGTTATATGCAAGAAAGTTATGAGCGTGTCCTTTTTTTGTAAATTGATACGGTCTTAAGGTATTCAAGAATAATGGAAGTTTGAGTGTCCCCACTCTTGTAAATACGGTATTAGAGAAAGACCCGTGAATGAAAATAATCATGGCCAAACCACATAGATTGTGGCCATCCATTTTCTTTACTAATGTTTACGTGATAGTTTGCGATTGTTGTTTTGATTTTCTGTTAAGATATCCTTTCACAACATTAATGTCATTGGACCAAAGGTCTGTTAGGCTATAGATAGTTTACAGCAATTCTACTAAGCTAATTAATAGAGGGTAGTTTTTGTATTTATATATTTTAGAGTTCGTTCCAGTGGGGAGTGGATTACCAGTCTGTTTTTATTACAAACAATCAACAAATGACTATGTGAGCATCATCGTGTAGAGATCGTCTATCTCTCTCGTAAGTACTCGTAGACCTTTACTTGCTCATCGTATTTCATACTGTTCATTTCAACACCAGGCGGCCTTATTAGCTTATATAACCAAAATAAGCCCATTTTAGTGTTTTATAAGCTCCATTTTTCGTGACTTATGGGCTAATCTAAGTTCGTACGCTCAAATTATTCACATTTTTATCATAAGCTAATCCGAACACTCAGTATGAGCTTATGAGCTTTTTCTTGATAAGCCATAAGCGACTTATGACTACAAGTTTATCAAATAGTTTGATATCATCTCAAGGCCGGTTAGTAGGACAACTAGAGAACCTTATCAGTTGAAACATTTCATCAAACACCTAGTACTCATTATACAAAACCAAAATTTGAAACCAAGAATTACCTGAGTACACGTGTCAACAACGTTATCAAGATCACTCCAAAATGTTTCCTTATCCTTGTAGAGTTTCCTCTTAAGCTCTTCCCTGAACTTGTTTGTCTCCTGTTACCTCACATAAAAAAAGGTACGATTGGCAAAAGTAGTTGTGCTGACAGTTATACAACAGCATAGAATGATACACACATAAGAACCCGATATTGTACGCACATTTATTTAAGGGTATAAAGTACTGGCTGCAACAATACAGTTTTTACTTCTTTGATGAGTCAATTTACATGTAAACACTATTAGCTAATTATCTGATTCTTCATTATTCAATAGCACATAATGACTTTCAAAATAAACTGCCCAACCCCCCCTAAAGATCTTCCAAGAAATATAATTTCCTAAAAGTAATTGGTGATATAAAGCTCTTACCTTTATTGCAAATACGTCACCTATAACCCTTTTCCTGGCTAAAAAAACTCGTCCAAATGCACCTCTGCTAATTGGTTTTATTATTTGGGGATTTTGGGGGATTGAATGAAATGAGCTTGATTTCATTGTAAATGATGATGATTGGCTTGATTTCATTGTAAAGCCCTAATTTGGGGATTTTGGGGGATTGAATGAAATTGGGGATTTGATACTGGATTTGATAGAGATTTTGGGGGATTGAATGAAATAATGCATGTTAAAAATGATATAATCTGATTGTTGTTATTGTTAATTGTTAATGATAATAAAATTAAAATTTAAATAATTTCAAAGATAAATCAAATCAAAGGATTTGATTCAGGGAGTGGAAGATTTTGCATGTTTCCAAGGTTACTTTTCGCACATTAGCAGCCATTCGCACAACTTCGTTCGCACGATCTTTTTTAAAAAGTCAACTGGGCACGTGGGGTATTTGCTGGAGCCAATCATTGGCTTGTACCAATTTGTCTGGACACGTGTCACGTTTTTTGTGGGTTCGCACGATCGCACATGACTCTTTTGGGAAAGTCACTTATTTTTGTACCTTTTTTTTTGAAAAAGTTGAAATTAACATACCATTTTGATAATTACCCCTTATAAAAAATAGGTGAACGTGAAATTAGGGTCTATTGAAGAGTGCTTTTTCATTCACCGATGAGTCTATTAAAGGTCCTATAATTGGTTTGAGATAAGTGGAATTAAGTTATTAGTATAGAAATAAAAAATATCTACATAAAATTACAAAAAGTTTGAGAGATAGAATTTAAGGTGCTGTTTGGTTTGTAAGAAGGTTTAGAATCAGATTCGGATTTGGTTTAGGTATGAAAGAAAATGTAATAAAAAATAATAGTATTATTTTATTAAAATAATTATTTTAATCAATATAATAGAAAAAAAATATGAAAGTGATAATACTTTTTATTGTTAAATTAATTAATTGAATGTAGTTTGTGGAAGGGTAGGGTCCACCATAAGATATGATTGAGTGAAACTTTACCACCTTCCCTGGATTCACTATTGAATTCTAATAGCCCACTTTTGTTAGATATGCATCCTATTAAATAATCATTTAAAGAAATTGAATCATTACTCGAATAAAAAAGGGTCATACCGAACACCACCTAAAAATGGAACAAGATACGAATTCATATATTAGTTTCAGGCAAGTGGAATTAAGGGTGCGTTTGGTATGCAATAATGGCAATCAAGGAATACTATCAATGCCATAAAATATGTTTTGGTATATGTATATTGGAATAAAATATTAGAATGAATGATAAATATTAAGTGTACTTGATAGTTAAAGTTGTAGGTGTTGTGAGCAACCACACTTACTCATTTGGGTCCCACGGAGTATCACATCACCATAACAAACCCCCTTCTACAACCGCCCCTTATCACAACTTACTCATTTGGGTCCTACCACTTACATTTTTTTTCTTCATTTTTTAAACAAAATAAATTTATATATATATATATATATATATATATATATATATATATATATATATATATATATATATATATATATATATATAAGAAGTTACAAACCCGTTATATAAATACCCACAACCCATCTTCCTTAACAAACCCTAATCTTATTTTGTTGTGCAGCCAAAACACACGAAGAAACCCAACTATTATCTTTCCCGGATTCGATCAAAACACCATCCCATCTCTTTCCTTAACCCATTCGAAACACAGTAACAACTAGCCATCAGTGTACATTCACACAGTGAACAACAGGTATTGATTTGTTCCTTGTTTCTTGGGTTCAAGATTTGAAAACAAGTTAAGAAAATATAACCGTTTATATTGATTTGGGCCCCACTCCAACGGATTTTGTAGAGTTTTTACCATGTCGTGCAGGCGACGAAGGGTGGTTTGGCGAAGGACGGCGAGATCTTCTGGTGTGGCGGCGAGGCATGGCGAACGTGCCACGTTAGAGTGGCAAACGGCGGCGAGTACCACACCTAGTGCTCTTATGGGAGAAGCCTCTTTTCACGTGGAAAACTAGAAGGGGGGGGGGTTGAATAGTTTTTACAGTTTTTAAAATTCTTTTGCTTTGAATACTTAACGTGATTTCAGCTAATGCAAATAATAAACAATATATAACATGCAAGTAAGGAAAGAAACGATCAAACCACAACACGGTTGTTTATAGTGGTTCGGTCTACAAGGACTATCTTTCTTGCCCTACTCCACTCCTCGAGCCTCTAACTCGAGAGTTTTTCTTCACTAAGAAACAAGCTCCCTTCTCGAAGGAGAAAACCTTTACAAACGTCGCTTACACTTTTTTCGGTACAAAGCTAAATACCGAGTTCTTTTACAAGGGCACAACCACTCCCGATACTCTATGTATTTTGAGGACTAAAATATTAACCGATCACTACAGAGGTATATGATTGTTTGGTACAAATAATGATGTGTGAAAAACAACAAATTCACACTATGACTAATCTAACAAGTCTTGCAACGCTTTGTTGAAGCTTGTGATGCTTTGATCTTTTTGCTACAAAGAAAGATCACTAACAATGAAATATGAAATATGAATGGGTTAGAAATGAAAGAAAGAATGAATGATGTTGTTTATGCTTATGAGTGATGAGAAAACATGAATGTGTGGCTTGCTATTTATAGGCCAACTGCCTTGGCAAACCACGGATGGGACGGATCCAATTTTAGGGATCCGTCCGTGTTGTTGTTTGGTTCCGTGGGAACCTGACAGCAAATCTTCAAGTATCTTCACCAAATCTAATCAAGATATTTCCATATCTTTTCTTTGAGTAAAGATCAATCCAAGATATTCATATGATCTTCAAAATCTTCTAAAGATTTCAAAGTGATGCATGCCATGATGTCATTGTACAATTTCCAAATTTAGAATTAAAATGTAAATGAATGTAACTTTGTAAATGTATATATGAATGTAACATGTATATACTAGTGATCATGTATGTAGCATGTAGATGATGTTATGATTTTAAAAGCTTGTGACTATATATGTAAAAGACTTAACTATATTTATGCTTTGCTAAAAAATAAAGTTTATAATTATCATTAACAAAATATAGCAAAGATCGTAAAATATAAATAACGTTTTTTAGACGATATTTGTATTAACAATCTCCCCCTTTTTGTTGAGGACAAAACATAAAGTTTATTTTTAAGCAATGAAATAAATAGAGTGCAAGTCTTTTAAAAATATAGATTAAACTAGTTTTATGCAATTTTTAAAATCAATTTAGGCATTTTAAATTGTATAAAACATGTGATGTATGAGTTTAATATTATCTCCCCCTTTTTGTCCGAAAACAAAATGCATAGCGGAATGTAGTGCAAGGCCCTTGGTCAATACTACCCCTAATTGGGGTGCCAAGTACGATGATGCATGGATTTTGATTGCTTGATTAGCTCCCCCTTGGTCAATACTCCCCCTAGTTAGGGTGCCAAAGTATATGATGCAAGGATGAAGAATGCTACAAAACAAAGGTTAGTTGTAAATAGTTCAAACCAACCAAGTATAATGATGCATGAATAATGAGAGCTACAAAAGGTTAGTTGATAAGTAGTTCAAACCAACCATATAATGCACAATAAGTGATCACACAAACGTCAACAAACATCTTTCATTTGAAAATTATTTGTAACAAAAGTCACAAATGGAGACGCTACAAAGGAAATAAATAAAAAATAATTTAGAAAAAGAGTCATAAAATAAAAATCCTATAAAAGAAAAAAAAATCCTAAGATAAAAATCTCCTTGTGTGAGCATCTATTGCGGTGGGTGAGAAAGAGCGTTGAGGCGCTCAAGGATGTGGTTCAAGATGAATCTCATCTCATTTTGAAGCTCATGAACCAAAATGTTGGTTCGTTGAGTGAGATGAGCAGTCTTTTCGCACATGGGGCAACCATGCCAAGGTAAGTTTTGGTGGAAGGGTAGGTTCGTTTGTTGGTGGTGGTGGTGGTGGAGGTGGTGGAGCATGAGTTGATTGTTGGTTGGGGTTTGGTGGAGACATGATGGATGCAAGCAACGTGGATTGTAGATCTATTGCTTCATTGAGGTGAGAATCCACCATGTTTGAAAAGGCATAGAGGTGGTCAAGTTCCTCATTTATTTGACTTTGAGTTTGTGGATGGTTAATCCACATTGACTCGTCAATGGCTTGAAGTGTGGAGGTTGGTGAGAAAGGTTGAGGTTGAGGTTGTTGAGGTGGAGCTTGATCACGGTAGAGCGGACCATGAATGTCCTTATAAATAGGGTGGAAGAGTAGTGGTTCTTGTTGTGAAGGTTCAACCTCAAATGGCATTGGTGGTGGATTGGTGGATCTTGGAGGTAGGTCTTCCAAGGCTTCTAAGTAGGGGTGTGGAGAGGTTGGTGGTGTGGCAAACAACTCTATAGGTTGGAGTTTTGGAGATTGTGGAGGTGATGGTGATTTGGGTAATTGAGATGGTGCGGGAGGTGGTGTGGTGGCCATTGGTGTTTTTGTTGGTGGTGGAGTGGTGGTGATGATATGTGGAGGTGGTGGAGTTGACAAGGTGAGAAAGTTCTCATTATCAATTGGAGATGAGATGTTTAGTGGTGATGAGTCTGAGGATGAGGAGTTGAGATTTACAAAGCAACATGGTCTGACACTCATCCTAGCAGTTCTTCTATGAGGTCTTGATGATGATGAGGAGTTGTTTGACTTTGTCATTGTGGGGAAAATGGTTGAGATATGCAGAAATTTTACTAGAAGTGATGGTGGTGTGAGAAATGATCACCCTAAAGCTTCTAATTTATAGAATCCAAGATTTATGGAAGAGTGTGTTTGGATTTGATGTTAAACCATACAAAAATGGTGGTTTCTAATGATTTGGAAGTGGAAGAGAAGCTTGTCAAATCATCAAAGTCAATCCAATGAGATTGAGTTGAGTGAAATGAAGAAGATATGCAGTTAATGCATAGTGGTGAGTGGGAAATCTTATGATGTGATTGATCCACGGATGGCAAGGAACCATTTTGAGGGATCCTTGCTTGGTGGAGAAAGGTAACTTGAGTGAAATTTTGAAATTTCAAGTTTTGGTGGGAAATGTTTTTCCTATTGGTTTAAGTGATCTAAGATTACCCTAATATGATGTATTATCAGTAAAAGTATCCTAATAATAAGAATGGGTGAACTAGAGTGCGGGATTAATCAAAAATTTAAAAAACTAGCAGTTGAATGGCGGAACCAAACGATAACACAGGCGGAACCAAGAATTTAGTTTCGCTTGATCTGTCACGCAATTTTTGGCGGCACCAAAAATTTGGACGGACGGAACCAAAAATTTGGTTCTGCCCAATCCACCGAGCCAAAAAAGTAAACAGAGGGGTTTTTTGAAGGCCCAATTCCCGTTCAAATCCCATAAATTTTTCTAAAATATGTGTAATTAATTAGTTGTGATTGAACAATAACAAAAAAAAAACAGGTATTAAAACATGTAAGAATATAGATCAAACCGGGGCTAATGATATTACTAATAATATGAGTTGTGCCAAACAGTGGCTTAGAAATGGAAAATTGATAACATCACAATGTTATCTCCCTGCATGACAACGTTAGTTCACATAATTGTTTAACGATAAGTTATCATCCTACGATCATAAAACCCATCACATCATTGTTAAAAACAATTGTACCAAACACTCATGAAACCTCTCATTGCCTATCTAGTTTCTTGTTCATCTTCGTTAGGAATCGCCCGATGCACTTGAACATCCCTCTCGTTTGCTTGAAATCTTCCGTTTGTTGTTCAATTCTTGGAAGTTGTTGCATATATTCTAGAGGTGGAAGCCTAGAATTTGGGAGTCCATCATCCTCGCTCATAGATGATGATGATGAGGAGGTAGGTAGATGAGGACGTTTCACTTTTGTTTTGGCTACTCTCTTATCTCTTATCACTCAAGGGTACAAATATGTGGGCAACGAGGGAGTAATCGGGACAAAAACCTGTAGCATTTGGTCGGATAGGTGCAAAGGCTCTAAAAAGACGGGTGAGATGCATCCCGTATGAAAGAGCGGTGGTTTTGCTAACATTGGTATGTCCGCCATCCTTTTGGCGACATAGTAGGCAAGATTGAAAGATTGATGAGTGGACAAACAATAAAGCATGTAACATATGCAAGCCTTGGTATGGTCTCGATTCCCTATGGTGCATAAGACATTGGCTCTAAGAATTGCTTCCCACTTTTTGACGTGTGGCATAAGTTCATTTAGCTCCATGCCAAACGGGTCTCGATTGACTTCATTTCCTTGTCGGGTGGTTCTAGTGTTTGAAATTCTAGGAAGGAAGAGATGGTCTCGGATTATCTCTTTTGGGGTCAAAGGAGTGTCGTATGGAGGCATACGATCAACAATAGAATCAAGAATTGACAAAGACCATTTATCCGAGTAAAGGCAAGTACCTTCACACGGAATTCCAAGGACTTCCGCAAATTGGTTAAGGGGAATGTTGAAGTCACTTTGATTGACTTTGAATTGGATAGAGATGAGACCATAATCATTTGTGGTGAGGATGACACTAGCATAAAACTCTAATACAAATCTAGGACAAATTGGTTCGTTAATGTCCAAGAGACCATCAAAGTGAATGGTAGCTAGTTTTTGGCGGATATTGGTTCCTTCTAGAAAGGAAGGGTCTATGGTTCTACCCTCGTGGACATATCATTTCTCTAAGGCTTTAAAGATTTTCACTTGTGCCGGTGTAAGTCCCTTAGTTTTATGGTGTTTTGGAAGGTAGTTTAGGGTATCCTTGTGGTCGTAGAAGGTCGCGGGAGGCATGATTGATCCTAGATACAAAAATTACATAGTTTAGTTAAAACTAACGAGAGTTTAGATATGAAGTTCTAGTGTGTGCCTATATGGGGACAATGTGGAGGTGCGGTTATCTCGACTCCTTTTAATGCATAAAAATTTCATTTAGCAAATTTTATAACAAAACAAGAGATAACCCAAACGCTCCTAATTCAATGTAGCTTCAATTGAATATATCCGAAAATACATATTAGTTATGTATTTCCTTTAGCATTCAAGAGACATTATGCAAATGATGTTTTAAACATAACATTTTTATTTGTATGAACAATGTGAAAAATCATTTTTCCTAATAGTGAGAAGCTTTTTACAAAAAAAAATTGACATGGGGTTTTTAGTGAATTATGATAATGTATTACAATATGCAATTCCTAACTAAGGGAAACATGATTAGTTATGTAATTTAGCAAATGTACTTCATGATTTTTTAAAAAGATGCATAATCCCCAAGTTTTGGTTTTGTGCAAGAAATAGAAATCCTAGACTCAGATTAGGAGTGTAAATATAGTTGGGAAACTTACAGTGTGGATTAGAGCACAAATTTGTTGAAGGAGAATGCCTAAATTCTGAGAATGGTGTGCTATAGGGCGAGTTTGAGTTACTTGTGTGTTGTGGGAATGAGAAAAGGAGTGTTTGTTTAATATATTTAAAAACCAACCCAGGAACCCACGGATGGGGCGGAACCAAATATTTGGTTTCGTCCTTGTTGTCGAAGGGTTCCGTGGGACTGTTTTGGTTTTTGGTTATTTTTGTCGTGTTTGGTTAAGCTAAGGTTTTAACTACACATTTGGTTCCATTAATCCTAAACCAAGTCTAAGAAGGTTAAATGGTTCTCTCTTAAGATGTTTCGTTAGGATATCGGCAATGTTGTCTTCTGAGGATACTTTCTCGATTGAGATGTTTCCTTTTTGAACATTGTCGCGAAGAAAGTGGCGACGGACTTCTATGTGTTTGGTTCGAGCATGTTGAACTGGATTCTTACTAAGATCGATAGCTCCTTTGTTGTCGCAAAGAATAGGAACGTCGTTGAGTTGAATTCCGTAGTCGACGAGAGCTTGTTTCATCCACAGAGCTTGTTGACATGCTTTTCCTGCTGACACGTACTCGGCTTCGGTTGTTGAGATTGCTAGAGCCGTTTGTTTCTTTGCAAACCATGAGGTAAGACAATGTCCAAAAAAAGTGCAAATACCACTTGTACTTTTTCTATCGACATAGTCACCGGCATTGTCTGAGTCGGCATACACTATGGTTCCAACACCCGTTCCTTTCGGATACCATAATCCTAAGTGTGTAGTACCTTTAATGCATCTAAATATTCGTTTAACGGCTTCAAGATGGGATGTTTTAGGATCTTCTTGAAAGTGAGCACATAGACAAACACTAAACATAATGTCGGGTCTACTAGCCGTGAGATAGAGTAGACTAACAATCATTCCTCTATATTTAGTGTTATGTACGGATTCACCTTCTTCATCCTTGGTGAGTTTAGTTTCCGAGGACATAGGTGTTTTCATAGGTTTGGAGTCTTCAAGACCAAATTTCTTAAGCATATCTTTGATGTACTTAGATTGGTTGAAGAATATCCCATCTTCTAATTGTTTTATTTGAAGGCCTAAGAAAAAGTTTAGTTCTCCCATCATACTCATTTCAAACTCGGCATGCATGATTTTTGAGAAATCGTCGCATAACTCTTGACAAGTTGATCCGAATATGATGTCATCCACATATATTTGA
The DNA here is from genome assembly GCA_021014915.2 of Artemisia tridentata subsp. tridentata. NCBI lineage: Eukaryota > Viridiplantae > Streptophyta > Magnoliopsida > Asterales > Asteraceae > Artemisia > Artemisia tridentata. The sequence continues at coordinate 400,490,345 of CP139508.1, forward strand.
ATTATGATAATATGTGATCCATTTTTCTTATTGAAAAGAGTGTTGTCTACTAGTCCCATGGTATACTTATGTTCAACTAGGAATGTCTTAATTCGATCATACCATGCTTTTGGTGCTTGCTTAAGTCCGTATAAAGCTTTTTTAAGTTTGTAGACATGATTTGGTTTTTCAAAATCGGCAAAGCCGGGAGGTTGTGCAACATACACTTCCTCATTTATGAAACCATTAAGAAATGCACTTTTGACATCCATTTGAAAAAGTTTAAAGTCATGTGCACATGCATATGCAAGTAATATTCTAATTGACTCGAGCCTAGCAACCGGAGCAAAAGTTTCGTCGTAGTCAATACCTTCTTGTTGATTATAGCCTTGAGCTACTAGCTTAGCTTTGTTTCTAGACACTACACCATTTTCATCCATTTTATTTCTAAAGACCCATTTTGTTCCAATTATGGTTTGACATTTTGGTTGAGGAGCCAAACATCATTTCTAACAAATTGGTTTAATTCTTCTTGCATTGCTATGACCCAAGATTCATCTTTTATAGCCTCATTTATATTTTTGGGTTCAATGGTTGAAACAAAACAAAAGAAGTTACTTTGGTTTTGGACTTTTGATCTTAAGGTTCTTTCATTAATTTCTCCTATGACATTATCTAATGGATGACTTTTAGATTCTTTGACATTGACTATTTCCTTATTTAATAGTTCATCTTCCTTGTCATTATCTAGATTCTCTTGGTTTTCAACCATTTGACTTTCAACTAAGTCATCATCTACCAAAGGTGATGTCTTAGAGGGAGGTGGACTTTCGTCAAATGTTACGTTCAACGATTCCTCGACTCTTAAGGTTTCTTTGTTCAAAATGATATAGGCTTTACTATTTTGCGAATATCCAAGGAACACACCTTCATAAGACTTTGGGTCAAATTTGGTGAGATAATCCTTAGTGTTTAGAATGAAGCACTTGCTTCCAAAAACTATAAAGTATCCTAATGTAGGCTTTTTGCCTCTATATGGTTCATACGGAGTTTTATTCAAAAATGGTCTTATTAAAACTCTATTTAGAATATAGGTGGATGTGTCAACGGCGTTACACCAGAATTTATGTGGTATGTTTTGTTCATTTAGCATTGTTCTACTCATTTCTTGGAGAGTTCTGTTTTTACGTTCTACTACACTGTTTTACTGAGGAGTACGCGGAGCTGAAAAGTTATGTGTTATGCCATTAGCATCACAAAAAGCTCCAAATTGAGTTTCATTATCAAATTCACGACCGTGGTCTGTTCTAATTGACACAATGCTACTTCCTAGTTGATTTTGAATTTTCTTACTTAGAATTTTAAATTTATCAAAAGCTTCATTTTTACTTTTCAAAAATTTAGTCCAAGTGTATCTTGAATAATCATCTACTATGACCAAAGTATAGAAGTTGCCTCCATAACTTTGTATAGCAGATGGACCAAATAAATCCATATGCAAAAGTTCTAGACACCTAGATGTGGACACCATATTTTTAGCCTTATGGCTATTATGAACTTGTTTCCCAATTTTGCAAGCATCACAAAAGTCTTGGTCATATTTCAACTTGGGTAGGTTCCTAACGAGTTCCTTAGATGATAGGGATTGGATGAGTCTCATATTGGCGTGGCCTAAGCGTCTATGCCAAAGAGTTGAGTTTTCGTCTAGAGAGGTGAGACAAAGTTTATCTTTAGATGTTTTATCTATTTTCATAACGTATATGTTATTTTTCAAAACACCTTTACCTATGGTTATATCGTCTTTTAGTATTTTACTTCCGTTTTCACTGAAAAGGACGTCATGCTTTTTACGGCATAGTTGGCTAATGCTAAGTAAGTTAAATCCTAGGTTATCAACATGAGCAACATCATCAATATAGAGAGAGTCATGAGAGATAGTACATTTTCCGAAGATTTTGCTTTTTAGCTTGATACCAAAAGTAACATTACCTTCGTCATATTCTTGGTAGGTAGAGAAAAGGCTCTTGTTTTCCGTCATGTGCTTTGAACACCCGCTATCTTTTATCCACTCATCTGGTTCCAAACCGACTTTCAAGCATACCTAAGTTATAGAAAAACTCAAGCATTTGGTCCCCAATATCTCATGGGTCCATTTGGGTTAAACATCCCATTAACTTGATTCATGTATGGGAATGGTGGATATGGGTTCCATGGCATGTAGTTGGGACTTTGATAATTCCTAGGAAAGTTTGGGTTCCAACTATTTTGATAAGGAGGTTGTGTGTTGTAGTTGCTCTTTGGAAAGGGGCGTTTGGGAATAGTTGTCCTAGGTCTTTGTTGAGTAGTTTTAGCTCTAAATTCATTTTTAGCTTGTCTTACTCCTATAGTAACAACTGGTTTTTGTTTATTTATAGTTGAGCTAGTACTAGGTTTCCTTGTGACTTTAACAAACTCTGTAAGAGCCGAAGTGCAAGCCTTTTGTTCAGCAAAAGTTCCCACGGATCCCTTCTCCACTATTGGTGGAACCAAGGATTTGGTTCCGTCTGATCTGTGGGTTACTGAAACTGTTGGAACAGTTTCTTGTACTTATACGGCTTGTTTATTTATACTACTTATATCTCCTAACTTCATAAAGCCCAGTCCAGTTTTATCATTTGGTAATTTTTGGACTTTCATTATTTCATCTACACAACTAATATTGTTATCAAATCTTTTAAATTTAGAGTTTTGTTTGATAAGAGCGTCATATGTGATTTTAAGTTTTTCTAATTCAAGTCTAAGCTCTTGACATGATATACATACCTCGTCAATAGCTTTACCTTTTTCTAATCGTTTAACTTTTTCCTTTAACTCATAAACCTCGTTTTCTAGAAATTCCTTTTTGGTTTTCAAAAACTTATTTTTGTTTATGATTTTTAAGCTAAGTTCACAGAGATTGTTATATTCCTTTTGCAAGGTGTCATCATCAATAGAAGAATAAGACGAGTCAGAATATACCTCGTTTGAGTCATGAGCCATGAGAGCAACTTCTTCATTCTTAGGCTCTTCGTCATCATCTTCACTGTCACTCCAAGCCCCACTTACAAAAGCTCTTTCAGTTTTGTTCTTGGGTGGCTCAGGACACTCTCCTATTAGATGACTTGTATCTCCGCATCTAAAACACTTTCTTTCTCCTTTTCCTTTCTTGTCATCACGGTCTTTCCGGAAGGATTTATTTTCTTCACGAGGTTGTCTTACGAACTTTCCTAGTCTTCTAAAGAACTTCTTGAAATCTCTTACGGCTATGGTATATTCTTCATCTTCGCTACCCGAACTAGACTCTTCATCATCACTTGAATCTACTCTATCTTTTAAGTGTTAGACCCGTTTCCCGGGTGTTGGGACCCCACCCTAGATGAAAAGGGATTAAGACCTTATGTGATTGGCCAGTCAATATTTGTTATGTTTTAGTCAAACCCGATAGTCAAAATATGACTAAAGTGGTAATGTAAATATGATGTATGACTGAAGGGGCCTAAGTTGCCATCGTGGTAAGTATGTTATAAGTTAGTTGTGGACAAATTAGAAGGAATGAAACTTGAGGGGCCATTCTTGCCTTTGACCCAAACTAGCACCTAACTATTATATCTAGCAAAGTTGATGAGTGTCTAAATACTCATCATTTTTACCTAATCTGAGCTGCCAAAACATCTAAAAACTCTCAGAAATGCATCAAAATACTGAAATTATCCCAGAATTGTGTTTTATATGTTTCAGATGCAAAATGTTTAAAAACAGATAAAAAACGAACAAAGTTTGCATAATTGGCAGTTTCAGTCCCTCAACTTTCAAAAGTTGTCAAAACTAGTCCCTGGTTATTCTAAAAACAGGAAAAGTCATCAAAGGTCCTTTAAGAATCATAAAATTACATAATAAGTCCTTTGGTGCAAAGTTTCATAAAATTACAAATTTAGTCCCTCAACTTTGAAAAATGTCAAAAATGGTCCTTAAGGTTTTAAAAATGGAGAATTATTAAAAATAAACCTTTGAACTAATCATATATGGCATAATTGGTCCTTGTGATATTTATTGTGAATTTACAGGTTGGCCCTCCAATTTTCAGGAATTACAATTTTGGTCCTTGTGATTTATACAAACCAACCGGACCCTAAACTAAAATAAAACCCACTACCCCTTTTATTACTAAACCCAATCCACTACCCTTATTAAACCCAACCCATCCTTTATAATTAAACCCAGCCCACAAGCCCAATCATAACCCGATCCAACCCAACCCTGGTATTTAAATACCAGTTTGACTTCGGTCAAACTCTTCCCTAACCTCACAAACCCGCCAAAACAACCTTACCCATAGTATCTCTGCAAAACCACCCCCATCTTATCCCACTCACCTAACAATGCCAAAAGCTTTAAAAGCTTCTTCTCCACCTCTCCAAATGCATTAAATGCTATAAACCTGCTCAATCCACTATCTCTAATTTTGGCGCCAAAAATCCAAATCAATGGCTGAGATCGATTTGAGATAATTCAAGGGTGTAGAAGTGATCAGAGAAGTCGGCTAAGGGTTTCCCAGTTGTTTTTTTTGTATAAATAGAACAATGTAATAGGAATTTAGTAGTAGTTAAATTTTATTAAATCGTCTTTTATTTAATTGTCTTTCCTTATTGTAATTTTCATTATCAGTCATCAATATAGTCAATTTACAGTCATTTTGATCTCTCTTTATTGTTTCTTGCATTTAATTTCAGTCACTTTACAATTTCATGCTTTACTGTAATTCATTTTAATTTAAATGTTGTTTGGAATAGCTTGTTCTCTGTTTACATAAGCTTATATAAGCTAATTATAGCTTACTGTGAGCTTGTGTTAGTTTAAATCAGTTCTAAACCAAGAAATCCAAGAAAGTCAATGAAAGCCAACTCTGTGGCCATTAAGCAGTTCTGGGGGGGGGGGGAGAAGCTAATCTGGATGGTTTTCTGGTTTCTAGCTTGTTGACAACAAGCTAGGAGTGGTTTCTGATCCTTTGTTCATGTTCTTTAAGCCTACACAGTTGTAAGCCTTTTCTAAGTTTTTGCTTAATTTTCCATTTTACTGTTACAAGTGCTTATTAGTAGCTTATTACTGATATTTCTTGCTTATTACTAGTTTATAAGTGTCTTTCATTAGTTAAATCATTATTTAATAGCTTGTGTCTTAGTTTTACTTAAAAACTCTAAAAAAGTCAAAAACAGTCAACTCTAGCATAGCTTATTCTATTGCTTAATTCTGTTTTATAAGTTGTTTATTATAGTTCTTATAAGCTAATTAGTCAATAATAATCAGTATTCATAAGTCAAATTTTCTATTTTCTTTGAAAAATCACAACAGACTCAACTAAAGGGTTGTTTGGTTTTGCAGTCAAACTAAGTCAACCTTAGCTTGTACTGTAGATTTGCATCAAGGCCAACTTTGATCTAGCTTTTATAAGCCATATTAAGCTGTTTTCAGGTTCTAAAAAGTTATTTAAGTATAAAATCAAGTTTTGAGTCCTTTGTGGAATTTTTAGAAGCTCAGCAGGCCAAATAAGCCATTTTAAGCCAAAAGCTCATTTTGTTCTTTTTCTTAGCTTGCCTGAGTTCCTTTGAGTCCATTTGAAGTATACCCAAAAGTTGGTTTAAAGCCCTAAGGCTTGTGCTCTTCTTTGCAGCCCTGCAACAGCAGAATCAGCATATGCTGATTGCTGAGGCTGCTGATCTAGCCTCATTTGTGGCTTATCTAGTTAAGCTCTTGCCTAGCTTTTTGTATTTCTGAATAGTTCATACTGCTAGCTTGCTTTTGCCCCCATAAGATTGCATCTCAGTGCTTATTCATTGTGCTTAAATTGCCTTGAAAGTTGGCAATTTTCTGAGGTTTCTGCTGAAACCTTGCTACTGCTTATCTTCTTATCAGCATCATTACTTGTGCTTATTTGTGTTTTCTTGTTGTTTTGTGCTTCTTATAGTGTATTAAGCCTTTCCTGAGCATTTGGTTAAGTTTTGTGCTCATTAGCTTATTTCTAGCTTATTTGCTTATTGCTTATCTGCCCAAATCAGCTCTCCAGGCTTATTAAACTTTTGATTTTATTTTTCATATCTTTTAAATATTATTTTAGACTTATCCTGAATTTTTCAGATTTTTCCTAAGTCATTTGATATTTTTAATCTTTTTTATTAGTTTCTAATAGTAATTAAATCATAATAAATAGAAAAATAATCAGAAAAATATAATTTTAATTTTCATAATTTTCTTTTATTAATTTTAATCTAGGAAAAATATAATATCATTTTTAGACCTTAAGAAAAACCAAAAATAGAAATATAGTGATAGCTTATATTTAATAGAATTTATCTTTTTAAATTTTAATTAAGTAAATTTCAATTTTATAATTTTCTTAGCTTCTTTTTACTTAATAATATTTTTAGAAAAAGTTTTAGAATTTTCTTTGTTCATTTAGTATTTTTTATAATTTAAATTAGTTTAATAAGTAAATTAAATAATAAATAATTAGTAATAATTAAATAAAAAGTATAAAAAAAATATATAATTTATGTTTTTAAATAAGTTTTAAGTAATTTTACATTTTTAGGTTTTAAATTTCATAAATTTTATAATATTTCAGTTTTTGTCCCGTTTTAGATTTTCTGTTACGCATTTTCAGTTTATTTTTATTCGCGTTTAATTTTATTGTGAATATTTGTTTTTAAATTGTTATTTAGAATTGTTAAAAAGCAAAATCAAAAGCAATCTAAATCATCAATCACTCTAATCCTAGCTTTTCACAGTTGCCCATTCACATCTCGTTGGGAAACGATTCGGGTAATTACTTACCTGACTACACACTACACACGAACGTGAGTTTTTGCAAGTATCCTTTTTCACAAAGGGGTAATTTGTAATTGTTCACGAGTATTCGTTCTGAGACTGTTTATATTTATATATACGTTTTCAGACGGATCAAAAGTCTAGATAATTCTCTCATTATTGAGAGAGGTTGAGAAGGCCGGTCTTTTTAGAGAGAAGGAAAAGAGAAGGAAAGCTAGGGATGATTTTAGATGAAGGAGATGAAGACCCATGTTTATGGTTCTTCCTAGCTATGATCCCTCTTCAAGTAAGTATGTTCTTGATGTTAGTTAAGTTATAGTTTTAGTGGGTTTTCATCATATGATCAAGATATGATCATATGATGATATGAGTTGGAAGATGATTATGTTTTGATGGGTTTTGATAACCCTTGTTATGTGTTTTATTGCTATGTTATTAGGTTTTGATAATTTGTCAAGAATGATGATGCATTTCATTCATCATGCATAGATTACCCACGTGTATCGTTGGCTATTTGCATTTCATTCATCATGCATTTTTCATATATATTCTTTTTATGTTGCACACCACTAACCTTGATGTAGGTTAAGAGTCTAGCTTGATCCATGGATTCGCTAACAACCTAGGAAACGCAACAACCATAGGAAATTGGAGTAGTCTATTTAACTTCACTAGGGATGATGCAAGCTCGCCATTTCGGGGAGAAATTAAGTTAACTCCAAGGACACACCCTTTTTGCTTCGACAAAAGGGGGAGAAAGGTGTAAACGGAGAAAGTGAGTAATTACGGAAACAAGGAGAAAGAGGGAGAAAGGTGTAAACAGAGAAACGGACACAAGAATAAAGTAAGTAATTATGGACACAAGTAACTTTTTGCATTTTACTTTCTATCACGTTTACATATTTTGTCATCATCAAAAAGGGGGAGATTGTTAGTGCAAGCAGTCTCGTTGGGGAGATTGCTAGTGCAAGCAATCTCGTTTGTTTTGATTGATGACAAACATGTAACTTGATACATAACGTAAAATGTACAAGTTACTTGTAATCTTATATTGTCTCAACATACATTCAACATCTCTTAAGTCTTCGTATGATACAACACAGGTTCGTACATGTTTGTTATGTGGCATTATGATCAAACCTTAACAAACCATTTAGAATGTTTAAAATACGGTTAGGTAATTAAGTATTTTAAAAAGGCTAATCATTCTACTTAGAACCTCATTTTACATGTTACATGATCTCTTGGATACATGTTACATACATATACACATTACAAAGTTCACTAGGAATAACATATACAAGTTTACATGTTTATTTCTTAAAATGGAAACTTTATTAGTTAAATATTAGGATGACATCATGGCATGCATCATGTATGATATCTTAGGTAGATTGTGTAAATACTTGTTTAGATTTACAAGTTACAAAGTTGACATTTGTGGATCTTGGAAGATTTGGAAAGATACACAAAGATATCTTAGCTGTCATACCCACGGATCCAAACGTTAACAAGCACGGATCCCTTTTATGGGATCCGCCGGATCCGTGGGATGATTTTCTTGTTTTCCTATAATTAGTTACACATGGTTTTAGTTGTACACATGGTTCTAGTCTTACACATAGTTTTAGTTTACACATGGTTTTAGTTTACACATGGTTTTAGTTGTAGACATGGTTTTAGTTTTACTATAAATACTTGCCCATTGTTACCCATTGGTTTCATCCAACTAGAACATACATTCCCTCACTCATTACACACACTTAGATCAGTAGCAAACCATGTAGATTCATACATTAATCACCCATTACATAATGATCATAATGTTACTAACTTTCATTATGTTGTAAGCATACATTGTTAATGATCCTGTGAAGCAAGCTCAAGATCATGAGACATCATCCATAGCATACTTTATGATCCACCAAGAAGATCTTAGTTGCATACATGAAGATCCATCACAACAAGTTTAGGGAGCTTGTGATCTTCATACATTGAAGGCTTCCGATCAATGGAAGTTCATATAGTGTAGGCATTCATATCCATGATATACTTATGTCATGGATCATTGTTGTAACCATCATTGTATCATTTAGATCAGTAGAGTGAGGTTAGTATTTTAGTCCTTAAAATACAAAGAGTGACGGGAGTGGTTGTACCCTTGTAAAGAACTCGACATCTAGCTTAGTGTTGGAAATTGTATAAGCGACGATGGGAGTGGTTGTACCCTTGTAAAGAACCCGGTGTTTAGCTTAGTACCGGAAAAGGAAGTAAGCGACGTGTAAAGGTTTTCTCCGCCTAAGAAAGGGAGCTTGTTGATCTAGTGAAGTAACTCTCGAGTTGGGTACTCGGGGAGTGGAGTAGGGCGGAGAGGAGCTCCGTGACCGAACCACTATAAATCATCGTGTTCGGTTTGCGCTTTCTTTTACTTATCTCTTTACTTTTATATTTGCATTATGTGATTGCTTGTGTTGTGATTATGTGACAATACTTGTGTGACAACTTGGTAGATATAAACTACAACAGACAGTGTTCATATTAGAACTAGCCGAATTGGAAATTTGATACAACAAGTTTTAAGTTTTAAAACGGTAAACGTATTCACCCCCCTCTACGTTTTCACATTCTTCTTTTCCCGTTTTCTATCGATGGGGCAGCCCGGATTTGGCTTGACAAACAACCCCCTCGATCAATTAGAACATGGGAAGATTTGGTTCAGAAATTCGTGAATGAATTCTTTCCTCCTTCTAAAACCACGTATCTCAAAAATGAAATCATGAAATTCTCTCAAAGGTTTGATGAACCATTTAGAGAGGCATGGGATCGTTTCAAAGAATTGCTCCGCAAATGTCCTCATCACGGTTTCACCGATTTGATGCAAATGGACACTTTCTACAGTGGGTTAAACCCATCTGACCAAGATTCTCTTAATGCCTCAGCTGGAGGTAATTTTCTGAGCAAATCCACTAAGGAAGCCATTGCTCTTATTGAAAATAAGTCAAAGGTCCGCACTGCACGAGCCAGACCATATAATTCTCAGGCTAGTGCTGGTCCTTCTACTTCATCTCCCGTGAGTCAGTCTAGTACTGATACTCAGCTTGCTGAACTCATGAAGGTTATTCAAGCTCTGGTTTTCTCCACACAAAAGAAAGAGTCCGCTCCGCAAACTTCTCACACTGCTGAAATAAAAAAGGTAGAAGTTTGTGTTACTTGTGGTGGCCCTCACGCTTACTACAATTGTACTACCACCGATGGCAATGCATTTGAAGTCAAAGCTTTAGCCGTATCTTCCAATCAAGGAGGTGGTCAATACCATCCTCAAGTGGAATCAAATTACCGTGCTAGCAATCAACATGGACCACCCGGATTTACTTCTCCTAATAATCCAAATAGGAATAATCCTAATCAGCAAAGAGGGCAAAACACGCAGAATCAATATCATGCCCCGAACAATCAATACCCACCCCAAAGGGGTAATCAAGGGTATTCAGCTCCTAATTCCCAAAGACCTCTCTCGAGTGAGCTTGATAGCTACATCAAGGTTAATGAGACCAATATGAAGGCAATGCAAAATCAAATCTCTAACTTGAAGAATGAATTTCAGTCCTCAATACACAAGCAAGGAACTGAGCTTTCAAATAAAATCGATCATTCTCAAAGCGAAGTTAAAAATATGTTTGCCAGTCTCATGGACCATCTTAATCCACCTTCTACCTCGGGAGGTCTTCCAAGTAACACTGTTGTCAACCCTAGGGGTGAACTCAAAGCTGTCACTACACATAGTGGTAAATCTCATGAGGGACTCAAGGTAATAAAGGACCCGGTGCTTCCCACTAACAATGGAAGTGCTAAATACGTCCAACCTTCGGTCATCCAAAAATCTACACCCACAATTGCTCCTCAGCCGTCTAGAATAGATCCTACTCTATCACGATTTACGGTTAAAAGTTTGTCAACCAAACTTAGTGAGCAAAGATCAGCCAGATATTATTCCGAAATGCTCAATGCTGTTCCTGTCAGTGTACTTGATGACAGTGATGATGATGAAGATACCACTTTCGTCAAAGCTATCACCACTCGGAGTGGTGCTACTTATGAGGGGCCAGCTGGCCCTATTCCTCCTCCGTTGTTTGAAATGGAGAAAGAGACGGAGGATACAACGGACAAAGTGCAAATTCCAATCCCACAAAGTACAGCACATGTCTATCCTCCGGTTGTCCCTAAAAAGAAATCCAAACCAGGAGTTGTCTTTGAATCTGTTGAGACTCCTGAAGTCATTGTCCCTAAATCCAAACCTTACATTCCTTACCCATCGCGCTTAAATGAGCAAAAGCTCCGTGAGAAGGCTAGTCAACAAAATGATAAATTCTATCAAATCTTTAAAGAATTGCATTTTGACATAAGCTTTGCGGATGCTACTATTCTGATTCCCAAATTTGCATCAGCAATCAAACACTTGTTAAGCAACAAGGAAAAGCTGATTGAAATGGCTAAAACTCCATTAAATGAGAACTGCTCAGCGGTTATCTTGAAAAAGCTTCCAGAGAAGCTTGGAGATCCTGGAAAATTTCTTATACCATGTGTATTTCCGGGAATGGTTGAATGCTATGCCTTAGCAGATCTAGGTGCAAGCATCAACCTGATGCCTCATTCAGTATGGAAGAAACTTTCTCTTCCGGCTCTTACTCCTACCTGCATGACTCTTGAGCTTGCAGATCGAACCATATCTCATCCTTGCGGCATTGCCGAAGATGTGTTTGTGAAAGTAGGTAAGTTCCATTTTCCAGCTGACTTTGTGGTTGTTGAATTCGACGCAGATCAAAAGGTTCCTCTCATTCTTGGACGAGGATTCCTAAAAACGGGCCATGCTCTTATTGATGTATTTAAGCATGAGATCACCTTGCGTGTGGATAAGGAAGCTGTTACCTTTAACCATGATCAAACTTCGAGGTACTCCTCAAATTATAATTCTGCATCGGTTAACTGAATAGATGTCATTGACATTGCTTCAGAGGAGTACTCTCAAGAAAGTCTAGGTTATTTTCATAATTCTGTGAGTGGTAATCCCACCACATCTCCTCTACCTATCATTTCCGACTCTTCCCCTTCTCTCCCTCCGTTTGAGGGAAGTGATTCCAATTTGGAAGAGATCGAGGCTTTTCTCAAGTGTGATTCATTTCTTGAAGGAATTGATAACGCTGAGATTGATCTGGAGGGAGATATTCTTCTTCTTGAGAAATTGTTGAATCAGGACAATTCCCCTCCTCTCCCTCCCGTTAAACTTCATAAAAAGGAAGTTCAGTCAGTTGAGAAAACTGATAAATTTCCGGAGATCAAGTTTAAGGACTTGCCTCCTCCACTTGAAAATGCAATTCTTGAGGAGGAAGTTCTTATCTTAATTGTTGTTCAGATCTCTCTTCTTCCCTTCACCTACCCGGTGATTTCCCCTATCTTTCACTCATTTGGGAGTGAGGATGTTACTTTTGACCCTGGCATTTTCCATATAACATTGGTTTAATGCCAGATATATCTCTCTTGGTGTGGAACTTTCATGTACTTCAATGTGTATACAACCATCTTGAATGAAAATCCGATGGAGATGGTCTCTTCCACTTACTTCCCCATAGACTTTTAAATTGCTTTTTCTCCCGGGCTGTTCAGGAACCCTTTGTTACGGTTGACCGTTCACAAGCGGTTAGCTTGCGTGATAAACCTGACTGTTCGGGAGGAATCAACTCAATTCGGGGTCGAGTCAAGCTAGCGACTCGGTTAATAAAAACAGTAGCAAAATATGGGTTTTCACCCATGTTTCACCTAAGTGTGGGGGATATTCCCCACATGTTGTAAATATGTACAGTCAAAAAAAATAAAATAAAATAAAATGTGTGTATATAAAAATAATGGCTATAACTATTTCCCTTTCACGTTCTAAGTGTTGGTTTAACAACCGGTTCTGTGAATATTGAGGGCAATATTCAGTTCTAAGTGTGGGGGGGAATTCTAGCGAATTTGATCAAATGTACCATCTAGTACCCCCATTTTTAGCCAAAATTTTAAAATTTTTCTCACTTAGAACTCAATAAATGGTTATCAGTCCGCCATGTCTAACCCACATAAGGATTGGCTAATCCGAGAGCAAACGGCTCTTGGTAAAGATGTCTCAAATCCGTTGATGGCTTACAATTTGCCGAAAATTGTATGGTATTCAACTCACCATATCTTTATAAGTGAAGAGTTGGCTAGCCCGCAAGATTATGGCTTGTGGTTAAGGCAGTGAAAATCCATGATTGGTAATCAGCTCACCAAAGATAATATTGATAATTTATCTAAGAGTTGGCTAGTCCAGAAGCAAACAGCTTTTGGTAAAGACAAATCAAAACCGTTGACAGCTGATGGTTTGCTCAAAATCATTTGGTTATCATTGTACCAAAGTATCACATACTAAAACATTGGCTACTCCAGAAGTAATGGCTTTTGGTAAAGAGATAAATCCATTAAGTTTTCTCAAATGATTGCTAGGGACTAGCAATAGTTTAGTGTGGGGGATTGATGAGTGTCTAAATACTCATCATTTTTACCTAATCTGAGCTGCCAAAACATCCAAAAACTCTCAGAAATGCATCAAAATACTGAAATTATCCCAGAATTGTGTTTTATATGTTTCAGATGCAAAATGTTTAAAAACAGATAAAAAACGAACAAAGTTTGCATAATTGGCAGTTTTAGTCCCTCAACTTTCAAAAGTTGTCAAAACTAGTCCCTGGTTATTCTAAAAACAGGAAAAGTCATCAAAGGTCCTTTAAGAATCATAAAATTACATAATAAGTCCTTTGGTGCAAAGTTTCATAAAATTACAAATTTAGTCCCTCAACTTTGAAAAATGTCAAAAATGGTCCTTAAGGTTTTAAAAATGGAGAATTATTAAAAATAAACCTTTGAACTAATCATATATGGCATAATTGGTCCTTGTGATATTTATTGTGAATTTACAGGTTGGCCCTCCAATTTTCAGGAATTACAATTTTGGTCCTTGTGATTTATACAAACACAACCGGACCCTAAACTAAAATAAAACCCACTACCCCTTTTATTACTAAACCCAATCCACTACCCTTATTAAACCCAACCCATCCTTTATAATTAAACCCAGCCCACAAGCCCAATCATAACCCGATCCAACCCAACCCTGGTATTTAAATACCAGTTTGACTTCGGTCAAACTCTTCCCTAACCTCACAAACCCGCCAAAACAACCTCACCCATAGTATCTCTGCAAAACCACCCCCCATCTTATCCCACTCACCTAACAATGCCAAAAGCTTTAAAAGCTTCTTCTCCACCTCTCCAAATGCATTAAATGTTATAAACCTGCTCAATCCACTATCTCTAATTTTGGCGCCAAAAATCCAAATCAATGGCTGAGATCGATTTGAGATAATTCAAGGGTGTAGAAGTGATCAGAGAAGTCGGCTAAGGGTTTCCCAGTTGTTTTTTTTGTATAAATAGAACAATGTAATAGGAATTTAGTAGTAGTTAAATTTTATTAAATCGTCTTTTATTTAATTGTCTTTCCTTATTGTAATTTTCATTATCAGTCATCAATATAGTCAATTTACAGTCATTTTGATCTCTCTTTATTGTTTCTTGCATTTAATTTCAGTCACTTTACAATTTCATGCTTTACTGTAATTCGTTTTAATTTAAATGTTGTTTGGAATAGCTTGTTCTCTGTTTACATAAGCTTATATAAGCTAATTATAGCTTACTGTGAGCTTGTGTTAGTTTAAATCAGTTCTAAACCAAGAAATCCAAGAAAGTCAATGAAAGCCAACTCTGTGGCCATTAAGCAGTTCTGGGGGGGGGGGGGAGAAGCTAATCTGGATGGTTTTCTGGTTTCTAGCTTGTTGACAACAAGCTAGGAGTGGTTTCTGATCCTTTGTTCATGTTCTTTAAGCCTACACAGTTGTAAGCCTTTCCTAAGTTTTTGCTTAATTTTCCATTTTACTGTTACAAGTGCTTATTAGTAGCTTATTACTGATATTTCTTGCTTATTACTAGTTTATAAGTGTCTTTCATTAGTTAAATCATTATTTAATAGCTTGTGTCTTAGTTTTACTTAAAAACTCTAAAAAAGTCAAAAACAGTCAACTCTAGCATAGCTTATTATATTGCTTAATTCTGTTTTATAAGTTGTTTATTATAGTTCTTATAAGCTAATTAGTCAATAATAATCAGTATTCATAAGTCAAATTTTCTATTTTCTTTGAAAAGCCACAACAGACTCAACTAAAGGGTTGTTTGGTTTAGCAGTCAAACTAAGTCAAACTTAGCTTGTACTGTAGATTTGCATCAAGTCCAATTTTGATCTAGCTTTTATAAGCCATATTAAGCTGTTTTCAGGGTCTAAAAAGTTATTTAAGTATAAAATCAAGTTTTGAGTCCTTTGTGGAATTTTTAGAAGCTCAGCAGGCCAAATAAGCCATTTTAAGCCAAAAGCTCATTTTGTTCTTTTTCTTAGCTTGCCTGAGTTCCTTTGAGTCCATTTGAAGTATACCCAAAAGTTGGTTTAAAGCCCTAAGGCTTGTGCTCTTCTTTGCAGCCCTGCATTAGCAGAATCAGCATATGCTGATTGCTGAGGCTGCTGATCTAGCCTCATTTGTGGCTTATCTAGTTAAGCTCTTGCCTAGCTTTTTGTATTTCTGAATAGTTCATACTGCTAGCTTGCTTTTGCCCCCATAAGATTGCATCTCAGTGCTTATTCATTGTGCTTAAATTGCCTTGAAAGTTGGCAATTTTCTGAGGTTTCTGCTGAAACCTTGCTACTGCTTATCTTCTTATCAGCATCATTACTTGTTCTTATTTGTGTTTTCTTGTTGTTTTGTGCTTCTTATAGTGTATTAAGCCTTTCCTGAGCTTTTGGTTAAGTTTTGTGCTCATTAGCTTATTTCTAGCTTATTTGCTTATTGCTTATCTGCCCAAATCAGCTCTCCAGGCTTATTAAACTTTTGATTTTATTTTTCATAGCTTTTAAATATTATTTTAGACTTATCCTGAATTTTTCAGATTTTTCCTAAGTCATTTAATATTTTTAATCTTTTTTATTAGTTTCTAATAGTAATTAAATCATAATAAATAGAAAAATAATCAGAAAAATATAATTTTAATTTTCATAATTTTCTTTTATTAATTTTAATCTAGGAAAAATATAATATCATTTTTAGACCTTAAGAAAAACCAAAAATAGAAATATAGTGATAGCTTATATTTAATAGAATTTATCTTTTTAAATTTTAATTAAGTAAATTTCAATTTTATAATTTTCTTAGTTTCTTTTTACTTAATAATATTTTTAGAAAAAGTTTTAGAATTTTCTTTGTTCATTTAGTATTTTTTATAATTTAAATTAGTTTAATAAGTAAATTAAATAATAAATAATTAGTAATAATTAAATAAAAAGTATAAAAAAAATATATAATTTATGTTTTTAAATAAGTTTTAAGTAATTTTACATTTTTAGGTTTTAAATTTCATAAATTTTATAATATTTCAGTTTTTGTCCCGTTTTAGATTTTCTGTTACGCATTTTCAGTTTATTTTTATTCGCGTTTAATTTTATTGTGAATATTTGTTTTTAAATTGTTATTTAGAATTGTTAAAAAGCAAAATCAAAAGCAATCTAAATCATCAATCACTCTAATCCTAGCTTTTCACAGTTGCCCATTCACATCTCGTTGGGAAACGATTCGGGTAATTACTTACCTGACTACACACTACACACGAACGTGAGTTTTTGCAAGTATCCTTTTTCACAAAGGGGTAATTTGTAATTGTTCACGAGTATTCGTTCTGAGACTGTTTATATTTATATATACGTTTTCAGACGGATCAAAAGTCTAGATAATTCTCTCATTATTGAGAGAGGTTGAGAAGGCCGGTCTTTTTAGAGAGAAGGAAAAGAGAAGGAAAGCTAGGGATGATTTTAGATGAAGGATATGAAGACCCATGTTTATGGTTCTTCCTAGCTATGATCCCTCTTCAAGTAAGTATGTTCTTGATGTTAGTTAAGTTATAGTTTTAGTGGGTTTTCATCATATGATCAAGATATGATCATATGATGATATGAGTTGGAAGATGAGTATGTTTTGATGGGTTTTGATAACCCTTGTTATGTGTTTTATTGCTATGTTATTAGGTTTTGATAATTTGTCAAGAATGATGATGATGAAGGAAGATTATGATGATGATGATGATCCTTGTTATTGTTTAGCTTGGTTTGAGGTAAGTAAAATGATGATAGCATATGTATATGGATTTCTATCATTATGTGTTATGTATGTTTATGATGAGAAGATGAGCTTGGTCTATGCTTATGTGATGCCATGTTTATGGCTTGTGTGATGAGATGATGCTATGGATATGTTGATGCTTATGTGCTAGTTGAGATTTGAGTAGTGAGCCTTGATGTAAGTGTTTTATGTATATGATGCATCATGTGGATTGAAGTATATTGTATGTTATAGTCGTTTTACTTACTAAGCCGTTGTGCTTACGGTTTAGATGTTTAACCGTTTTGTAGGTTGGCATGTTTATGTGGAAGGCTTGGATATGTGGATTAAGGATTTGGATTGCAAGGTGTAAGGTAGTGTTTAGTTAGGAGCTTAGGTAGAATACCGAGCTCGTTTGTAAGTTTGTACCCCCGTTAGTCTTTTATGGGTTGTTAAAGTGTAGCCGCATGGCAAAGTGTATGTCAAGAGTTGTATGACGTTTTGGTAGTCATTTGATAAGTCAAAGTATGGTTTAAGTGTTTTTGAGTTAAGTTAAGGGAGTGTTTGGCAATGTATGAATGTACCCATTTTGGGGTAGTAAACGGGTCAAGTGCTTATGGAACATGTTTTTTATGCTAAATGATTGAAGTTGGTCAAGTTTGGTATAAAACGAAAGTGGTATAAGTGGTTTGATGTGAAATGGGTCAAAAAGGGGTTATGTGCATGACCCGGCTAATTTGTAAAGTACCATTTCGGGATGTCAAACGGTTAATGTTTTTGTATGAAAATGATGTTTGTGATGTGTTAATGAAATCTGGAAAGTTTCATTAATTGTCGGGTCATAGGAGTTGTTTTTCCGGAAAATGGGTCAAAAGGATGTTAAAAGGGTTATGCAGTTAAAGGGGTGTTTGGGTTAAGAGTGTTTTTACCCAATTTGGGTAGTAAATCGGGTTGATTGGGTATGTAAATGATTTTGTATGTTATGTTAATGGCCTTGAGTGAGTTTGAAGTGAATATATGGTAGCACGGGTCACTTTCGGGTCTGTGTAGACTACTTTTGGTCTGTGTAGACTACTTTGGTCTGTGTAGACTACTTTTGGTCGGTGTAGACTACTTTGGTCTGTGTAGACTACTTTTGGTATATGTAGACTACTTTTAGTCTGAGTAGACTACTTATAGTCTTATCAATATTTAAAGTCTCTTGTTCATGTATGGGTCATGGTTCAAGCGTTTCCGCGTACAAAGTCAAAAAGTTTTGAATTTTTGGTATAAGCGGGCACGGGGTGTAACATTAAGGCAATGGATTTGACTTTTTCCTTTTTGCCCTTAACTATTTCCGAATCTTTTTCCATTACCATCTCATGAACTTTGAGATTTCCGATTAGCTCGTCAAGTGACATGCTTGAAAGATCCTTGGATTCTTCAATAGCCGTTACCTTTGCTCTCCACTTCGGATGGAGTGCCCTAAGGAATTTCCTTACAAAGTTCTTACTACAAAAAGATTCATCAAGTGCTTTAAGAGAAATAATGATAGTATTAAACCTAGCAAATGCACTATCAATGGTCTCATCTTCAGGGATAACAAATTGTTCATATTTTTGAACAAGAAGATCAATTTTGTTATCCTTGACTTGTGAGTTCCCTTGATGAGTGATAATTAAAGATTGCCAAATTTCTTTAGCGGTTTTACACATAAAGACTCTTTCATATTCTTTCCTAGGTAAAGCATTGTAAAGCATCATTTTAGCCTCATTATTTTTGGCAATCAACTTCTTTTGCTCATCACTGTGACGAGCAAGTGAAGTATCCTCATCCCGAACACTTGATATATCTTTTATTATAACTTTATGATCACCCTCTATAATAATATACCATAGATCTATGTCTTTTGACTTCACATAAGTTTCAAAGCGGTTTTTCCAATATATTAAACAATTTGGTTCAAATAGTGGTGGTCTTTGCATAGATTGCCCTTCTTTGAAATTTTCAAAATCCATGGATCGTTCCAAGTTTTAAAATACAATATATTTTAAAAATCTTGAGTAACGTAGCTCTTGATGCCAATTGTGGAAAACTAGAAGGGGGTTGAATAGTTTTTACCATTTTTAAAATTCTGTTGCTTTGAATACTTAACGTGATTTCAACTAATGCAAATAATAAACAATATATAACATGCAAGTAAGGAAAGAAACGATCAAACCACAACACGGTTGTTTATAGTGGTTCGGTCTATAAGGACTCTCTTCCTTGCCCTACTCCACTCCTCGAGCCTCTAACTCGAGAGTTTTTCTTCACTAAGAAACAAGCTCCCTTCTCGGCGGAGAAAACCTTTACAAAAGTCGCTTACACTTTTTCCGGTACAAAGCTAAATACCGAGTTTTTTTACAAGAGCACAACCACTCCCGATACTTTATGTATTTTGAGGACTAAAATACTAACCGATCACTACAGAGGTATATGATTGTTTGGTACAAACAATGATGTGTGAAAAATAACAAATTCACACTATGACTAATCTAACAAGTCTTGCAACGCTTTGTTGAAGCTTGTGATGCTTTGATCTTTTTGCTACAAAGAAAGATCACTAACAATGAAATATGAAATATGAATGGGTTAGAAATGAATGAAAGAATGAATGATGTTGTTTATGCTTATGAGTGATGAGAAAACATGAATGTGTGGCTTGCTATTTATAGGCCAACTGCCTTGGC
Organism: Artemisia tridentata subsp. tridentata; assembly: GCA_021014915.2. Classification (NCBI taxonomy): domain Eukaryota; kingdom Viridiplantae; phylum Streptophyta; class Magnoliopsida; order Asterales; family Asteraceae; genus Artemisia; species Artemisia tridentata. The sequence goes on from CP139508.1 coordinate 400,510,140, forward strand.
AAACTACGGATGGGACGGATCCAATTTTAGGGATCCGTCCGTATTGTTGTTTGGTTCCGTGGGAACCTGACAGCAAATCTCCAAGTATCTTCACCAAATCTAACCAAGATATTTCCATATCTTTTCTTTGAGTAAAGATCAATCCAAGATATTCATATGATCTTCAAAATCTTTTAAAGATTTCAAAGTGATGCATGCCATGATGTCATTGTACAATTTCCAAATTTAGAATTAAAATGTAAATAAATGTAACTTTGTAAATGTATATGAGTGTAACATGTATATACTAGTGATCATGTATGTAGCATGTAGATGATGTTATGATTTTAAAAGCTTGTGACTATATATGTAAAAGACTTAACTATATTTATGCTTTGCTAAAAAATAAAATTTATAATTGTCATTAACAAAATATAGCAAAGATCGTAAAATATAAATAACGTTTTTAGACGATATTTGTATTAACAAGAAGCCTCCTTTCACATGCATTCCTTCATTTTTTTTTGATTTGACTTCCATGCGGGGCATTTACTTTATTAGATATTAAAAATTTTATTATTTTTTCATTGATTATCAATTTGTATGTACAAATAAAATCATCTATAAATAAAAGTGGGACCATAGATAGGAATGAAACCTTATACAACAAAACATTTACAATGGAATCATTAATCTAATAGTTATTCCATCTTATACCTAAACTCGTACCGGTTGTAATTTATGGCAACAAAACCAACGCACCCTAAGTTATTAGTATAAAAATAAAAAATATGTACATATAATTACAAAATTTTGAGAGATAAACTTTAAAAATTGAGGATGGCCCTTCTAATTTTGAAAGAAAGACAAACAATTGTCAGTAAACCTAGCATAAATATTTAGAGCATACGGTGTGGTGAAGTTTCACCCTCGTCGTTCTTACACGGTGGACTCGCCGCACCTTGCCACCATACAAACCAAGCTCGCCATTGTGGTTTGTTGGTTCCTTCGTCGTTCAATCGAAGTGAATAAAGACAAAATAACTTTTGTAAATTGAGCCGTTTGAATATATCCGTTGCATTTTATTATTATTATTATTATTTTTAATTACCAATTTACACACTATAAATACACACCACTTTTACAATAATTTCCACACAATTCTCTACCAACAAAAATTACTTTCCATATCTCAAATCACACAATAATAATAATAATAATAATAATAATAATAATAATAATAATAATAATAATAATAATAATAATAATAATAATAATAATAATAATAATTTCTTGTAAATCTTATGAGTTTCTTGTAAATCTTATGAGCCTCTCCAACTGTGGGCGATTGGTTTTTGAAGGAGGAGATCGGCTTGATCTTCTTTCTTCTTCCCCCCCCCCCCCCCCACCTCTTCAACTTTCTCAGTTGATCCTTGGTGCCTCCCTTCTGTATATATATCTCTAAGCACAGCGGATTTTCGAAGGGTTGGGTTTCATCTATTATCGAAGGTCACTCTGCGGGATTTTCTAAAACGGAACCCAAAATTGTCGAAGGTAGGGGGTCCTCATGGCTGTGGTAACACCTCTCTGAGGTTACCTTCTTCTTCGTAGTTGGGTCTGCGTTTATTCCTCTGTTTGAAAAAAAAAAAAGAAAAAGAAGGAGGTTGCTGCGTCTTGTCCAACAGTTCAGATTATGTTCTGGATTTTAGCTTAATATGGATTGTGATATGGGCTTGCAATTTGGGTTTTGACTTTTAAAAAGGTTACGTTTTATTGGTTGCGTGTTTCAGGTAGAAGGATAAACCTGGTTTGTGTGTTGCAGGTTTTTTTTGCTTTGTGGGCCCCATGCGATTTGACTTGGCTTGCAATTTGCCCCCTTGCATGATTTTGGGTTGATTTTTGACTTATTCTTGCGATTTGTCCTCTATATTTAAAAAAAAAAAAAAAAAAAAAAAAAAAAAAAAAAAAAAAAAAACAGCCTGCTTTTGTTCAAGTGGACCCCACTCTTTCAGATAAGGTCTGCGATTTGGTGACTTTGTGGTTTGCTAAAATAGATTGCTTTTGATCAGTGGGCCCCATTGTCACCGTGGTTGGTTTTATTCTTTTGGTTATATCAGCCTTGCGATTTGGTAACTTGTGGTTTGCTTAAGCAGTCTCGCTTTTTTGATCAGTGGGCCTTGCGTTTTGTTTGTTATGGTGATTATGCGTTTTCATTGCCCCTTCGTGGGTCTAAGTGGATGTCATGATGGTAGTGGAAACGGGCTTACCAAAAACTCGTTGATCTCCCACCTCCGTGATCGTCATTTTAATGAGGATGCGTTAGCTATCACAAAACATTCTCTGGTTACTAATCTGGTTATTTTTTAGGCGACTGAGGTTACTCTGAAACGCATGGGACTTTGGCTATGTGGGAATTGTTTTAGGATGCATACTTTTCGTTCTAAGTGTCGACATGCCTCTGATTTTGTATCACCCCCTGATAGTGGCGACGGTGCTGTTAGGTTCGTGCTATTTGACCTCGCCAAGCCACAAGTTCCTTCCCCGGTTCAACAGGCTCGGAATGATGATGTGGGTCGAGAAGAGCATTTTGGTTTTGATTTAACCCTACTTGATACCTTGCTCTCTAAAGGGTTGCACACTGTCAAATCCATCCCCCCGAAGTGTCGCTTAGGGTTCTCTCGCGTGTTGAAAGGGGCTCTTGATAAGGTGATCTGCACACCTGATGACATCTCTTGCTGGGTTAGATTGTTAGTTCTGCCTCTTTGTCTCCTTAAGACCTTTCGTCCGCGGAGTAATACTGAGTGTAGGTCTGCTATTAAACGCCAGCGCCAAGAAGAGTATATTACTAATGCTATTCGTTCTTGGGGTACGCCTGGTGGTAGTTCGGAGCTTGTTAAAGAGATTTTAGCTGAACCCTCCACAGCATGGTCTCATATTGACGAGGAGAAATTGGACCTGGGAGAGCGTAATGTCAAGCAGTGTAAGAGGAAATTTTGTGATGGCCATTATACCGCGGCTGTAAGAGTTCTCTCCTCTTCTGGTGTTGCTCCCTATAATGACGCTACTCTCGAAGACCTTAAGGCTAAGCACCCTTTCAAGTCGGCTCCATCTCTGCCGAATGTATCCCTTGAACATCATAATCTTGTTGCTTCCCCTACTGTGACTCTTGACATGATTAAGAGTTTCCCTCGGGGTACATCTTGTGGTCGGGATGGGTTACGTGCGCAACACCTTTTGGATTGTTTGAATGGCGCTGCTGTGGCTGTTTCGGATGAGTTAATCGCCTCTATCACCCAAGTAGTGAATCTGTTTATTGGCGGCCAATGCCCCAGGGCGTTGGGCGAATACATTGCTAGTGCTCCCCTCACACCGTTGATCAAGCCTGGAGGTGGTATACGTCCCATTGCTGTGGGGACCATTTGGAGGCGCTTAGTCTCCAAGATTGGTGCTTCCTTGATTGGTCATTCTTTAGATGGTTATCTGAATGATCTACAGTTCGGCGTTGGGGTGTCGGGAGGAGGGGAGGCTATTCTTCATGCAGTGAATCGGTTCCTTGAAGACTGTGGGGATAAGGTGGGCCTTTCGATGTTGCTGGTGGACTTCAAAAACGCTTTTAATTTGGTGGATCGTGAGGTTATGCTACAGGAGGTTCGCCTTCGTTGCCCTGCTATTTCACGTTGGGTGGAATTCTGTTACTCCAGCCCAGCTAGACTATATTATGGGGAACACACCTTATGGTCGCACCAAGGGGTGCAACAAGGCGACCCACTCGGACCTCTACTTTTTGCCCTAGTGTTGCACCCCCTGGTACGCAAGATTAGAGACTCTTTTAATCTTGCCCTTCAAGCGTGGTACCTGGATGATGGCACTATTATTGGTGATACTCTGGTCGTGGGGAAGGTTTTAGAACTTATTATGTCAGATGGACCTAGTTGTGGCTTGCACCTTAACGTGGATAAAACCGAGGTTTTTTGGCCAACCGAAGACCCAAGAAGCAGGATCGCGGGTGTCTTCCCGCCTAATATTGCTCGCCCTTTACACGGTGTTAAATTACTGGGCGGTCCGGCTAGCGTGGACTTTGAGTTTAGTAGTGGGCTTGCTATGAAAAGGGTTGCTAAAACCATTGAGCTTATGGATGCCATTGCTAAGCTTAATGACCCTCAATCTGAGTTGCTCCTCCTCCGTGCGTGTGCCGGTATTTCAAAGTTATACTTCTCTATGCGCACATGTTCTCCTCGGATTTTTGAATGCGCCCAGATTTCATTTGACGTGGCGCTTCGTTCCTCTATGGAGCGTATTGTCACTGCCTCTGGACCTGGGTTTGGGGATTGGCAATGGAGACTAGCCACGTTACCGTTTGAGTTTGGGGGGCTTGGCGTATACTCTGCAGGTGATGTCTTGAATTATGCTTTCCTTGCGTCTAGACTCCAATCTGCTAGCTTACAGGCTAAGCTCATTCGACAGTCTGGCATAGTAAATTATGGATCTTCCTTTAACGATGCTCTGTGCACTTTTAATGCGAAAATGGAGTTCGACCTTTTAAGTAACTCGAATGAGATCGCTGCCCCCAAACTTATGAAGAAATTGGCAGATATATATTTCACACGTGTTACAAAAACGATTGAATCCACTTTTGGCCTATCCGCTCGACAGATGGCACTTTGGAGGTCTCAAAAAGAAGATTACACCTCCGATTGGCTTAGGGTGGTCCCGATATCTGGGCTGGGACAAACCATGAATGCTAGAACTTACCGATGTGTTTTATGTTACCGCCTGGGTGTCCCCTGTTTTCTGTCCAGATGTCGTGCTCAGCTTGTTCCAGGTTATTTGCAGGGGACATCTATGGGGACCATGCAGTGTCGTGTGCTGGTATTATTGGTATTAAGCACCGGCACAACGTGGTTCGCGACACTCTCGCTGACATTTGTTCTCGAGCTGGGATCTCAGCTCGTAAATAGGTTGACATTGGCCTTTATGATGAAAAGGACAAAAACTTACGCCCAGCTGATATATTGCTCTATTCTTGGGACGGCGGGCAAGATGTTTGTGTCGATTTGACAGGGTCGTCTCCTCTGACGCAAACTGGTATGGCTGATTTTGTGCCAGGACGGGTGGTGGTTGAAGCAGCACAACGCAAACGAGTCAAGTATGAGACCAAGTGTGCCGACATTGGATATGGGTTTCTCCCCTTCTCATTTTCTTCCTTTGGGGAACTTGGGACGGATGCTGTGGCCCTACTGAAGCGGATCCGAAAGTTCTCTGTGACTCAAGACATTGGAGCGCGTGCCGCTGCTCATATTTTTAATAGGATTAGCTTTGCTATAGCTAGAGGAGTGGGGGCCCAGTTAGTATCTCGGCTCCCCTCTAATTTCTTGTAGATCCTATGAGTTTTTAATAAAATGATGTTTTTATATAATAATAATAATAATAATAATAATAATAATAATAATAATAATAATAATAATAATAATAATAATAATAATAATAATAATAATAATAATAATAATAATAATAAATAAATAAATAAATAAATAAATAAATAAATAAATAAATAAATGTATAAAAGTCCAAATGACGTTTATTTTACCAACCTTCTCAACTCTAACCCACAACAATACACCTCTTCGAACCCCTCGAATCCATCTACACCATCGTCACAAAACTCAAATTCTTCCTCGCAAACGATTCCACCTTTTGGTACTCAAATGACACCCGACCAATTTTCTCAGCTACAACTTATGTATCATCAAAACCAAACACAAGGATTCTAACATTTCGGATATCAAAGAAATGCACCACCACAATTCTTTCAACCACAATCATCACAACCAGTGGCGGAACCAGGAAAATACGATGTGGGGGGAAAAATTTTTTTTTTTGAGGATAGCAACAAAATGCGGAAGAAAAAACTAGATTTGAAATGATAAATCGAGTATTGTTACTTAGAGATGAAGGATTTATAAGGTTTTAAAGTGTTGAATGTTGGGTTTTAGTATGTAAGTGGGGGGCAATTTGAGTTTTGAGTGGGGGGCACTTTCGAAAAAAATAGAATCGCAACTTTTTCGGCTAGCCATGGGGGGGATCCGCCACCCCATACTACATACATAAGTCCGCCCCTGATCACAACCACACTTTTTTCAATCCCAGCGCCATATCTTTGAATCACAACCATCACAATCACAATTCAAAATACCACAACCCCTATCACAAGACGAAAATGAGGCATAGTGTAAAGGAAAAAAAATAGCGAAATTGTCAAAAACAAAAAAACCACCCATGGTGAATTTGGACGCGGACGATGAGGATGATGTGGAAGAGGAAGTGACACCAACGAATACCCGTTGGACACGCGACGAATAACTGTTGCTAGCGAAGACTTGGGTTGAAGTTTCCCCAAAAGCCGAGATCGGAAATGACCGAGTTCCGACAAAGCGTTTTGGAACCAAATTATGGTGGATTTCAACCGAGCTACAAAACGTGAACCTCATACCAAGAATATATTCTCGGGAAATTGGAGCAGGCTTAACGGTGATTGCCAAAAGTACAACGTTGTCTACAAACAAACCCGTAAAAGCGGGGAAAATGATGCTGATCATACTGAGAATGCAAAGACCAATTTTAGTCAACGTTTTGGGAAAACCTCTTCATATGTTCATGCGTGGCAGGTTTTGAAACAATACACAAGTGGGACGCGGAAGATCCGATTGATCTGACGAATCTCGAGGATCTATTCGGCCCTGATTCGAGACCTCGTCTTGCCGGCAAATCTCAACCCGCAAAAAAAGCCAAGTCGGTGGAGACATCGAGTGCCGAGTGAGTCAAACGGAGTCTTTTTCGGGACTTTTATCCGCCGATTATAGACGCAAAACTGAGGCTGCCACAGCCGCATACGAGACGAGGAGACAGAAAGAAATGGGGTACTTGAGATAAAAGAGTTCTCGCTTCTCATGCTTGATCCCGAAGTGACCACACGGCCAAAGCCGCTTTCATCCGGAGGAAACAAGATGAAATAATGAAGAATATCCGTCGCAATAAATTGTATTTCTTAAGTTTCATATGTTTTTCTATGTTGTATGTTTTTTTCGTATCGGGTTTTTTTGTTTTTTTTTTTTGTATCGTTATTTTTATGTTTTGTATATTTTTTAATATGTTGTATTGTAAATTTATTTTAATAAATGAATTTTAGTTTATCTGGAAAAATGAAAAGAAAATAAAATTGGGAGTGAGTGGGCCCAAATGAAAAGTTTGTTGTGTGTTATGATAGATTAGGGGTTGTTATGTGAGTGTTAAAATGATGTGGCACACTGTGGGACTAACATGAAGAGGAAAATCACTTCACCACACCTTATGCTCTTAGGCACAATTTTGCTTATCGAAATCCAAATACCTCAACCAAAAACATTTTATTACTTTGATATCTAACAAGTGTTTTAAATATAAGGATCGAGATCTTTTAAAGCTAAAATGACATGTTAATCAATCACAAAATACATAAATAATTAAATGTTATATTTGAATGAGAAAATATGGTCCATATGTATGATTTAATTAAATGTTTAGTCAATTACAGCATGACTCAATATGTTTGAAAGACAAGATTATTGAGAAATTATGTTTATTTTTTTTAAAAATAAGCTACTTAAAATATATATTTCATTTGATAGACAAAACTTTTAAAAGACTATAAAAAAAATAAATTTCTATAATCCTTGAAAATCAAATGGTATTTCATGTGGCTTATAAAAATAATCTCTTTTTATAATCTCCAACTATATGTCCATCAACAATTTTATGTTTGTTAAAAGTAACTGTTGATGTAACTGGAGATGGTGCTGGAGATGGAGATTATAAAAAGAGATTATTTTTATAAGCTACATGAAGTAACCTTTGATTTTTAAAGATTATGGAAGATTATTTTTTTAATAATCTCTTATAAGTTCTGTCTGCCAAACGAAGATTATTTTTTAAGTAGCTTATTTTTTGAAAAAATAAGCATAATTTCTTCATAATTTCATGTCCCAAATACGCCCAAAGTCTATGTTTTCTTTTTATAACGTTTCAATTTAATTGTTCATTATTAAAAATAGATACTAAAGTTTGATTGAGTTTATCATGTTACGCTTAGGGTGCGTTTGGTATGTTGTTGGGTTTAGAATAGGATTTGAATTCCGATTTGATTTAAGATTTGGATTTGGTGTAAAATTTATTAAATGATGTGAGAGAAAAATAATATTTTTTTTATTACACAATATATACTCCTTTCGTCTCAAAATTATTGTCCATATTTTCTTTTCGGGATGTCTTAAATTAATTGTCCACTTTACTTTTTAAGTAAAAACTAGAGAATTTAGTAAGGGAATATTCTATTTGAGTGGTTGAAAATTAAAGTGACACCATTTTTATTAAACTATGTGATTTTTGTCTCCTGACAATAATTTTGAGATGAAAGGAGTATCATTGTAGACAGAGATAGACACATTTTTTTGTTGTCACACTTAAAGTAGGCTAAATACACCTTTTATGTGGAGTTGTATTTTGAGTGTATGAACCCTAAATATTCGGTTTAGAAACAACCAAACATATATTTAATCTCTATTCAAATCAAAACCCACTCAAAAATAGGATATCCAACGCACCATTAGTTAAAATTAATATTACAAATTTAAAAAAAAATATATTAATTAATTACTAAAAGCTACTTTAAAACTTTGATTCTGAAAAGAATAAGAAAGAGAAATGTATTTCATTAGTTGATTAGTTTGTGAGACAGTGGACCCTAGCTTAGCACTAATAAATGATTTACATGTAGTTTTAGACATGAGTTTAAGCACAAGTTTTAGACATGCTAATCATTTTCTCAATAAGAAATTGCTCAAAGAAAAAGAAAAGAATAAGAAAAAGAAAGAATCATATTGTTGCATTGCATGTGTTCTGTATGTTTTTTTGTCGTGACTAGTATTGACCAAGAAATTGACTAAAGATAGAATGAATGATGACCAATCCAAGGACATATTATATTGGCGGGCGGGAAGTACAGCTTCTCACTTCACTCTCACTCTATCATTAACATGACTGACATCAAACTTAACGACCACCGTCTCGACATCACAGACACCACCGCAGCTCCTGTGCCACGTGGCGTCACCATGAAAGAGAAGACCAAAACGAAGCGTGTTGCTTCTGTAGATATCTTCAGAGGACTCACTGTTGCGGTATAAATAAACTCTTTTACTTTTTACTCACACACTTGTCATTATTTATAAAGCGACTTAATGCAGACGAATTCAGTTTTATTACTTAATATTTCAGTCTTCTTTCCATATTAAGTAACAAACAAACGGTTTTCATATGACTGAATGAATTCAGTGTTTTAAGTCAATTAAGTCGAATTCAAATACCACCTTAGTGTTTTAAAACCCGGGTTGACCCGGCCGGTTGAACCATGAATCTGTCGGGTGACCAGAAGGCGATTTTGAGCGAAAAACCCGGTTGAACCTTGACCCGGTGGCTCGGCCAGGTCAATTAGAAAACCAGTTTTTAAAACATAATAAGTGAAACCACCACCAAATGGCCTAGTGGTAAGGTCCGCGGTTTACTCACAAGAGTTCAAGGGTTCAAAACTCGCTAGGTGTGTTCATTAGGGGGCGGCCTGGGAAGGGTCAGAAACAGTCCCGGGATTAACCCGGTGAGGTCGCTGAAGTAGAGAAAAACTCATACGTTTACCCCTTTTTAATGTATAAATTGAACTATTTCAAGTATTGATCCAGTTGATAAACATATTCATCATCAAGATAGGGGACGACCATAAATATGTGGTCTAATAAAGGGACCAAATATGGTACCAATTCTTGTTTTTATGGAGGGCACAACTTCAGACGTGTTGCTACATCAGCATTCTATTAACATGTTTATTTGATAAAATCTTAACTATCCGTAAATTTTTTAAAAGCTTACAACGTAGGTCCACTGGTAAATGTAAATTTAGCACAAGGCAAAAAAAAAGAGAAAAAGAAAACTCATTTCTTACAAAATGGGGGAAATGTAAGGGGTCTGTCACGAGTTTAGTAGCTCTTAATATATTACAGCTGCATCAGCCAGTTATAACCCATTCTTAAATGGTGATATGGATCAAGATTTCTACAAGTCTACAAGTGAGGTCTATATGCAAGTGAATTAAGGTTAAGGAAAGAAACATATGTTTTAGAACGGGCAAAGTCTTATAATGCGCTAAAATATGCTTCATGGTATGTACGGTGTACCCCTTATTCCACCTTAGAGAAATTGATCCTGTCATTATTCAGTTTTGTTTTTAGTTAGCATCGTGTCTGATCCTATCATATATCAATACTTTTGATAGACATATTCTGCACATCTTTTCTTCGTTGATCTCATACTATAATAATATCTGCTCTAGAAATTGTATTGAATTAATTGGTGTCAGCATGATTGCAGTTGATGATTTTGGTAGATGATGCTGGAGGAGAATGGCCCGTGATTGGGCATGCACCTTGGAACGGCTGCAACCTTGCTGATTTTGTCATGCCATTCTTTTTGTTCACTGTGGGCATGGCCATTGCACTTGCTTTAAAGGTGTGCTGATAAAAACTGTTTACCACATAGTTACTAAGTAATACAATGTTTGTTCCTACTATACATTCATTCAATTATATATAAAGATTTACATCTTGCAGAGAATACCAGATAGACGTATTGCCACAAGAAAAGTGATACTTAGGACCCTCAAGCTCATATTTTGGGGTCTTCTTTTACAAGGTCTGTTTTTGATTTCATATGGATGTATGTATGTGAAATAAACATGTTCACCTTATTGACGAACAACTTTGTTAAAGTATGAAATTTTCATGGGGAGTACTTTGTGTTACCCTTATTTTTTTTATTAAACAGATAAAGTTTTCTTACTCTTTTCAATATTTATGTATCGTCCCTAGGTGGTTACTCACATGCTCCTGACAAACTATCCTATGGTGTTGACATGAAACATATTAGGTGGTTTGGTATTCTTCAGGTATCATGATGCAGTCTTTCCCAAACATATCACAGTGGATAATTAATAACCTTCTTTCTCTAAAGTAGGTTGATTTGTCGAATGGTTTGTTTTTCTAGAGAATCGCTCTTGCATATTTCGTTGTTGGAATGTTGGAAGTTGCAACACAAGGTGCACAAGCTAAGGACATACCACCTGGACGATTCTCTATATACAAGTTGTATGTTTGGCACTGGTATTTGTTGTTCCACTCTGTCTCTTTCTGCTCGATATAGCTTAGAGGTGGCAAATTGATCCATTTACTCAATTTGGATCTCATTTGATCTCTACACGTAAAATCGGTAAAATATAAATTTATAGCAAAAAAATGGGTTGAAGGGATGGAAAATCGTCCAATATACAAATTTAATTCATACAATATATCCTCCTAAACCATTATATTCAAAAAGTTGTATTACTATCTGAAATTATAATTTCTTTCAAATTTAGCACAATAATTTATGAATTTATTTAGACAACAATTTTTTTCGTCCAACAAGGTCGGAGCTAAAAAGCTACCCGTTTTGACCCATTACCCAACCCATCCATCTTGCTCCCTCTAAGCTTGCTGATACGTCTTGTTTGACCACAATGTTAGAATGTCATATTTTCAGGTTGTTAGGAGCTTGTGTGCTCGCGGTTTACTTGGCAGTTATTTATGGAACTTTTGTCCCTAGTTGGCAGTTCACAGTAACCAATACAAACAGTCCTGATTATGGAAAGATTTTAACTGTATGTATCACTTTCCCATATCTTCATTCAATATTCTTTATTGAGATTGAAATCTAGCAGTGAAACTACACTTTATTGTTAAAGTAATTAAATTTTTTTGGTATTCAAGATCAATCTCCAAATCTTATTTGCACGCCTTTTTTATATATAAATTCAGGTAACTTGTGATGTGAGAGGAAAACTTGACCCTCCATGTAATGCAGTTGGTTATATCGACAGACAAGTGCTTGGAATCAATCACATGTATGACCGTCCTGCCTGGAAGAGATCTAAGGTGACCTGATACCCAACTTCATTTGATATATCTCTCATGCTGAGTTGGTTGTTACTTAATTTACTTATTTTTTATTTGCTAAATTTCTCAATCGCTTCATCATATTGGCAGCCTTGCACTGCGAAATCCCCTTATGAGGGTCCTTTTAAGAACGATGCTCCATCTTGGTGTTGGGCACCTTTTGAACCCGAGGGAATTTTGAGGTCTGTATCTATCCAACCTTTACGAATAATTAAAATGTAGATTACAATTACAAAAGATATCTACATATTGGTATAATAGCTTTAATCTTTCTGTCAAAAAATGATTTAGGATGATATATGCAAAAAAATATCCTTTGGACGGCATAAGTCCTGTTTGACCCATTTTAGCTATATTTTTGGCTTTAGCCATTTGGCTGGTTTGAGATTAAATACAGCCCAAATAGACTCAATCATAAGTACACGAGTTGAAATAGAACACAATGCATATTAGGTATTATATAAATTATCTTGGAAAATGTTAAGTTTGGTTGTTATTTATTTTTTATTTTTTTTATGAACGGCGGTTTTTTATTAGAACCCAAAAATCTAGCAAGATGCTAGAAAGCAACAAAAGAACATTACATGATTGGAGAGATGGCTAAAACCGGGTTTTTCACCCATAGATCCCAATCTAATCTAAAGTTCTTACACCTATTACTCACCCAACAAAAAGATAAGCTTTGAACATCCTTGAAGATATCACAACCATTGGACTCTTTTAAGCAGAAAACCTTAGTATTTCTGCTTCTCCAAATATGCCATACAGAGGTGAAAATGACTGCTTAAGAGCATTGAAGATGAAATGGCGAGAACATCCTTTTTTCTCGATGCTCAAACGATTAACAAAATTGCAAATACACTTGTAATCGAGATCCCCAGAAAGAGAAAACCATTTAAAGAATCTGTACAAAAAGAATGTGCCTTCTTGTCCTTGTCTTGTTTCATATGTCATCGTGACACAAACACAAAGTTTTGTTGTACTGTGACAGCTCTATTTCTGCTATTCTTTCTACAATTATTGGAGTGCACTTTGGGCATGTACTCATACAAATGAAGGTTGGTTCTTTTCTCCCCAACAACAAATCCGTAGATGTGGACCATACTTAACCAAAAAGGAGGTACAGTTTGACTAGAGGTGGCAAAATGGGTGGGCCGGGCGGGCACGGGCATGGGCTAGAACGGGCGCGGGCTAGAACGGGCACGGGCTAAACGAGCACGGGCCAAACGGGCACATGTTATACAAATCGCTTTATAAAAGACCCAAAATGACGTAATAAATTCCTTAAACGTAATACCTCTTTTATATTTAAAAAATTAAATATAAGTTTTTTTTCAAAAACGATTATAATGTTCTACAATTGAGAGAAAAATATGTGCCCGTTAGTGCCCATTTAACTTTTCAATGGGCTAAATATGCCCATTTCAAAAAAAGGAGGAGGCTAAATGTGCCAAAATCTTTTACAAAATAGCCAAAATTAGCCCACTTTTTTTCATTTGGGCACAAATTGCCACCTCTAAGTTTGACTTTAAAGGTCAGAGACTGACTTCAAACTTATTACAGTTCATCCATGTTCTTTTCATCTTTAGAAGATGAGAAATAAGTTAAGGTTGGAACTTTTGCTACAAATGAATTGTATATTTATTACTTATCACAAAATTACACATGTCAGTTTTGGTTTTTGCAGTTTGGATCTTGGGTTATGAGAGGTAACCAGCTTGTAAAAATTTTTCCCCCCAAAAAAACAGACGTTTTGAGAAAATCCTTAAACTTAAGAACTTTTGGTCAAAATTAATCTTCACAAGCTTTCAGGCCAGGATGATCTTCCGTCCGTACCTTTGACCATGTTGACTTTTTATGTGGAGTAAATGTGGCTTTGAAAAACTCGTTATATGAAGTCTGAGTTTTTTTTAATAAGTCCGAGTTCAAGGCTAAAGTGCAACTTTGATCAAAGTTTTAATAAGTTTGGGTGTTTTACTTTTTGCTGCAATTAACGCATAAACTTTTTTTAAGTTTTACTTCATATTTACAGTTAGACCTCCTTTTTGAGTTTATTATGTATATGTAACTCAGATTAGTAATTAATAACATTTCACTTTTTACCAGAAAATGCAACTAGACCACCTTTAAGTGAACAGATATGTATTATTTTTCTTTATGTTTTTTTTTTGTTAATCGGTGTATAATCACTACACAATTTCAGGACCACACATCTAGGCTAAAACATTGGATTATAATGGGTCTTGGCCTCGTTATTTTGGGAATCATTCTTCATGTCACAGACGGTATATATACATTGCCCAAACAATACTAAAGAATATGTTTAATTCATTTTCAGCTAGCTCTCTGTAGTCATACACTACATTTATTTTTTGTGCAGCAATTCCTCTAAATAAACAGTTATACACTTTCAGCTATGTTTGTGTAACATCAGGGGCGGCTGCCTTGATCTTCTCATTCTTCTACATTATGGTAATATAGTCAATATTGTCTTATTATCAGTTTACTAGTCGTATATCAACTGTTCTTTGACTTTGGCTTTGACTTTTTAAGTGTCAAACGAGTCATTAATATTTTGAGATTGTTTCCTTTTCAGCTTAAACTGATGTAAACATCTAATGAAATGGACTTTCTTTGCAGGTCGACTTTTGGAATTTAAGATATTTATTTCTGCCACTGGAATGGATTGGAAAGAATGCAATGCTTGTGTACGTTATGGCAGCTGCAGGCATCTTTGCAGGATTTATTAATGGATGGTATTATGATGATCCTCACAATACACTGGTAAGTTTTGACGTATCCGTTCAACTAACTAAAAAACATAATTATTAATTAACTTTTGAAATGGATGCAGATATATTGGATTCAGAAACACATTTTTATCGGAGTTTGGCATTCAAGAAAAGTGGGAATTCTACTTTATGTTATATTTGCAGAGATACTGTTTTGGGCGATCGTTTCAGGCATCCTGCACTGGCTCGGAATTTATTGGAAACTTTAGTGTAAGTTCATTCACACGACTTATATGTATTTTTGTTGAAAAGCTGTTTATTGCTCAACTCAATACATTTTTGTTGCCGCGTGTTATTTTCTAAATGAAAAATAGCTTCATACATGTTTCGATTGTAAATTGTAGCATTACCTCTATCATAGATTATCATATTAATGGAAATAAGGTAGAGGAAATTCTCTTCACTACAAATTCACATCTTAATATACACAGATTAGAAATAGTGTAGAACGCTTACCCTCTGAATTAATCAAACCATATCAAACACATCTTGGTACAAAATAAATCAATAAGTTTCAGGATGGGCTACAGCATAAGCCTCCAAAGCCTTGTAGGTTTTCTCGTATAATTCTCTTTCGAAGTTAAGAGTCTCTATAGATGGTTTATCATCGCCTTTACAGCTATAAATGATTCTCTGCTTGAATAAGGTTCCTGCATCAGCAGAAGGTTCGATATTAACATGATGGGTGATGGAGTCTAGAATACCCATCAAGTTATCTCCTTCAAAGAACGTGTAGCTGTAGCTAAAGTTGCTCGTATCAATCTCATCAATCCTATGCTTCCCACTTACAAACGGGACGTCTGCATTACATATATTCAGAAAGAAATATTAGTGAATAACATGTTTATATAAAAGAAAAACCAGTGTTGATACTTTTTAAGAAATTGTTAGATTGTTACCATCACCGAACGTATAGAGCTTTATTGTACCAACACCTCCATTTCCTTCGAGTGTCTCGATGGACTTGAAAACTTGAGGGTTGACTTTGGGTGCAACTATATCAAAGTCACTAAAGACCTTGAAAATCATTTCAACTGAGAATGGAGACACCATCTCAATCTCGATGCTAACCGTACTCATAATTGCCTTATTTTTACAGAAATCTGTAAGGAATTGATCAGTTTTAGTTACAAACTTGCAATGAAATATGAGTAAAGTTCGTTGGGTTAAATGATTAAAGTCTTTAAATATATAGCTCACATCAACTTTGACCAAGATCTCTTAATTTTTTTAGTAACCATAAGTTGACTGAGTATCAAGAATTCAAACTCGAAAGATTCTCAATCAACCAAATAAATAGTTTCTGATGATACGTAGATCTACATGCTTGTCTAGAGGGTCTCGGTCATCAAAATATTCAGTCTGTTTACCTGTATCACTCAAACAACATGTTGGTATTTTAGTGTAAAATAGATTGAGTTTAATATGCAAATAAGGGTCGACACTTATTTGGATATTAACTGGACTAACGGGGGTTCCAAGGGGGCGTAGCCCCCTTGGTGGGGGTTCGGGGGCAACGCCCCTGAGAGAAGCAGGGTCCAAGGGGCGGCAGCCCCTGGCAGGGTCCAAGGGGCAGAGCCCCTGGCTGGGGTCGAGCTGCCAGGTCAGCTGGAAAATTTTTTATTTGGTATAACATTGCTATGTTAGAAATTCATTAGAATTTGTTTTTTCACCAAATAAAACATATTAAGTTGATGCTCGTTTCTGCTGATAATGCTTGGTTTCTACTGGTCTGGTTCCTGCTGATAGCAGATGGTTTCTGCTGATAGCAGATGGTTTCTGCTGATAGTTGTTGGTTCCTGCCGATAGTGAACTGTTCCTGCCGAACGGTTCCTGCTGAACGGTTTCTGCTGCAAGTGCAGAGTATAACTGTTTTACAGTTATTAGGTACTAATAACCACCCCTATAAACCGTCTTATATATTCTCTATTTCGAATAGAGAAAAGACAAGGCTGATCAACCATATTTGATCACGTTTTTACTGCAAACATAAAATCATTCACAAACTTGAATCAATTAGATTTTATCCGGTCGTTAATTGGTATACACTCCAATTTAATCGATCTGAAAGCGTACTATTCGTGACTTCTAATTGCTATCAGGATACCAATCTCACCCCAATTACCACACACAAACAACCTGTATCACTCAAACAACAAAACACGCGTTAGAGGGTACACGGGGCTTTTCTTCGTATTACACTATGATCGACGCCCAAGTCAGTCAACGGAACAAAAATAACACGAGGATGAAAAGTATTTTTGTGAGAGAGGGAGAGAGCTGAGCAAAGTAATTGCCTGTGTCCTTTATCGTTTCCCATCATACTTCTTTATAGAAAGCAAGATAACAAAGTATTCGTACCAATCGAATATAATCTGAGAAGATTGAATATATCTTTCAAATATACTCTCATTGCAATCGAATATAATATGTGAAGATACAAAAGTTTAGCATAAAAATTAACAATATCCATAATTCCATATTCCTTTATACTTAACTTTGTCGATAAAGTTTTTTTGTGTCATACAAGTATGAGTGAAGAAGATTAAAAAAGTAATGCAAAATACTGTTAGTGGTTTATGTTCTGAAAATGAAAGCTTAAAATCTCACTACTTGTTTTCATGTACTAGCCATAATAGTATTTTCGGGGACCTCACTAGAGCTAGGGAGCTGGAAGCGAACTTATCTAAGAAATTAGTTTATGTGCTGGAGTGAGAGAAGTTGGAGTTAAGAAGCTTCTCTTCGGTTGTGACCATTGAGCGAACTGTAGCAAGGTCGAGAAAGGGATCCCGATGAGCAATTATACTGGCCACGTGAGCAAATTTATCACTCAAACCATTGATTGCATACGTGACCACATAATCATTACTTAAAGGCGAGCCAAGAGCATTAAGCAAAGTAACAATAGACTCGATCTTTTGAAAATATGCATCAATCGTACGATCACCAAGTTGTATGACACGAAGTTCACCTTTTAAAGTAATGGTGCGTGCCCGTTTGTTATCATGAAAGATACTTTCAAGAAGATTCCAAGCATCTTTAGCAAAGTTGTGATTAGCCGTAACAAGCCAACCTTGAAGAGTTTCGGATAAAGTTAGAAAAAATCCAAGATTTAACTACGGAGCCCGCTTTTAGCCATTCCACGGTTGGAGGAGCCGAACTAGTTTCAGTAGAAGACGTACCCATGATGTATACACATCAAAATTTTCATAGTCATTTTTGAAAAAGTAACACCAAGCAGCATAATTTGTTTTATCTACATCAAGTTTAATGGGAATCTGATAAGTGATTGAGTTAACGACATAGAGATTATCGGTATGTGACAGAGTAGGGGTTGAGAGAGCATCATTCATCATTATGAATGAGAGGTGACGTGAGTCGAACTAACAATAGACTAAAAAAGAAAAACGATAAAAAATAGTCTTAGGCTTAAACCTTGTGGCAGTCTACATTATTGACTTTGTTACGGTCTATAAAAAGAGAAAAAAAAATAGTAAATTGCATTTTTGCTCCCTAAGGTTTGGCCAGATTGCAGGTTTGGTCCCTAAGGTTTCAAAAGTGCAACGGTGGTCCTCATTTTGAAGTTTTTGCTGCATGTTTAGTCCCTGATCAACACCAAATGACTAGAATACCCTCGCCTTCTTCTTTTTCTTTTTTCTTTTCAGCTTTCTTACATAAATGGTCCATGTGTTATGCCAAGTTATAAAAATTTAGTCCCGATTTTTTTTTTTTTTTTATTTATTTATTTAACTATTAATATTAGTATTATTTTTTTAATTCAAAAATATTAAAAAAATATTCAAATATATAACAAAAATATTCAAAAAATATTCAAAGATATTCATCCGTTTTTATACTTTTTTGTACGTTTTAATACGTTTTCATCCGTTTTCATTCGTTTTTATACGTGTTCGTCCGTTTTTATATATTTTTCTTACATTTTCATACGTTTATATCTGTTTTATACGTCTTCTTACGGTTTTCGTTCGTTTTTATACATTTTTATACGTTTTCATCCGTTTTTTTATACGTTTTTGTCCGTTTTTATACGTTTTCTTACGTTTTTATCCGTTATATACGTTTTTTTTTACGTTTTCACACGTTTTTTTTCTTTTTCTTACATTTTCATACGTTTTCGTTCGTTTTCATACGTTTTCGTCCGTTTTTATCCATTTTATACGTTTTATCCGTATTTATACGTTTTTCATACATTATTATCCGTTTTTTTACGTTTTCTTACGTTTTCATAGGTTTTTATCTGTTTTTATACGTTTTCGTTTGTTTTAATACGTTTTTATCCATTTTTATATGTTTTTCTTACTTTTTCATACGTTTATATTTGTTTTATACATCTTATTACGGTTTTCGTTCGTTTTTATACGTTTTTATTTTTTTTGTACGTTTTCGTCCGTTTTTCTTACGTTTTTATCCGTTATATACGTTTTTTTTTAACGTTTTTTTTCGTTTTTATACGTTTTCATTCGTTTTTATAACGTTTTCGTCCGTTTTTATCCACTTTATACGTTTTTGTCCGTATTTATACGCTTTTCATACATTTTTATCCGTTTTTTACGTTTTCTTATGTTTTCATATGTTGTTATACGTTTTCGTTCTTTTTTTATACGTTTTTGTCCATTTTTATATGTTTTCGTCCGTTTTCATCAGTTTTTATATGTTTTTGTCCGTTATACTTACGTTTTTTTCCCGTTTTTCTTATGTTTTTTCATTTTTTTATGTTTTCATGCGTGTTTATCCGTTTTTCTTAAGTTTTGTCCATTTTTATACGTTTTTTAACGGATAAAAATGGACAAAAACGTAAGAAAAATGGACGAAAATGTATAAAAATGGTTGATAACGTAAGAAAACGGGCGAAAATGTATAAAAACAGATAAAAACGTATAAAAACTGGAAAAATGTAAGAAAAATGAACAAAACTGTAAGAAAAAGGGACAAAAACGGACAAAAACGTATAAAAAACGTATGAAAACTAATAAAAATGGACCAAAATGTAAGAAAATGGACAAAAACAGATAAAAATGAACAAAAACTTAAGAAAAACGGATAAAAACGTATAAAACAAACGAAAACGTATAAAAACAGATAAAAACGTATGAAAACATAAGAAAACGTAAAAAACGGATAAAAAGGGACAAAAACGTATAAAAACGAACGAAAACGTATAAAAATGTAAGAAAAACATATAAAAACTGACGAAAACATATAAAAACGGATGAAAACGTATAAAAACGAACGAAAACGTATAAAATGTACAAAACGGACGAAAACGTATAAAAATTGACGAAAACGTATAAAAAACGGATGAAAACGTATAAAAACGAACGAAAACGAATAAAAACCGTAAGAAAACGTATAAAATAGATATAAACGTATGAAAACGTAAGAAAACATATAAAAACTGACGAAAACGTATAAAAACGAACGAAAACGGATGAAAACATATTAAAACGTACGAAAATGGATGAATATCTTTGAATATTTTTTGAATATTTTTGGAATATCTTTGAATATTTTTTGAATATTTTTGAATTAAAAAAATAATACTAATATTAATAGTTAAATAAATAAATTTAAAAAAAAATCGGGACTAGATTTGTATAACTTGGCATAACACATGGACCATTTATGTAAGAAAGCTGAAAAGAAAATAGAAAAAGAAGGCGGCGAGGGTATTCTAGTCATTTGATGTTGATCAGGGACCAAACATGCAGTAAAAACTTCAAAATGAGGACCATCGTTGCACTTTCGAAACCTTAGGGACCAAACCTGGAATTTGGCCAAACCTTAGGGACCAAAAATGCAATTTACTCTTTTTTTTTCCTCTTCGGTTGTGACCATTGAGCGAACCGTAGCAAGGTCGAGAAAAGGATCACGATGAGCAATTATACCGGCCACGTGAGCAAATTTATCACTCAAACCATTGATTGCATACGTGACCACATAATCATTACTTAAAGGCGAGCCAAGAGCATTAAGCAAAGTAACAATAGACTCGATCTTTTGAAAATATGCATCAATCGTACGATCACCAAGTTGTATGACACGAAGTTCACCTTTTAAAGTAATGGTACGTGTCCGTTTGTTATCAAGAAAGATACTTTCAAGAAGATTTCAAACATCTTTAGCAAAGTTGTGATTAGCCGTAACAAGCCAACCTTGAAGAGTTTCGGATAAAGTTAGAAAAAATCCAAGATTTAACTACGGAGCCCGCTTTTAGCCATTCCACGGTTGGAGGAGCCGAACTAGTTTCAGTAGAAGACGTACCCATGATGTATACACATCAAAATTTTCATAGTCATTTTTGAAAAAGTAACACCAAGCAGCATAATTTGTTTTATCTACATCAAGTTTAATTGGAATCTGATAAGTGATTGAGTTAACGACATAGAGATTATCGGTATGTGCCAGAGTAGGGGTTGAGAGAGCATCATTCGTCATTATGAACGAGAGGTGAGGTGAGTCGAATTAACAATAGACTAAAAAGGAGAAACGATAAAAAATAGTCTTAGGCTTAAACCTTGTGGCAGTCTACATTGTTGACTTTGTTACGGTCTATAAAAAAGAGAAAAAAAATGACCTTGTGACAGTTGACTTTTGGTGGTTGACTTTTGTTAGAAAGAAGGAAAAAAAAAAAAAAAAACTTTAAGATCTTAGGCTCAGTATAAATTCAACCACTCATAAGTAGCCTAGTGGAAAAAGGGTTTGTGGCTATCACATTAAAATGCGTGAGGTCTCAAGTTCTATTCCGTGTGACAGTGGGTTCAAATCTTATGAATTAGTCGGTCAAAAAATCAGAAACCATGATTACCAAAAACCAATACGGACTATTCATTATTTCATCACTGAGATTCCATGTGACCCACATATAACTAAAGCTAATACTTGGGTTTGGGCTTAAACAGATACCAATACAAATACAAGTCCTAATTCAAATGTAAGTCCACTAATGAAAACTTGTACATTGTTTTATATGTTCTGTTACATAAAAGTAGATTGTGATGAATACAATGATCTAACAAAGTTTTATAGTAGCTTTAGACCTTTAGCTTTACCCTTACGATAAATGAAATACGGTTATCTCTTCTAGGAATAATTATCATCCAAATTATTTGCCAAACCTTTCTTATCTGTATATAACTCATGAGATGATTTCAATGAACAGTAGTTAGTTCCTAGAGTAATAACAAGACAGCTATGGTTTAGTTAGATTATCGAAAAGTAAGCTAATAACAAGAGAGGAAACAAGAATATGCACATGTCACACCGAATTTCTGGTAACTGGGATGGACTTTGACCCGAACCAAATATTGGGAGCATGACTTGAAGTAGAAATTCAAACAGATAAGTATACATTTGTAGGCTGAGGGTCCGATCTATTCGTAGCTAGACTTTATTGTTATAATAACTCGTATCTCCTAAGCAAGGGTTCCATGTAATACACGAGAACACTTCGTGTATGCAGAATACGGGAGGTACACTTCCTGCACGTGGACTTGATTATAACGATCAATTAAACCATGTGACAAAGAAAGTATTCACAGCATCAGTCTAATACTTACTAAAATTGCATTTGGGTAAGAAATGGCCATCCATCCAGATCTCAAAAATCGAAGCACTGCCTCTCACTGATGTCAATAAAATACGAATGGAGCAAAGGTTAGCTGTATTCAGCTACATTGATTCCTGAAGCCCAAGGCTGTAACAGCATTCGAAGGAACATAAAACCATGTGACCATGATACAGTATCGACACAACAGGATTATATAGTAGGTGATACATCAAAATGTTGTTTTCTGAACCACCAAAACCAAAACGAATCCATCACATACCGAAGAACCAAAGTAGGCCCTTGAAGAGTATACACTTTTGCAGTCCACAGTGATCAACGCGGCTTCAAGTATTCAATTCTCCAAACAAATGAGTAAAACTAGCTGTACTTGTGGGGGTGGTGGGGGGGTTGTTTATGATTATCTACGGGTTTATGATCTTATACGAATTCGGCTTATATTTCATAAGCCGATATTGTTGGCTTATTTTTCTGACTTATAAACTGGGAAATAAGCCCAAACAAATGAGTTTATAAAATATAAGCCAAAATCATATAAACTTATAAGTTCAAGTTTAAACACACACACCTTCGGAGTTGTAGAACATGAGATTTACCGAGCACAATGGACAAAGCTCCTAGCAACTTTCATAATAAAAACCAGCGATTAACCTTTGCTTTAGTATCAACTAATTTCATAAATAGTGGTCTAAATAGCTACACTAACCAACCACTGGCCACTGCTACCTGCTCTATAAATCTATAGAACTAAAGGGAAAACCTACTCTATTTTAGTTCTCTATTAACCTTTACAACTTATATTCAACACCTTTCCCAAATTTAGTAACTACCTAATTACTAACAGAGTCAACTAGCCAACCTAAAGCCAAATAATAATCAACTGAAGCAAGAAGAACATAACGTAACAAAACAGATTTGGTCATGAATTAATGATGATTCAGATGATAAATATTAACAAGTTACACATCATCTAAATGAGTATTGCATTCATTCAAATAAAAATCATTATTCTCAATCAAACTTTTCAAAGAATCAAAATTAAACTCAGAAGAATTAGGATCACTTGTTGGTGACTCTCCACATGATTCCAATCTTTTCTTAATACACAAGCAACATCTACCTCCACTTGTACTCAAACTCCGTATTCGAAACTTTTTCGCAGTTTTAATTCGAGTTAAAACTACCCTTTTAGCTCTTCTTCCATACCCACTTGCCTTTTTCTCCATACCCATCTCCTTAACCTTCCCCTTTTTCTGACTGTTTTTGTACATATTCTGACTGTTTTTTTGGTCACTAACATCATCACAAGCAGCTTGATTATTATTGGACATAAAATATTGGGAAAAAAAATTCAAGATTTTTATACGGGTATGATGGGTTTTGTTAGATTGGCAATACCCATGTAGGAAAAGAAAAATGGATGGATTAAAGAGGAGTTAAAATATTGTGTTTTTCGTTTGAAGTGTTTGATGATGAATTTGAGAGGTCATCAAAGACTTGGTTGCGTGTGAGAGTATGACAGGTGGGTGGTAACAGTCTTTGTTGTGTGGTTGACATGTTACTCTTACTCCCTCCGTCTCAATTTAATTGTCCATATTTCCTTTTATAGATGTTTTAAATTAATTGTCAATTTTCTTTATTTAGTAAAAACTAGAGAATCTAGTGAAGGAATATTCCATTTTAATGGTTGAAAATTAAAGTGGCCCCACTTTCATTAAACTTTGTGTTTTCTCTCTCCTAACAAATAAATTAAGACAGAATGAGTACAATTTTCTTTACTTTATACACATATGACTTGATAATGACTCACGGTTAGACTATGTGTAATGGTACCATGGTGCATGGTGTGACATGTGGCGGCCATCATGAGGCTTGAAAAAAAAAGTGATGTAATGGTTGATGGGGTATGGTGTGACATGTGACATCATTTTATTTTATTTTAATCACTAAAACTAATAAATAAAACTAAATAATATAAAAAAAAAGACAATTTCATTAAAATAAAACATAAAACATTACATAATTAAAAATAAAAAATGACAAACATAATTTAAAAAAAAAAACTCAACGAGGTGTTTTGTTGGTTGTACGCGTTGAACCCGTTATTTTGGTTACCGTAATCGTAATTTTGAAACCCCATTTGCGGTTGCATGTTCGGTGGCAAATGCGAGATGACATCGAGAAGTTCTTGGTTAGAAAAAGCACCCTTGCCAAACTCGTTAACACGACGAGGACGAACGTAATCGGGGTTGGTGTAATTTTGTGGACGGGTTGGACGGTTGGGATACATGATGATAAAATTGTTGTATAAAAAGAGGGAGATAGTTTATAAAATATTGAAAGAAAGTGTATAAAAATTGATGGTTTGAAGTGGGTTTTATAGATAAAAATTATAAAGTTTAAGACAATATAGCCGTTCAACGGTTTTTTTTTTTTTTTTTGAAAGAAGCAGGGGCGCGGGCGTGATAGGAGAAACGCCCCAAGGTTTTTTTTTGATCTTCAGCGCCTAGTAGTAATGGGGGAGGGGCGTGGTTGGGGCGCTGTGGAGGCAAAAAAGTGGGTTTTAACGCCCCATTACACATGGTCTTATTACCTATAAAATTTAAACTACAAATTTAGAGTAAATTGCAGAAATCGTCCCTAAGGTTTGGCCAAATTTTAAGGTTTCGTCCTAAATAGTTTGAAAGTGCATAGATCGTCCCTAAAACAAAGCTTTTTGCAAATTTTGGTCCCTGGCTTTAACCAGCGTTAAGTGATTTCCGTTAGAAGTTACACGTTAACCCTTTTGGCCAACAACTATTGCAGCGTTCATTCATAAACTAACGGCCGTTTATAATTAAAAATTTTCGGTTTATTTAATTTTTTCGATTTTTTATATACGTTTTTATAAAAACACATACGTTTTTATATAAGTTTTTATACGTTTTTATATACGTCTTTATATATGTTTTTATACACGTTCTTATATACGTTTTTGTATACAATCTTTTATATTTTTTATACGCTTTTATACATTTATATATATGTTCTTATATACCTTTTATACTTTATATACGTTCTTATATATTTTTTTGTATACGTTTTTATACACGTTCATATATACATTTCTTTTATATATTCTTATATACTTTTTATACATTTATATATGCTTTTATATACGTTTTATATATGTTCTTAGACTATGTGTAGTGGGGAGAAGTGGAGAGTGGGGGGTTGTTCGCCACGTGGCATGTGGGGTAGGATGGGGCTTTGTTGAAAAAGTGGTGTAATGGAGAGTGGGGGGTTGTTTGACAAAAAAAACAATTGAAACACACACAACATGGGCGTTGTCAGGACAACCCAGGAAGCAATTTTAGGAGCAACAGCGCCCCGACGTTTTGCACTGTTGGGCGCTGTTGGGCAAAAAATAGGGTGCAACAAAGCCCACTACGCATGGTCTTATATACTTTTATATACGTTTTTGTACACGTTTTTATATACTTTTTTGTATACGTTTTTATATATGTTATTATATACTTTTTACACGTTCTTATACGTTTTTGTATATAAAAAGTATATAAGAATGTATAAAAACTTATAAAAATATATATATAAGAATGTATAAAAAACATATACAATGTATATAAAAGCATATAAAAACGTATAAAAGGTATATAAGAACATATATAAAAACGTATAAAAGCGTATATAAAAAGATATATAAGAACATATTTAAAAACGTATACGTTTTTATATATGCTCTTTTATATGTTTTTATATACACTTTTATACGTTTTTATATATATTTTTATATATTTTTTATACGTTTTTAT
The DNA here is from genome assembly GCA_021014915.2 of Artemisia tridentata subsp. tridentata. Classification (NCBI taxonomy): domain Eukaryota; kingdom Viridiplantae; phylum Streptophyta; class Magnoliopsida; order Asterales; family Asteraceae; genus Artemisia; species Artemisia tridentata. The sequence goes on from CP139508.1 coordinate 400,536,379, forward strand.
ATATGTTCTTACATACCTTTTATACATTTTTATATGCTTTTATATACGTTTTATACGTTTTTTTATACCTTTTATTTGTTTTTATACATTCTTATATACTTTTTATATACAAAAACGTTTTTTATACGTTCTTATATAAAAACATATATAAGAACATATATAAAAACATATACGTTTTTATATATGTTCTTTTATATGTTTTTATATACTCTTTTATACGTTTATATATATATATATATATATATATATATATATATATATATATATATATATATATATATATTATATATATATATATATATATATATATATATATATATTTTTATATATTTTTTATACGTTTTTATATATGTTCTTACATACATTTTATACGTTTTTATATGCTTTTGTATAGTATACGTTTTTTTATACATTCTTATATATACTTTTTATACGTTTTTATACATTCTTATATACTTTTTATATACAAAAACGTATAAGAACATATAAAAATTATATAATAACTTATATAAGAACGTATACAAAAAGGTATATAAAAACGTGTACAAAAAAACATATATAAATGTATATAAGAACATATATAAAAACATATATAAAATCATATAACAACGTATAAAAAGTATATAAGAATGTATAAAAGAACGTATATATGAACGTGTATAAAAACGTATACAAAAAAAGTATATATGAACGTATAAAAAGTACATAAAAACATGTATAAAAACGTATAAAAAGTATATAAGAACATTTATAAAAACGTAAAAAAGCGTATATAAAAACGTATAAAAAATATATAAGAATGTATACAAAAACATATATAAGAACGTGTATGAAAATGTATATAAAAACGTATATAAAAGCGTATAAAAACATATATAAAAATGTATATAAGAACATATATAAAAACATATATAAAATCATATAACAACGTATAAAAAGTATATAAGAATGTATAAAAGAACGTATATATGAACGTGTATAAAAACGTATACAAAAAAGTATATATGAACGTATAAAAAGTACATAAAAACATGTATAAAATTGTATAAAAAGTATATAAGAACTTATGTGTTTTTTATAGTCTATAATTTTTAACCAAGTTTTAAATTTATAATTGCCGAACTAACCTATAGACTAAAACACTAACGAGCAGTGTACCCGATCAATGTGTATAGTTTTTAGGTAAGCAAGGGTCGTTCACTAGGAGCGAAGCTAAAGTGATCTAAAGGTATTCTAATTACTAAACTAACTAACCTAGAAAGCAAGTAAATACTTTTGGGGTTTTAGCCTGAGAGGCTATCACGATTTTGTGTGTTTAATTAAACTAAATACGAGAAAATAAATATTAAACTAATTAAAAGCAAATGTGAATTCAATGATAGAAGAACATGCTAGCCAAGTCTAATCCATCTTATAGTTATATATGTGCTAATGTCTACTTGTTTTACTTCATTCAAAAGTTAAGGCGAAGATCCAATCACTAAACCCTGTCACGATTTAATAACTTGCTATACGGAGCGGGAAATTGGCCAAGATCATAGTGACCTATCTAGCATCAATACTAACTTATTGCATAATCACCATCTAACCTAGTTTGGCATTACGCGCTACTAGTCCTAATAGTGGCATAAGGCACGGTTCCGATGTGTTCCATCTAAGCCCGTCTATATAGGATTCGGATTACTACACTTATGATTCAATTAAAGTAACCACAGTTTCAGATAGTTAAATTACACCAATTAAACCAATAAGATCATAACCTAGTTACATAGACTTCTACTAGTGATAAGCAATAAACGAGTTTTTAACGATAAGCACCCAATCCAATAACAAAGCAAACATGTAATCAAGAACACAAATAAACTAAATAGACTTCATAAACTTGGCTAACACCTAAGGGTGTTAGCCCATAATCTCAGTAACAATACACAATGTTTGAATCATAGCATAAAAGATAGAAATCATAATGAAAACTACACGCTAACCGAATGATTAAACAAAGTAAATTGGCTCGAGATGTTCTTCGTGGGTGGAATGGATCTTCAATGTCGTCTTCTGCTGTTTTGGGATGTTTTCAGACGTCTGGGAATGATCCCGAGGGTCCCCAATGATGCCCTAATTCGTTAATGAGTTCGGTATTTATAGGTTCTGAAATCTGGGTCGATACGGCGCATCTATAGAGTTAGATGCGCCGCATCTATAAGTAAACGTAGCCTCCAAGTCTGAAACTGACCCAATACGGCGCATCTAAATACCAGATGCGCATCATCTCTCAATACGGCGCATCTAAGGACCAGATGCGCCGCATCTCCTTCAGATATAGGTAGATCTCCTTTTTCTCTTTCCGTGGCCGCTTGAATCACCTAAAACGGAGTCCGGATGAAGATTTTATGGCCAAAATACGAAAGCATCTTCAAGTGTCGACTTGTAATATTTACTTCTTCATTAAGCTTCTAATCTCCACTTGATTTCTTGGTAAGGATTGTGTATAGCCGATACGGTGCATCGGATTGGTCCGATGCGGCGTATCTGGAATAGAACAAGTTGGTTCTTCTTCGTTGACCAAAGTTTCATATGCGACGCATGATAAAATCAGATGCGGCGCATGCTTCAAAGTCAGGCAATGGTCTTTAATCTCTTCAATTCAGCAGACTTTTCCAACTTGATTCATTTTGCTCCAATTTTCGTCCGAAATCATTAACCTTCACCTAATGCTTGTTTATAACTGAGAATTACAAAAGTAAATGATTAAGTATCAATTCTCATACAAAGTGGTATAAAACAAGTCAATAACATAGGATAAATGATGCTAATAATATGTCGTTATTTGATGTCATCAAGAACATTTATAAAAACGTAAAAAAGCATATATAAAAACGTATAAAAAATATATAAGAATGTATACAAAAACATATATAAGAACGTGTATGAAAACGTATATAAAAACGTATATAAAAGCGTATAAAAACATATATAAAAATGTATATGTTTTTATAAAAATGTATATAAAAAATCGAAAAACTTTAAATAAACCAAAAAAATTTAATTATAAACGGCCGTTTGTTTAAAGAATGAACGTTGCAACAGTTGTTGGCCAAAAGGGCTAACGTGTAACTTCTAACGGAATCCACTTAACGGTGGTTAAAGCCATGGACCAAATTTTGCCAAAAGGTTTGTTTTAGCGACGATCTATGCACTTTCAAACTATTTAGGACGAAACCTGCAATTTGACCAAACCTTAAGGACGATTTCTGCAATTTACTCTTTCACATCTTTAACCAATATTTGAATTCACAATCATTTAATGATCAACTTCACACACAACATAAGATATCATTGAGACACAAGTCTTTTGATAAATATATATAGCTTTAACACAACATAAGATATCATTGAGATACAAGTCTTTTGTAAATATATACAGCGTTTGTACTTGTAAACAATGTGTTTTGTTTTATTTTTTGAAGGTTGTTATTAATGTTACGAGTTGTTGGGAAGTAAAATTAATTTGTCTAGCTTAGGCCATCTCCAATGGCCAAGCAAAATGCCCCAACATACCGGCCACCTCAGCAACACATCAGCAAACTGTTTCAGCATACTGAACCAACAAACTGAACTTATTTTACCTCCAACCCAGCATACTGAAACTCAGTATGCCCATGACACATCATCATTCATATTAAATTAAAAAACACATTATATTACCAAAAACATTATATTAAATATCAAAACACTAATATAATTATAAAACATTATTCATTTTTTTTTTCATCAGTCAAAGTTTTTCAAAAAAAACAAATGTATAGGCCCACTTTTCAACTTTTGGATCAGTATGCATGTATGCAAACTGTTTTGGCATTTTGACTAACATACCGCGTCTTCAATTTTGGCATATTGATTTTCAGTTTGCAAACTGTATTAGCATTTACCCATTGGAGTTAGCTTTATAAGGTTGTCAAAGTCAACGAAATCTTGGAGTAAATCTTGTGAGAAAACGAAAAGTCAAATAAAGTAGCCAGCTAGGGATCATTTGTTTGTATAACGGGATGATGATCATCATTTGTTGATAAAATAATTTAAATTGATAAAGATAAGTTTTAACTTATTGATACATGTTGAAAAAGAAAAACTTATGGGTACGGATTGTAATCTAGTAGGGCTGAGCATCGTAGACCCAAAACCGAAAGGATCGATCGAAAACCGACCGAATCGAAGGACCAGCGGTCTGGTCTCGGTCCGGATTTTTTCCTTTTCGGTCTAGGTCCGATCCAATCCGGTCCGGACCGGTCTTACGTAAAATCCGACTATTATGCCTTCTTAGACCGGACCGACCGAAGGACCGGACTGGACTAACCCAAACTGGACCGAACACATTCGGTTCGATTCTCGATCTAATGTTTTGGGCTAGTTCGCTCTTGGTGCGATCCTGTCCGGATTTAGACGGTTGATCACCCCTAATCTAGAGGCCTTTTAGTTTAATTTCTCTTACCTAAAATAAAGTACTAACTTGAATTCTGACATATCTTCAACTTATGGCATTACTAAAAATGAAAAACTGGCTACAAGAAGATTAAATATCGCTTACTTTTCTCTACTTGGATTTTGTAAGAGTAAAGTCCAAAATACTGATTTTCTAATTGTAACGTCATACATCTTTGATCGATAAGTTGGCATATTTACCTCCCGCTGTTAGTAGCCTCCATATATCCCCGTTAGTAAAGTCAGTCATCATACATTCCTGAGAACTAACAATGCAAATTATTTCTCTGTTATCTTCTAAAGCAAGAGAAATATTGCATCGTTAGTCCTCAGTGATGTATAATGTCTAACGTTTTAAGTTTCTTATTCTTTTTTCTTTTTCCGTTTTTTTTATATATTATATATATATATCTAAAAAGGTAAGCAGGGCTCAAACTCGGGACCCCTCCCTCACAAAACAATGCCTCAACCAATGGACTAAGTATCTAGTGGTGTAAATATAACAACTCAATTTCGTTTTAACCATTTTATGTTCGGGTTTATAGCATATAAACCAGTTTAAGTTTGGGTCGGCTGGTTCATGGTGAACCGGGCCGGTTCTTAGGGCGCCAGATCCGTTGGACTCGTTTTTCATGCTCTTTCTTCTGGTATCATCGGGGATTCATTTGGCTTCGATAAAATATATATGTGATCGATACTTGTTTAAAATTTCATGTTTTTGCTCTGTTTTCAATTCTTCATACCTACAAAGTAAAATACTCGTCTAAAAAGTCGTCAGTTTACTTTGTAGGTACGAAGAACTGAAAACGAAGCAAAAATGTGAAATTTTGGATAAGTATCGATCACGTATATATTTTTATCGAAGTCCAAATGAATTCCAAATGATTACTCGAGGATTCGCTGGACACACTTTTTCGTTCTCTTTCTTCTGGTATCCTCGGAGGTTCATTTGGACTTAGATAACAATATATATGTGATCGATACTTGTCCAAAATTTCACCTTTTTGCTCCGTTTTCAATTCTTCATACCTACAAAGTAAAATAATGACTTTCCGAACGAGTATTTTACTTTGGAGGTATGAAGAATTGAAAACGGATCAAAAATGTGAAATCGATCACGTATATATTTTTATCGAAGTCCAAATGAAGTCTTAATGAATCCCCAATTATACCAGAAGAAAGAGCACGGAAAAATAAGTCCGGCGGATTTGGCCCCGCCCCAAGAACCGGCCTAGTTCGCCATGAACCGGCCGACCCAAAATTAAATCGGTTCATATGCTATAAAGCCGAACAGAAAATGGCTAAAACAAAATTGAGTCGGTATATTTACACCACCGGATGGTTAATCCAGTGGTTGAGGCGTTGTTTTGTGAGAGGGGAGACCCGAGTTCGAGCCTTGCTTCCCTTTTTAGTTAAAAAAAAAAAAAAAAAAAAAAAAAAAAAAAAAAGTTAGATATTATACATCGTTGAGGACTAATGATGCAAATATTTTCTCTCGTGTTAGAAGATAACGGAGAAATAATTTGCACCGTTAGTCCTCAGGAATGTATGGTGGCTGACTTTACTAACGGATGGATGTATCTTGGCTAATTTTACTAATGGAGGAATGTAAATATGCCAACTTATCAACTAGGGATGTATGCTGTTACAATTGGCAAACCGCATGGAGGTATTTTGGACTTTACTCGATTATGAAGCACCATATTTGTTGTTTCAAAAAGAAGACAATGGAAAGTTGAAAGTTAACATTCAAAATTTATAGATATATTCATAACACATAAACTATCGTATCTATTCTAGCAAATACGAATAAAAACACTACTCGTGATTAAAGACATATTGTTTCAAGAGAAATGCAAGTTCAATGGAACAAGGGGAATACATTCGATTCGTCTATAGATACTTGGTCTTTATGCCAACTATATCAAATTGTGCCAATAACAAAAATAGGTAAATTACACAATCATACATAAAAAATGAGTGTGCGACTTGACTAGGGAATAAGTAGAAAAAAAGAACAAGAATCTATGTCAAAAATCAAAAGCATCAAATTCCGACATTAGACCAGTCGCTCAACTTTTATACCTCTACTAGACAACAAAAAATGCTCTCCCCAAACTAGACCGAGCGACTTGCGACTTTTTTACTTTTGATAAGAAGGTGCCAAGTGTCACCAAAAAGTTTGTGTCAATTCATTTTTTATTCTGCATGTGTAAGCTATAATGTCAGGTACTTTTCGAGCGACCTAAGTTAAACGACTTTTATGTACATTAAGCGACATTTTATTTTGTTATTTTTTCTAAAAGAGTTAACTACATTTTTGGTCCTTGTAGTTTGCCGGGTATTTCACTTTCAGTCCAATTTTTCAAAAAGTTTCGGGTTTAGTTCAAAATGAAACTTTTGTTGCGGGTTTGGTCCAAATTTACTAACACCGTCAGTTTGACTACGTTTGACCGTTAGTTAGGAGGGTATTTTCGTCTTTTCATCATATTATGTTAGAAAAACCAGGTGGGACCCACAAACTCACATTCTTATTATGGGTGCTCTTACTTCTACATAAAATCAATACCAGAACCAACCTAGTAAAGAAATGGACCTAGCCACAACCTTCAAATGGTCAAGAAGGTAAGACTGGGGAACAAGCAAAGAAATGAAACACAAAGAACAAACGAATCATAGAAAAAGTAGCACCAATATTACAACTCAACTGGAAAAAAAAATCATTGACAGGGACTAAAAAATTCATGAACACAACATAAGATTAAAACCCATGCCTCAAAACACAAATCCGATTCAAACCCACGCCGCATCCAACCAATGAAACCGCCATCACTAACCTCACATCACCACCAGAACCCTAGATCCGGTGACACCACAAATTAACAGCGGCAATATCTCCGGCGAACTCTTCGAGATGATTTGGATCGAGAGTTTGATTTTCTTGTTACTGATTTTTTTTAATCGAGAGGGTATTTTCATGTTTAGTTACGGGAGGGTTGATTGTGATGTAAGTGTTGGTTTGGATTCAGTTTTTTTTTTTTTTTTTTTGGTTTTTTTTTTTTTTTTTTTTTTCGATATGAGTTTATAGATCTGTTTTGTGTGCGTGTGTTTGAGGACATATGTGAGTTGTTGTAATTTCTTATAGTGATGAAGATGATGTGTTTAGATTGAGTTGTTGTTGTTGTTTTTTTTTTTTTTTTTTTTTTTTTTTTTTTTTTTTTTTTTATTTTTATAAATATATATGGGATAACGGTGTTAAAAAAATGGACTGAACTTGTTACGGGTCGTTGGGTTTTGGAGTGGATCCGAGACTTTTTGAACTATTGGACTGAAAGTGAAATACCCGGTAAACCACAAGGACAAAAAATGTAGTTAACTTTTTTTTTTTAGAAAATATCAAAATAGAAGGTCGCTTAACTTAGGTCGCTCAAAAAGGACACACCTTTATAGCTTACACATGCAGAAAAGGTACATGCCACTTGGCGACTTCTTATTAAAAGTAAAAAAGTCGCAAGTCGCTCGGTCTAGTTTGGGAAGAGTGTAACACCCCCAAATTTGGTTTGTGGTAGCGGAAAAGTAATTTGGGTGTTACGGTGAGGATCGAAGTTTAAATCTCAGAAAAGGGTCCAGAATATGCATTTTGAAAGCTATATGTCATTCGAAGAATCTTCTTGATACAAAAGTGATGTATTTGATTTGAAAATCTCATAAGAAAATGTGATAATTTGGAAGGAATGACATATTTGATTTTACACCATTAAAGTTATCAGAGTAAAGGATGCCCGTTCCGTGTCTTGTCATGCTCCGTTAATTACCTGAGATAAACATGCTTAAAACGTCAACACAATGGTTGGTGAGTTCGTGGAGTTTATAGAAAATAACTTTCTTCGAAAGGTGTATAATGATTGTCGAAATAAATAGTAATCCTTCATGAAATAATTAATAAGTTGTGTTGTATAAAATTCACAAGTAAATCATGTATGATCACCAAAATCATAAGTTCAGGTATAAATGCAGATAAGCTACGTTGTTATACGCTCGATATAGACTGTTGGGTCAGCTTTTAAATGTATCGATATACCAAGCATTTTGGGTTGTCTTTTGTAGAGTTCTTGTTTAATTCACATATGATAACAATTAAAATTCAAGTACGGGATTCATAATCATAACACGTAGTGAAATAATAATCTAATGTCTGAAATCTATCAGTGTAAAGTGGTGGTTTACTAAATACAGCTGTATCTTAATATATGTGAAACATTCATATATTCTTCAAGTTATATTTCCCTAAGCCTCATGACACGCAAAACGTTAATAATGTATCGCACAAACGACAAGTATTATACCGCACAAACGGTAAGAATGTATCGCACAAACGACAAGTATTATACCGCACAAACGGTAAGAATGTATCGCACAAACGACAAGTATTATACCGCACAAACGGTAAGAATGTATCGCACAAACGACAAGTATTATACCGCACAAACGGCAAGAATGTATTCAATGAGAATCAGTGTCATGTTATGACAAGTAGTTTGGAGTGCTTTTATCCAAGTTCAACATGTAAGGTACGCAAGTAAATTGCAAGTAAAATGAGCATATAACTCTACTAAGGAGTATATCGTAACATGTAACCAAGAGTAGTAATTCATAGAAATCTTCCAAGTTCCGTGTTTAAGCTAAGCAAGCAATTTGCACATATAACGAACATGTATTCCTTTCAAGTATGATTCAAACATGTAAAGCATAGTTGATAATTTCGAATAAATTATGAGAGTTTTCAGAGTATAAAAATATACTTAAAACAGTTAAAGCATGTATCTCCCCCAAAAGAATTATTAAAAACAAGTGTGAAAAGTAGGGGCCACGACTCACCTTAGCCACAGCAAGCAAAGATTACACTGGCATGACTGGCATCTAGAGCATACTACAACAGTCTCATACAGCAACGATGGTACGCAACCTAATACGTATACAATTACCTCAAAATACGTCTAGCACAATAATAAAGTATATAAAAGATAAAGTGTCATAGTTTTCGTGGATTACTCAGTTTTCCAAAACTTATCAAAAGCTTAGTTTCAATGTTTCGTGTGGTGTGGTAAGATAACCTAGACTCGACTTACAACTCACGCCAAAAGAATAGACATCAACTAACTCAAGAGAACTCAAACCAAGGAAAACAACTTAGGAGCTAAAACAAATAAACACCTCAAATCAAATAACTAGTTGGTATGTTTCGGCATTTACCCGTTATCCCAAATAACTTGTAATCGTCTTATAATAAAATGAGTTCTAATAAAATTAGTTTTTCCCGAGTCGTCGTGACTTGGGTTCATCAAGTATGAAAATCCAGTATTTAATAAGTTTATGTTTCGTTATTATTCTTGTAAATATTAGTCTTGGATTTTATTGAAGATCTTGTGTCCAGTCCGAGTTTAATATAAAATGTTCAATGAGTCCGTCTTCTAACATTGTAAATCCGATAATGGTACAATAATTGTCCAAATGCAATAATCAAAGTCCGTATTCAAATCAATGTCACAATTTCCACGTTATTATTATTCGTTAAGTTTCCCGTTTCAAAATGTTACTGCCGAAACCGTATCAATGTGACACTAACAAATTATAACTAGACCAACTCTTTTTATTTTATACTTGTGGGCTAGTGAGCCCATATAAACCAAACGTACTAGTTTTTGGGCTTCGGCCCAAAATAAATCAAATGACAAGTACTCTTTTTAAATTGAGTGGGCTTAGGCCCGTTAAGTCTAAACAAACGCACCCTTGTTTATATATTGGGCTTAGGCCCAACACCAATTACTAATGTATAGCTTCCAGTTACCATTTTGTACATAACCCAAAAATAAACAATGCATCCTACTTTGACTGTGACCAAAACGAGACCAAAAGCCGAAGTATATCATAATTTTAAAGATCTTAAAATGAGTAGATCAAAACGCGGAATCACGACCAATTGTTTCTAGTGGCTACGAAGTCTCACTGAGACACTAACCGGACTCGACAAGCACCCTATGTGGTTTGTTGAATCACGACTTCCCGATATAATATAAATTCAACACAATGACAATACTAACGTAACATCAAGAACCTCGAAACTATCCCGTGATTCAAACGAGTCATAACTAACCAAGTAGGTCTCGACCCACGAGCAATACCAAATTCTAGCGGCAAAACCCAATCAAAACTAGCACCATACCGAGACCAAAACCAAACATGTTCATCTCGACTCGCAACATTAATTTTTGATCTTAACAAGAGTAAACTACCATAACAGCAAGGTTACCAATAATCTCATCGACAACAATTTATCAAACTGGATTCATCTCGAGACCCAACCGGGTCGTATGACTTTGACCCGACCCGTACACAGTACAACGACTACAACAACAACTAAACCTTAATCGTGACAGCGTTCTTACCACCACTTTTATTCAAATCTAACCACACGAATAAGTTTCAAAATAGTATTACATCCGGTTTTTAAATGATAAAAATGTTAGCGAGTTTTTGTTCGGTTATCTAATCCACGAAAATAATAACATAAATATAATCGGTTTCAAAATATATAGAAAGAATATATATCAAATGTTTTTCGGTTTTACCATGGCGAAGAGGAGGAGAGGAAGGAAACGGCGGATGAAATGGTGGCGGTGGGGACTCGAACTGAAACAACTCTTCCGATCTACTCTTAAATCGTACAATGGATAGGAGAGGTGAATGGTAGTGGGTGTTGCGTGGTTGTGGGCGGATGGTGATGTCTGGTGTTGCCGCTGTCGATTACTTATGTAGAAGGAGAAGTGGAAGAAAAGGTTTATTGTGAGAGGGAGGGAGAAAGGATCTGTTAAATATGATTTTTATTGGTTTGTTATGTGGTACTAGATTATACACGTTATCTGTTTGTTAGTTGTTAAATTTTATAGTAGATAAAGTATACACGCCTGGTTAAACAGAAATTATATATGTGGCATGATTCTATCCATATTAATAGTTTAAACTTTAAAGTGTAGTTTGATCCCGATAATTACTAATGTTAAATCTTTAAGTCACGAAATTTAAAACCGGTAGATGTAAAAATATAGAGTTTATAAAATATCAAAGTTTATTAATATATTTCAATTAATTATGTTAGACAGGTGATAAGTTTAACGGAAAGTGTATGCGTTAATAAAATCTAATAGGGTTCGGTATTCGTATTACGTAAAGAGTTTAGTGTAAAATATAAAAATAATAAAGTGAAAATAGGTTATATAAAATATGTAGGCTTATTCTAATCTTATGTTGATCATGAGTATAGTATATTAAAGAAAAATTTAAATTTCTCCGTAAAAATGGGTTTTGTTAAATGGTAACTCGAGGTTATTATTAATTAACAAAGATTATTATGACGGATTTTTGTAGGATCTTACAGTATCTACCCCTCAATTTTGAACTTCGTCCCGAAGTTCAGTCCGTGATAGGTGTTGAAAAATGTGGCGTTCTGAGGTGAGAGTTTATGGAAGATGTTGTCGAAGGATTTCTTATTTGACTAACAAAAGCGAGATTTCATCTAAATTTATTAGTATTAGACTAAATAAATTCGAATGTTTGGTCAATAATTTAATTTATGGGTTACGAATAGTGAAAGTAACAGTTGCGAGTAGGAAGTATTTAGCACTTAATGTTTAGGGTTCCAATGGTCGAGACTAGGGAATTTTTAATGGTAGTGATTTGAAATTTTAATGATCGTGAATAGTAAAATAGCGGGTACCTTCTCCACTTATTTATCCTATCCATCTTTTCCTATAAATATCTTATCCACCTTTTTCCTTTTTCATCCTTCCGCCCATCCCTTTCATCTTCATTCCTTCCGAAAAATTTTCACCATGCCTCCGATCGTCATTGTTGTAGCCATCGTGTACATTGTCCTTGTTGCCATGTATTTGGCCTTCTTTCCTGATGAAAACTCCGATTACTACGTCGCATTCTTGGTGTTCATCGTACCTCTTACGATTTTAGCGATCAATGTGGATAAGATTTTGGGGTGAGAATCTCGACTAGTGTGGTTAGAATGTAGTTTTGTTTTGTGTCGATGTAATCCTTAATAAATAAAATCTCGTTTATGTTTAGTTAGAAGTCTCGATATAGCTTTTAATGTTTTGTTGTATTTTATGGCGCAGAATGATTAAGGTGCTTCATCCTATGGTGGCTCTTGCTATCGTTGGATTGGTGGGGGTCATTATCTCTATGGTGGGTCAACCGGTTGAAGATTGTATGCCTTACATTGTGTTTATTGTATTGTTAGCACTCCCGATGTTAATCATTTCGCTATGTATTAACTTCCGTGGTTTCAAATAAAGTTTATGTTATTTGTGTTTTCCATAGATTGTTGTGAATTCTTATAGTTTCTAGTTTCGTTTTTTTTTTTCTCGACTTCGTATAATAGCGCAGTGAGTAGTAGGTAATGAATGTAAATCGGATTGAGGTGGGCTAAAAGTAAGTTTTTTTTTTTAAATAAATTATTTTGTCTCGAGATCTCGTTTTTGGAATGAACATTGTTATTCTATCGTGTTTTGAAAAATAAACCTGACTCAAAGTTTTGAAAATCACAAGTTTATGGGATAACCTATTCATTACACAAAGAGTTGTAGATTTTTAACGATGAGAGTTTCGGACGAGAATTTGATGAATGCAACAATAGTTGTTGAACCTCAGTTTAAGAAAAACTTGTTAGATAAAGTCTTAAGTGATAACACAAATTTGTTTGCTTTGTATATAAAACCGTGTCTTACGTTAATAGCTTGTTTATTTTTCAAAGTATTCAAATCGTTAACTAAGTGTGAAAGCAAGGAAGGAAATCAATATGCTGCAAGATGAAATGTGTGGTAGTAAAAATTTCATATTGTTTTTTAGAATTTGTTAATCGTTGTTGGGGGCAAAAGAGAAATACGAAAGTTGGTTTGTTTTGGTTGTAGTTGAGTCCACAAAGGTGAAATATGACCAATTTAACTAGACAGGGTTTCGTTTGAATTTGTTGAGATTGTTGGGAACTTAAATTAAACAAAGTATTTTGGGCAATATATGATTTTTGTTGAGACCATTTTAGCATATGATAACTGGGCTGAGCTTTGGTTGTCACATGATTGAGTATTGGAAAAGATTCATTACACATGATTTCTTGGTAAGTGCCTAATTGAGATGTACAAAAATATTGGTGTGTTGTTAAGTGAATGATCCAAAGTAAACGGGTATGGGTCGATTAGAAATAAATCTCAAGTTCTTAAGTTTAATTAGAGTTGGGTTCAAATATTAATGATAAACAAGGGTGTGTTGGGTTGCTGTTGACAATAGGTCGAGAGTAAATGTTTCAAGGATAATTTTAATTTGGCGATTGTTGAACACATGTTCCATGGCGTATTTGGTTACTAGATAGTTTCGAGATTATCGAAATTTCGTATAATGCCTAAGAGTTCCGAGAGAACGTTAGGAGGTTCATTATTTCCTAGAGGATGTGTAGTCAAATCGTATGAAAAGTGTTACTTGTATGTGGCGTGTTCAGGATTTTTAAATCATAGTGGGGCGTGTTTAACGCGATTTGTTCCTGCCTCTTGCGTTGAATTGCGAAAACCAAAGTAAATATTTTATTTACTACGTACCTCAGAGCTAGTTGCTAGTTTTACTAGATATAGATTTTGAAAGTTTTACCGTTTAAATACAAACGATTATATTTCTTAATTGAAAGATATTTTTCAAACCCTTATAAATACCATTGGCATGGTTGGATTACCTATACACACACAATTCAATGGCTTGTAAGTTACCACATACTGCTGAACAAATTCAACTGTACATCAAAGCAGAAACTGAGGGTAGTGACGTGGATCGTCAAAATGCTATTGTGAAGGTCATTCTGCAGTTTGAAGCTACGAAACAATTGAAACGACGACTTAGAGAAAGCTATGCTAAGTGCACAGACATCTCAGATGGTAGGAAGTATGTGATCGATAAGTTTTTGTATGATGAATCTTGCAAGGATGCTGCTGTCATCGAATCGTTGTGGTCATGTGTTCATCGGATAGATGACCAGATTTCTAACAAAGTTCGTTGGAGCTTGGGAGAGAACGTTGAAGCTGCTAGGGTTGAACATCAACAACAACAACAACAAAAACAACAAAATCCACCACCACTACAACATCAACAACAACCACAACTACAACAAGGTGCATCAAGTTCCTCTACACCAAAGGTGGTTGTGCAACAACAACATTTGCCTCATCTGGATCATTTCCAGCCAAGTTTCGAGGAGAATGTGGCAGTTGGTGATGGTGGTTGGACTCCTGCCATGGATTGGGAGCTGAGCAGGTTGGAAGCTCAATGGGAGGAAGAGAAGTTGGCGAGCTTTGATCCTTATGATGACGGCTATGATTCCAACAATTCTCAGACTTGGAATCATCCGGACTACCTTTGAAGTCTAGGGCTAGGTTCATGTGATGTTTTAATTCAGTATCGTTTGTAATGTTTAAGTATTTCCGTCAAGTTTATTTGAATAATATGGTGTTTGGATGTTTATGCTATGAACACAACTTGGAAAATTACTCTGCTAGATTTAGATATTTTACAGAAATCTGTGCGGGTAACCTATTTGTTAAACAAAGAGTTTTGTTGCTAACAGATTCTCACATAGAGATATTTGAATGAAGATTCGGTGTATGTAGAGAAAGTTGCTGAATTCCGGCTTTTAGGGTATGGAAGATCTTGTTTGTCTTGGTGTGGAGAATAGTTATTGCAAGTGGCTAGAATAGTAAGAGACAATATTACGATAGGAGTGTTGCTTTGAATTCATATATTAACACTATGTATCACTATATAGGGGTTCTAATGAGAGTTATGCTGTGTGTTTGATGAATTTTTATGGTTATCGGTTTCATACTAGTGCCCTTACAGATATAAATAAGCCCACTTATTTATAATTCGTTATTTACATAGAGAGGCGTCCCAAACAATGTAAATAAGGAAATATAAACTTATGGTTCGGCGCCTTACAATTTCTTTATTTAGATAAAAGACATCTCAATCATTTAAATAAAGACATTGCAACCCATCCTGCTTAAGAATTTCTGATTTAATATTCATATTAGTCCACAAAATAATTCCTGCGCGGATTTTCCGGAAATACCTAAAGATTTAATTCACACGTCTCTATAAAGATACGGGTAAGGTAATTAAAGATGGTTGATAAGATACTTGAAATAGTTGGTGAGTATATATATATAACGTTGAGTGTGAAATAATATAGTGTGTAATGTGTGAAGAATAAACATCAAGCATGTCAAGATTAGTACAAAATAATCTTAATAGGTAATGTATTGAGCATGGCAGTCTGCAGACACGGAAGGCATAAGATGATAAGGTGTAAAATCATTTATTTTGAAAATGTGGTTATAGTTTGATGTTTTAAACGTTTGATTCTCTATAACCATAGGCTCTGATACCAAACTGTAACACCCCCAAATTTGGTTTGTGGCAGCGGAAAAGTAATTTGGGTGTTACGGTGAGGATCGAAGTTTAAATCTCAGTAAACGGTCCAGAATATGCATTTTGAAAGCTATATGTCATTCGAAGAATCTTCTTGATACAAAAGTGATTTATTTGATTTGAAAATCTCATAAGAAAATGTGATAATTTGGAAGGAATGACATATTTGATTTTACACCATTAAAGTTATCAGAGTAAAGGATGCCCGTTCCGTGTCTTGTCATGCTCCGTTAATTACCTGAGATAAACATGCTTAAAACGTCAACACAATGGTTGGTGAGTTCGTGGAGTTTATAGAAAATAACTTTCTTCGAAAGGTGTATAATGATTGTCGAAATAAATAGTAATCCTTCATGAAATAATTAATAAGTTGTGTTGTATAAAATTCACAAGTAAATCATGTATGATCACCAAAATCATAAGTTCAGGTATAAATGCAGATAAGCTACGTTGTTATACGCTCGATATAGACTGTTGGGTCAGCTTTTAAATGTATCGATATACCAAGCATTTTGGGTTGTCTTTTGTAGAGTTCTTGTTTAATTCACATATGATAACAATTAAAATTCAAGTACGGGATTCATAATCATAACACGTAGTGAAATAATAATCTAATGTCTGAAATCTATCAGTGTAAAGTGGTGGTTTACTAAATACAGCTGTATCTTAATATATGTGAAACATTCATATATTCTTCAAGTTATATTTCCCTAAGCCTCATGACACGCAAAACGTTAATAATGTATCGCACAAACGACAAGTATTATACCGCACAAACGGTAAGAATGTATCGCACAAACGACAAGTATTATACCGCACAAACGGTAAGAATGTATCGCACAAACGACAAGTATTATACCGCACAAACGGTAAGAATGTATCGCACAAACGACAAGTATTATACCGCACAAACGGCAAGAATGTATTCAATGAGAATCAGTGTCATGTTATGACAAGTAGTTTGGAGTGCTTTTATCCAAGTTCAACATGTAAGGTACGCAAGTAAATTGCAAGTAAAATGAGCATATAACTCTACTAGGGAGTATATCGTAACATGTAACCAAGAGTAGTAATTCATAGAAATCTTCCAAGTTCCGTGTTTAAGCTAAGCAAGCAATTTGCACATATAACGAACATGTATTCCTTTCAAGTATGATTCAAACATGTAAAGCATAGTTGATAATTTCGAATAAATTATGAGAGTTTTCAGAGTATAAAAACATACTTAAAGCAGTTAAAGCATGTATCTCCCCCAAAAGAATTATTAAAAACAAGTGTGAAAAGTAGGGGCCACGACTCACCTTAGCCACAGCAAGCAAAGATTACACTGGCATGACTGGCATCTAGAGCATACTACAACAGTCTCATACAGCAACGATGGTACGCAACCTAATACGTATACAATTACCTCAAAATACGTCTAGCACAATAATAAAGTATATAAAAGATAAAGTGTCATAGTTTTCGTGGATTACTCAGTTTTCCAAAACTTATCAAAAGCTTAGTTTCAATGTTTCGTGTGGTGTGGTAAGATAACCTAGACTCGACTTACAACTCACGCCAAAAGAATAGACATCAACTAACTCAAGAGAACTCAAACCAAGGAAAACAACTTAGGAGCTAAAACAAATAAACACCTCAAATCAAATAACTAGTTGGTATGTTTCGGCATTTACCCGTTATCCCAAATAACTTGTAATCGTCTTATAATAAAATGAGTTCTAATAAAATTAGTTTTTCCCGAGTCGTCGTGACTTGGGTTCATCAAGTATGAAAATCCAGTATTTAATAAGTTTATGTTTCGTTATTATTCTTGTAAATATTAGTCTTGGATTTTATTGAAGATCTTGTGTCCAGTCCGAGTTTAATATAAAATGTTCAATGAGTCCGTCTTCTAACATTGTAAATCCGATAATGGTACAATAATTGTCCAAATGCAATAATCAAAGTCCGTATTCAAATCAATGTCACAATTTCCACGTTATTATTATTCGTTAAGTTTCCCGTTTCAAAATGTTACTGCCGAAACCGTATCAATGTGACACTAACAAATTATAACTAGACCAACTCTTTTTATTTTATACTTGTGGGCTAGTGAGCCCATATAAACCAAACGTACTAGTTTTTGGGCTTCGGCCCAAAATAAATCAAATGACAAGTACTCTTTTTAAATTGAGTGGGCTTAGGCCCGTTAAGTCTAAACAAACGCACCCTTGTTTATATATTGGGCTTAGGCCCAACACCAATTACTAATGTATAGCTTCCAGTTACCATTTTGTACATAACCCAAAAATAAACAATGCATCCTACTTTGACTGTGACCAAAACGAGACCAAAAGCCGAAGTATATCATAATTTTAAAGATCTTAAAATGAGTAGATCAAAACGCGGAATCACGACCAATTGTTTCTAGTGGCTACGAAGTCTCACTGAGACACTAACCGGACTCGACAAGCACCCTATGTGGTTTGTTGAATCACGACTTCCCGATATAATATAAATTCAACACAATGACAATACTAACGTAACATCAAGAACCTCGAAACTATCCCGTGATTCAAACGAGTCATAACTAACCAAGTAGGTCTCGACCCACGAGCAATACCAAATTCTAGCGGCAAAACCCAATCAAAACTAGCACCATACCGAGACCAAAACCAAACATGTTCATCTCGACTCGCAACATTAATTTTTGATCTTAACAAGAGTAAACTACCATAACAGCAAGGTTACCAATAATCTCATCGACAACAATTTATCAAACTGGATTCATCTCGAGACCCAACCGGGTCGTATGACTTTGACCCGACCCGTACACAGTACAACGACTACAACAACAACTAAACCTTAATCGTGACAGCGTTCTTACCACCACTTTTATTCAAATCTAACCACACGAATAAGTTTCAAAATAGTATTACATCCGGTTTTTAAATGATAAAAACGTTAGCGAGTTTTTGTTCGGTTATCTAATCCACGAAAATAATAACATAAATATAATCGGTTTCAAAATATATAGAAAGAATATATATCAAATGTTTTTCGGTTTTACCATGGCGAAGAGGAGGAGAGGAAGGAAACGGCGGATGAAATGGTGGCGGTGGGGACTCGAACTGAAACAACTCTTCCGATCTACTCTTAAATCGTACAATGGATAGGAGAGGTGAATGGTAGTGGGTGTTGCGTGGTTGTGGGCGGATGGTGATGTCTGGTGTTGCCGCTGTCGATTACTTATGTAGAAGGAGAAGTGGAAGAAAAGGTTTATTGTGAGAGGGAGGGAGAAAGGATCTGTTAAATATGATTTTTATTGGTTTGTTATGTGGTACTAGATTATACACGTTATCTGTTTGTTAGTTGTTAAATTTTATAGTAGATAAAGTATACACGCCTGGTTAAACAGAAATTATATATGTGGCATGATTCTATCCATATTAATAGTTTAAACTTTAAAGTGTAGTTTGATCCCGATAATTACTAATGTTAAATCTTTAAGTCACGAAATTTAAAACCGGTAGATGTAAAAATATAGAGTTTATAAAATATCAAAGTTTATTAATATATTTCAATTAATTATGTTAGACAGGTGATAAGTTTAACGGAAAGTGTATGCGTTAATAAAATCTAATAGGGTTCGGTATTCGTATTACGTAAAGAGTTTAGTGTAAAATATAAAAATAATAAAGTGAAAATAGGTTATATAAAATATGTAGGCTTATTCTAATCTTATGTTGATCGTGAGTATAGTATATTAAAGAAAAATTTAAATTTCTCCGTAAAAATGGGTTTTGTTAAATGGTAACTCGAGGTTATTATTAATTAACAAAGATTATTATGACGGATTTTTGTAGGATCTTACAAAGAGCACTTTTTTTGGTCTTGTAAAGGTATAAAAGTTGAGCGACTGGTCTAATGTCGGAATTTTCTCAAATCAAAATTCATGTTCGGTTATATTAAAATGTAATTTCGAAAAGCATATCCTCGTGTAGCTTTCTTAATTCCTAATCCCTTTTAGTAAATCCGGGTTGTTGAGTATAGTCATATAGGAGTAGTCTCAGAAAGGTTCAAAGTTTAGAGGTTACACGTCAACAAGGCTTATGGTTTTCAAATGGTGCATAGTGGTCTTACAGCATCCGTATTTTCTTCGTTAACTGTCCCTACATCTTGTTGTTTCATTGATTGGTACACGCTTGTGTAGCAGAGACTATTTACTTTGAGGCTCTGACGAGTTTCGTCTTAGTTTTCAGGGTACTGTTGGCTTTTCAACCGTTTTTATACTTTCAGCAGGGTGATTATTTTTAAATAATTAGATGTTGTGTGATTTTGGATTGCAAGGGTTCCATATTTGACTACCGCTCAGTTCTCGAGTTTTAAGTGAAGGCAAATGGAAAAGAATAGAAAAGAGAAAAAGAAAGGGAAAAAGAAAGTAAGTGTTAGTTGTTATCTTCTTGAGATAGAGGAAAGGAAAATGAAAGTAATCATAATCATGTTCTTGAGTGGGAGGAAAAGGAAAATAACTTGATCAAATTACATATATGCCCTTTAGTTGTTAATGTCAAATCTTTTAAAAAGGGTATATTAGTCTTTACACAACATACGGTTCCTTTTCCTGTCCCTTTCCTCCCAAAAGTGGGAGGAAGATTTACTTAACAAAACTTCCTCCCTATTTCCTTTCCACTTTCATTTCCTCCTTTAAAAAAACTCAAGAACACAAAAAATTATACATTTCCTTTCCTTTCCTTTCCTCTTCCATTTCAATTCGAGAACTGAGCGTACAAGTGATTATTGTATTTTTAGACTAAATCTAATGATAGCGCCCATGCTACTTAGACTTGCATCAATAAAAATAAGTGTAATCAAAACCTTTCAGCAAATGAATTTTGAGACTACATCATGTGATTGGGTCGTTTAAGTTTTAGGTGTTGTTTGTTTAATAAGAAGCTATGAATCTGAATTGCACATCTGAATTTGAATATGAGGCGTAATTGTATGAATCTGAACATATTTTTTTTTTCTATTTTTTTTAGAAATATGTTTGAATGATATAAATATAAAGCAGTTTCAACCCTTCTTGTAACTTTGTGATATATTTATTCTATAATAAATATATACCAAAAAAGTAATTTAGGAAAAAGAAAATTCAAAACCGCAAAAACCAGAAAAAACCGTGTGGTTGCGGATCCTTATTTTGTAAAAACTGCAAATGCGGATGCAGTTTGGTTTTTACCAAAAACCACACCAAACTGCACCATGCTCACCCTTAGCTTTAGCTACTTTGCCAAACATATATGAAAATAAAAGCTCCAATTCCAGCTCTCATAAGCTCCAACTCCAGCTATTGATGCCAAACATAACCTTAGGATCTATAGTTTTGGTCGTATCTCGTAAGTATGTTGAGGGTGTTGCCATTAAAGGGTTTAGAATTGTCATGCTAGACATTGAAATCATTAAAGTGTGCCACTTGAAACTATGTTTGGTAAAGTCGTTGTTTGTTAAGATCGTCAATTAAAGTATGGACGAACTTCAATAATAAGTCTTATTAATTTGAGGGCCAAACCTAATTTACATTATTTGTTTTACAAAATTAGTACAATATTATGCTAATTGTTTCGTTTTTTTCAATTTAAAATCGTGCAGTAATTCTTGCTAGTTTTCTTTGTTTAAAAAAGATATTGCTTGGTATGTTCATTGCCTTTTAGAAAGAAAAAGACTTTTCCTTTTCATTTTGTGATTACCATACACTTCATGCCAAACTTTCCACGTGTAACTATTGATTTAGCAAGGATTATTAAGAACATTTACATGGTGGGTGATTTATGCCTATCATTGTTGCCACATCAACATACCTTTTCTATCGTTTTCTCACAACTTTGATCCCGCAACAATTATTACCCATGACTAAGCTTAGGCTCGTGATCACGAGCTAGCCGACCAAGACATCACACCAAAACCATCGCAACCCCATTCCCCTCCAACCTCAGCAAAATAATGCTGTTGTAAATGCTCTAACTATTACCATACAAACTTAGGGGGCGTTTGTTATAACACTTTTAGATTCAAGTGATAGGCTTATTCCCAAAAATGATCATTTGGTATAATACTTTTATAATAAAAGGGGGCATAATGAAACAATAGGGAATCCAAGCAAGAGAGTATGGTTTCGTATTATCAAGCCCACTAATAAACCTACATCATTATATTTTTAGAATCTACATTTTTATTAAGTAATTTAGTAATAAAAAAAAATACTACGAACACTCCCTTTTTTTTAATATTTGAATTAAAATAAATACTTGAATACAACATTACTTTTTTGTTTTATTCCATTCGCTTTCATTCATAAATCAAATCGAACTCTGATTCTAAACTTTTTTACAAACCAAATATCTTAGAATAGTCTATTTACCAATAAAATATAAGTCGAATATTGTGAAGTGGTAGGTTGATATAAAAATTGAAAGAAAATATTGTATTAAATTCCTTTTACAGTATCAAATGATACCATAGACTCTCTTCAAAAAAATAATACCATAGACATATTAAATTAGTAACTAGTACAAAAATAATTAAAAAAAAAAGGTAAATTACATGGTCCATCCCCAAACTATACCTCGTACCACATTTAGTCTCCCGTTTACATTTTGTTGCACAGCTAGTCACGTTTTGGGCAAACGGTGACCCGTTTTGGTCCTCGGAGCCCCGTTATACATAACACTGGTTACATATTCTCGTTAGCTGACTTGGACAAGAGGGGCTTTTTGGTAAATGCAAGATTTGTATTTTTTTTTTATCTATCCTCCTTATTATTCCTCTGATCCCCGTCATATCACTCACATTTTCCCGCCCACACCCACCCATCTAATCTCTCGTCTCTCATCCCTATACTTTCTCTGATTAAAAAACTTGAACAATGATCTTTACAAATCGGTATAAACAATGTTGTTAACAACATGAAAGATGAGGAAAAAATGGTGACAATAACAACCAAAGACTTGGAAATCGAATGCGAGAAGGCATATGTGTGACAAATGGTAATTTTCACACTAATATTTTAATAATAAATATTTATTTATTATTACACAACTGCCAAACTGAACAGTTATGTGTTTACATATTTATTACGGGAAGCAAACCCGCACGCAGTAGCATACAATAACTCACCAAAACTATTTTAATTTATCAGTAAAAGTGAATTTATCACTTTCTGACAATTTCAGACACTAACGTAACAAAAACGAGAGGTTATCTTGTTTTTCTGAAAAATCGACACCACACGCGTACCGACACCACTTTAGTAAAGATTGAACTTTAAAATTCATTTTTAGGAGTCAACAAATTTATTTTACATCACTATTGTAAAAACGACTCCAGAATTATATTTTTCACGTTTACGTGAAACCGAGGTACCATAATTTTACTTCAACTAAACGAGACACGGGGTACACACAATACATTACAAAGCTTAAAATAAATAAATACAAGAGAAAATTCCCAAAGTAGGCCAAAACTTTTGGCCTATTTCAAGAGGAAGCCAAAAACAACATCTATTTCCCAAAATAGGCTAATTATTTCACGCTTGACTGCTCGACCCCATAAACTTGCCGACACGTGTCATTCCTTTATTGACACGTGTCATTCCTTTATTTTTTTATTAATAAATATTTGGCCCACAATTGACCAATAAATTTGGCAACATTAGCCACTTAACCAAATAAGTGTTTGCAAAGTTAGTCCTTTTACTAACGGCCATTTTATTTTAGTCCATTAACCAAACAAGCGTTTGCAAAGTTAGTCCTTTTACTAACGGCCGTTTTATTTTAGTACATTAACCAAACAAGCGTTTGCAAAGTTAGTCCTTTTACCAACGGACGTTTTATTTTTCATTTTTGGTCCTTGTGATTATTATTATTATTCAAAAAAATTCAAAAAAATTTATAAAAATTCGAAAAAAAACTTATAAAAATTCGAAAAAAATTATAAAATTTCGAAAAGTTTCGAAAAAATTTATAAAAAATCGAAAAAGATTTAAGAATTAGAAAAAACTTATAAAAATTCCAAAATTTTTTAAAAATTTTTAAAATTTTTAAAAATTAGAAAAATTTATAAAAATTCGAAATTTTTTTAAAAATTCGAAAAAACTTATAAATTCAAAAAAATTTTAAAAATTCTTAAAATTTTTAAAAATTAGAAAAAATTTATAAAAATTCAAAATTTTTTTAAAAATTCGAAAAAACTTATAAAAATTCAAAAAATTTATAAAAATTAGAAAAAATTTATAAAAATTAGAAAAATTCGAAAAAATTTATATAAATTCGAAAAAATTTTAAAAATTCAAAAAATTCGAAAAACTTAAAAAAATTCAAAAAAAAAATTTGAATTCGAAAAAAAATTATAAAAATTCAAAAAATTTATAAAAATTCGAAAAAGTTTTAAAATTTTGAAAAATTTTAAAAAATTCGAAAAAATTTTAAAAATTCGAAAAAAACTTATAAAAATTCGAAAAAACTTATTAAAATTCGAAAATTTTATAAAAATTTGAAAAAATCGAAAAATTTTTTAAAAATTCAAAAATTTTTTAAAAATTCAAAAAAGTCGAAAAATTTAAAAAAATCAAAAAAAAATTATAAAAATTCGAAAAATTGGTAAAAATTCGAAAAAGTTTTAAAAATTCGAAAAATTTTTAGAAATTCGAAAAAACATATAAAAATTCAAAAAATTTATAAAAATTCATAAATTTTTTTGAAAACTAGAAAAAATTTATAAAAATTCGAAAAAAATTTTAAAAATTCAAAAAAATTTTAAAAATTCGAAAAAACTTATAAAAATTTGAAAAAACTTATAAAATTTCAAAAAATTTATAAAAATTCAAAATTTTTTTAAAACTTAGAAAAAACTTATAAAAATACGAAAAATATATAAAAATTCAAAAAAAATTTAAAATTTAGAAAAAATTTATAAAAATTCAAAAAATTCGAAAAATATACATAAATTCGAAAAAAATTTAAAAATTCAAAATTTTTTTAAAAATTCAAAAATTTTATAAAAATTCGAAAAAACTTATAAAAATTCAAAGAATTTATAAAAATTTGAAAAAATTTTAAAAATTCGAAAAATCTATAAAAATTCGAATAATTTTTTAAAAATTCAAAAAATTTTAAAAAATTCGAAATTTTTTTAAAAATTAGAATAATATTTATAAAATTTTCGACCACCACTGCTCAACCGCTCGACCACCACTGTCCACTGCTCAACTGCTCAACCGCTCGACCACCACCGCTCAACTGCTCAACCG
Organism: Artemisia tridentata subsp. tridentata; assembly: GCA_021014915.2. Taxonomy (NCBI): domain Eukaryota; kingdom Viridiplantae; phylum Streptophyta; class Magnoliopsida; order Asterales; family Asteraceae; genus Artemisia; species Artemisia tridentata. Next base: position 400,561,685 of record CP139508.1, read on the forward strand.
CTCGACCACCACTGCTTAACTGCTCAACCGCTCGACCACCACTGCTCAACCGCTCGACCACCACCGCTCAACTACTCAACTGCTCAACCGCTCGACCACCACTGCATAACTGCTTAACCGCTCGACCACCACTGCTCAAACCGCTCAACCAGCAGTTGAGCAGTGGTGGTCGAGCGGTTGAGCAGTGGTGGTCGAGCGGTTGAGCAGTTGAGCGGTGGTGGTCGAGCGGTTGAGCAGTTGAGCAGTGGTGGTCGAAAATTTTATAAAAATTATTCTAATTTTAAAAAAAAAAAATTTGAATTTTTTAACATTTTTTGAATTTTTAAAAAATTATTCGAATTTTTATAGATTTTTCGAATTTTTAAAATTTTTTCAAATTTTTATAAATTCTTTGAGTTTTTATAAGTTTTTTCGAATTCCTATAAAATTTTTGAATTTTAAAAAAAATTTTGAATTTTTAAAATTTTTTCAGCAGTGGTGGTCGAGCAGTTGAGCGGTGGTGGTCGAGCGGTTGAGCAGTGGTGGTCGAGCGGTTGAGCAGTTAAGCAGTGGTGGTCGAGCGGTGGTGGTCGAGCGGTTGAGCGGTGGTGGTCGAGCGGTTGAGCAGTCGAGCAGTGGTGGTCGAGCGGTTGAGCAGTTAAGCGGTGGTGGTCGAGCGGTTGAGCAATTGAGCAGTGGTGGTCGAGCGGTTGAGCAGTTGAGCAGTTAAGCAGTGGTGGTCGAGCGGTTGAGCAGTGGTGGTCGAGCGGTTGAATTTTTATATTTTTTTGAATTTTATAAAAAAATTTATTTTTTTTTGAATTTTTATATTTTTCGAATGTTTAAAAATTTTATTCTAATTTTTAAAAAAAATTCGAATTTTTTAAAATTTTTTGAATTTTTTAAATTTTTAAAAAATTATTCGAATTTTTATAAATTTTTTGAATTTTTAAAATTTTTTAAAATTTTTATAAATTCTTTGAATTTTTATAAGTTTTTTCGAATTTTTAAAAAATTTTCGAATTTTTATAAAATTTTTGAATTTTTAAAAAATTTTCGAATTTTTAAAATATTTTCGAATTTTTAAATTTTTTTTGAATTTATATAAATTTTTTCGAATTTTTTGAAATTTTATAAATTTTTTCTAATTTTTAAATTTTTTTTGAATTTTTATAAATTTTTCGAATTTTTATAAGTTTTTTCTAAGTTTTAAAAAAAATTTAGAATTTTTATAAATTTTTTGAATTTTTATAAACTTTTCGAATTTTTTTAAACTTTTCGAATTTTTTGAATTTTTTTAAAAATTTTTCAAATTTTTATAAATTCTTTGAATTTTTATAAGTTTTTTTTCGAATTTTTATAAAATTTTTGAATTTATATAAATTTTTTCGATTTTTTTGAATTTTTTTTAAATTTTTTCTAATTTTTAAAAAAATTTTGAATTTTTGTAAATTTTTCGAATTTTTAAAGTTTTTTCGAATTTTTAAAAAAAATTTGAATTTTTATAAAATTTTTGAATTTTTAAAATTTTTTTGAATTTTTATAAATTTTTTGAATTTTTATAAATTTTTTCGAGTTTTTCTAATTTTTATAAATTTTTTCTAATTTTTAAAAAAATTTTGAATTTTTATAAATTTTTCGAATTTTTATAAGTTTTTTCGAATTTTTATAAGTTTTTTCGAATTTTTAAATTTTTTTTGAATTTTTGAATTTTTAAAAATTTTTCGACAAATTTTGAATTTTTAAAAAAATTTCGATTTTGTATAAATTTTTTCGAATTTTTATAAATTTTTTCTAATTTTTATAAATTTTTTGAATTTTTATAAGTTTTTTCGAATTTTTAAAAAATTTTCGAATTTTATAAATTTTTTCTAATTTTTAAAAATTTTAAGAATTTTTAAAAAATTTTGGAATTTTTATAAGTTTTTTCGAATTCTTAAATCTTTTTCGAAACTTTTCGAAATTTTATAATTTTTTTCGAATTTTTATAAGTTTTCTTCAAATTTTTATAAATTTTTTTGAATAATAATAATAATCACAACACAAGGACCAAAAATGAAAAATAAAACGTCCGTTGGTTAAAGGACCAACTTTGCAAACGCTTGTTTGGTTAATGGACTAAAATAAAACGGCCGTTAGTAAAAGGACTAACTTTGCAAACGCTTGTTTGGTTAATGGACTAAAATAAAATGGCCGTTAGTAAAAGGACTAACTTTGCAAACACTTATTTGGTTAAGTGGCTAATGTTGCCAAATTTATTGGTCAATTGTGGGCCAAATATTTATTAATAAAAAAATAAAGGAATGACACGTGTCAATAAAGAAATGACACGTGTCGGCAAGTTTTTGAGGTCGAGCAGTCGAGCATGGAATAATTGGCCTATTTTGAGAAATAAATGTTGTTTTTGGCTTCCTCTTACCCTTTATCAAAAACATGTGAGGCCAAGCCTTTTTCTGATCCCTCTTCTTCTCCACTCGAATACCACAACTCACATAGTCAAAAATCCCCATTGACTATCAGGAATGAAGAAACCAAGAAAACCTATACATCTTCATCTATCACCATCCATAGGTGATGCTTTATCAACTCTTAAATTTCCCATGGTTTTGTCGGATTCATTCTTCGATCCACAATAGTCAACCTCCAAGAAATCGAGGCAAAAAAGAAAGATAATAGCCAAAACAAGTGAAACCTCTTTTCTTGATGATCAAAAGGGAGTCAAGGGATTTCCTTTAGTTACCCCATAAGAATCTCGGTTCCAGGAGAAGCAATGTCACACCAAGAACATCAATCTCACCTCAAACATAACCTCAGTCGAGTGCATCAAAGGGAGAAAGAAGGGTGTGGCTTGCTTGGAATGACGTGGACTTTCCTTGGTCACTCTTGAAATCGATCTATCATTAGTCTCTTTGTAAGGCTTTAAACTCAATCTTGTGATTTTGCTTTCTTATTAGAACATCTCGAATTGTTATGTATTCTTGTGATTTTTATGCATTTTTGGTTATCAGTTATATGTCGAATTTGTATGTTGGTTTTGGTGTGGTTTAAAAATGACTTTTGAAACTAGTTAGAATCATAAGAACATTACTTTGAAACTCGTTATTGGCTCAAAATCATGAGGTTGTGTCGTTTGGATTGGCTGTGCCAAGTATCCATGTTCCGCTTTGTTGTTCGAGTTAGATTTGTTATGGTTAAGTGATGTCGAATAGCTAAGGTCAAGGTTAGGCTTTGGATGGTTTGAGTCTTTTACAAATGTGCTACTGTGATGATTTATGGTGCTCGAATGTTTGAGGTTTTTGGGTCAAAAGTTAGATTAGTCAAATTTTGGTCTTAAAAATATGCGCATAAAGTGTTTGTGGTTATGACTAAGAAGAAAATTCGACCTCCAAATTATGCTTGGGATCGAGTAGATTGAGGATTCGTGAGTCTTAGATCCTTGTCGTTTTAGTTTACTTGTTGTTGACTTCCATGAGTATGCTTGTGCTTGTGTTGGGTCGAGTTGTACTCGACTCAAGAACCACCTAGACACTCAAAGTCTAGCAAGGCCATATAAGCTACGGGAAGTATTCCAAAAATATAACCTCACTTCTATGTTGTTCCCGTGAGTCGTGGGTTTAAACGACCTTGAACTTGTAGTTCTATGCGGTAAATGTTATGTCGTAGCCTAAGGAATGGTGTGACAGTCGCAAACTTATCTCAAAAGTTCGTTAACACCCTTGTTTGAGTTGACATTATGTGTCGTTGGCAACACCCTCTTGGGTGTTTGATTCATTAGTTACAACGCAACCAAAAATCATACAATCTTTGTAACGTAAATCTTGGTCGAAGTCCTTGTTCTCGAATCGTTGTCGCTCGCCAATTTGCTCAGGTTTATGAGTAAAATAAACCTCACCATGCTAGTTCAAAACTATTTTGTATACTGACTTTGGTTCCAGCAAAAGAAAAGGAAAAAAAATTGCATACTGATCATTTTTTTAGCCCACCTTCGTGCATGGGCCGAAGCCCAATTGTTATGGCTTGGGTTGTTATTGTCTGTTTCCTTTTTCCTTAACAGGCCTAGGCCCAAAGTGAGTTGAGACTTAGCAGGCCGCTAGCTTTGTGTACAAAAGCCCAAAATCAAGTGCAATATTAAACCTGATCTTTGTTTTTGGCGTGGGCCGCAGCCCCCCCCCCTCCTCGTCACACGCATAAAACCTATTGTAACTCGATAATATTTGTCGATCAAGTGGTCATTTAAAATACATTTCGACTACATGTTAAAGTAACTCGACGAGAAAATTTATTTCACCACAAGTTCTAAACATGTAACGACTTAATTTTATGTATGTCATACGGATAAATCAAAACCCGACATGAGTTTTTAAAACAAGAACATTTGAGGTACCATGGGTTTTGAACACATAACTTTTACGATAAACGATATATATATATATATATATATATATATATATATATATATATATATATATATATATATATATATCGACCTCTATATATAATAGGAATACCTGATGACTGGATAATGCCACTTGGCAAAAAAGAATGCCACTTGGCAAAAAAAATGCCACTTGGCATTAATCACACACTCTTTACACACACAAGGATCCGGATTTCTCTAATCTCATTCAATATTACCGATATTTACTCAATCACATTTAAACCTTTACTAAAATCTCTCACAAAATCATCTTATTTTTGATAATTATTCAAATCATAACACCAAATTCTTATCAACTGATACTGCTTTCCCTTAATTTTTGCCAAAGAATTTGTGATAAAACTCCAATTGATTTGATTTCCCTAATTCAAATCGATGTATAATCTGATCTTCATCTTTATATACGGGAGGATTTGCAGTCTTCAAACCATCAACCCATCAACATTTCTGAGTAACAAAAATATTTCACAATGTCTGATTCACAGCTTCAATACTCTGGTTAGTTTCACTCATAATTAATTTTTTTTAACCTTTGATTCGTATATTTATAATCATCAATGTTGTTATGAACCGTTTAATGATTTCTGTTTACTCGATTAAGATTAATTTTCGTCATTCATAAAATATTACCAATTCATGATTTGTGTTTATATATTAGAAACTGAAATTATTAAAGTTCATGGTTAATATGTTTGTGAATTTGATGATGTATGTTAATCATTTTATAAAATGATTAAATTTGTGTTTGATGATGGTTTTTTATCTCAAGAAAAAAGAAGCTAAAACAGCATTGGGCACTCATAATCATTTTTTTTTTTTACCTTTGATTCGTATATTTGTAATCATCAATTTTGTTATGAACCGTTTCATGATTTGTTTTTACTCCATTAAGATTAATTTTCGTCACATATTAGGGTGTTTTTACTTTAATTGTTGTATTCTTAAATACATATGTTTATATATTACAAACTGAAATTATTAAATGTCATGGTTAATATGTTTGTGACTTTGATGATGTATGTTAATTGTTTTATAAAACATATAAATTTGTGTATGATTGTGGTTTTTTATCTCAAGAAAAAATAAGGTAAAACCACATTGGTAACTTGCAAATGCCCATTTCTGAGATGTGATTGTTCATACACAGCTTTCAAAACTAATATGTATTTGCAAGTTTCAAAATGAAATTATGTTGTTGTTCAACATTTCAAAGCTTTCAAAATGAAATTATGTTTTTGTTCAACAATACATAATTATGTTGTTTTCATTTGAACAACACAGCTTTGAATGCCCATTTGTGTATGATGTTGAATTTGAAAATGAAATTAATTGTTCTTAGTTTTCAAAGCTGTGTATGTTTATCATTCTTATTGTCAATCTATTATGTATTGGATATCATAATATATATTGAAACATTGCCCTGTTTTGAAATTTATTGCATTCATCAAGTGGTTTATATAATTTATAATTATGACATTCAACAGTGTTATTAAGAATAGTAATTAGAAAAATAATATTATTGTAAATGTTTATATACATCATTGATTCATTACTCTAAAATGTTATTCCTTTTGTATGTAGATGATGCAGCCTTTCTTAAGGCCACCTCAACAAATTCCAAAGGAAAAGGCGTTTTATCTGGGCCTGATGATGCAGCCTTCTTGAATACCACTACAACCGGTGGAAAAGGAAAAGCCGCTGTTTATGGGACCGATGAACAATTCACTGCCCTGTCAAAGGTTGACCCTATGTTAGATGAAATCAAAGTCAAGGCCAGGTGCATCTCTTTATGGCATACCCATCCTGCTGGTAAACCGAATGATCCTTACAGTTTGGATATGGTTATTCAAGATGAGCATGTATGTTTTCAACTTTCTTATTTTCTTATACCAAACATATACACATTGTTGCATATTTAACTTCTTATTTTAAATGCAGACCAACCGGATCCAATGCACAATAAGGCATGATGACATGTACCGTTTTGAACCATTGCTTCAAGAAGGACAGTGTTATGTCATTTCTGATTTCAGTGTTGGTGAAAACAATGGTAAACTACCGTTGCTTCCGCACAAATACAAGATTACCTTTTTCAGGTCTACCGTTGTTACCAGGATTGACCCGTTTGATGATGATGTCTTCGGGTTTAAGCTTGAACCATTCAACGAGATTTTAACAAAAAAATATCATGAAATGGATTCTGTTGGTAAGTTTATCCCATTAACACACATATTAGGGGGTTTTGACTTTTATTGTTGTATTCTTAAGCTTACATAAAACAAATTGATGCAGATGTTGTTGGAGCCGTCGTGGCCATAGGCGATATTGTTCCAGTTACAAACACACTTGTCAAAAAAGTAAGAAGGACCGTGGTTATTGAAGACACTGAGTAAGTCACTTTATATTCGTCATAGCTTATCAAACACTCTAATATGTATTATTTAATAACAGCCATGTTTACATCTAAATAACAAGTCAATCTTCTTCACATATCAGAGGGGCTAGAGTCAAATGCACCTTTTGGGATAACTGGGCACACATGTTCACCCAGTATGCTATGACTGACGAATCCGTTGGTCCAGTAACGTTTGTCCTGCAGTTGGCGAAAGTGAAATATTTCAACAGTAAGAATGTTTAGACTTTTAAACCCATTACTAAACTAACATTTTATACAACATTCAAGTATGCATATATCTCACTCTTTATTTACATGACATTTTTTTATTTACAGATGATCTGGCTGTACACAATGCTTTGTTTGGTTCCAGAATCTTTATCAACAAAGACGTGCCTGCACTTTTATCTTTCAAACAGAGGTATTTTAAATAATTTTGAAAAAATATTAAGTTACAGTTTCTTTTACAAAAACCTAAATACATATAAACCTTTATAAAATTTAGGTACACAGAGAAAGACGGCTATGCTGACAGTCAGCACAAGATAGAGCTTTTCACTCCAGAAAAATTCAAGATAACAGCTCAAGTATTCTTTAAAGATACTGTTGCTGTGAAGGTTGGTGGTATCCGTGATGTTGCACCGGTAAGCATTTTAAAAATTGTTTTATACGTAATGTATAATAGTTTAAAATAACAAAAGTTTAAAAGTTTTACGTAATAACTGTCATTTTATAAATACAGGATTCTGAATTAGTTTTTTATGCCAAGATTCATCGCATACACAAAGAGCATGGTTGGTGTTATGATGCATGCAAGAATTGCAAAAGGATTGCCAAGCCTATCAAAACTGCCGGTTCACAAGGATGCTATGGTAAGAGTAAGAAGCAGGCATACCAGTGTGATTCACATGGTACTATTTACCTGGTGGTACCAAGGTAATACTTATTAATACACATTTGTAATTTGTTACTTTTAATTTAGTATTATTACTGATGTATAACACAACCCTGTATTTTAACCATGACAAGGTTTAAAGTTATAGTGAGTGTGATTGATGAGACCGGCTCAGCTCCATTGTTCATGTTTGATACGAACGTGAGTAAGTTGTGTACTGGCATTTCTGCGTATGAGATCGTTAGCTCAGTTGAAAAGGACCCAACTGACTTCTTTCCTGCTGAATTGAACACTATGGTTGGTAAAAAGATCGTGTTTAAAGTGTTGTTTACACAACACAATGTTAATTCAAACAGCCATGTTTACACGTGCAAGTCGGTTTCTGATGATTATGAGTTGATAGCTCATTTTAAATCTATGATTCTCTCTGAACATGAGGTAATATATCGAAACAAAACATACGTAGTCCTGTTGTTCTAACACTCTCATCCATAAAATTATGCTGCAATGTTTTTCATGGAATACTAATATTAAATTTTGTTATTGTTATCACAGGATCCTGATGATGCCTTGAACACTCCGGAGATTAATGTTGTTAATCAAATGTATGGTACTCCTAAATCTGATATACATGTTAACAAGTTTGTCCTTGAAACACCTCCAACACAAGCAGCGTCTTCTACAAGTGCTTCCCGAAATGGTTCATGTGGTGGTTCAGTGACCGGGAAACGTCAAGTGATCGATTTGGATGAATATGCTGATGTGGAAGAAATTGTCCCTGACAACAAGAAGCCCCTTTTGGAACCAAAAATAGAGAAGGACTAATTCCATATCTCCATTATCCTCTCCATGTTTCTTTGATTTTTACCATATGGTTCATTATGTTTTGAGACATTTGGTACCTCATTTGATATTTCGTTTTTAGGTTTTATTCAAATTTTACTGCATAATAAGTTGGCATTTGCAGTATTTGCAAAGTCATGGTTATCCATTTATGTAAACATGGAGATTTGGATTATTAATGATTACTATTTTCACTTTATTATTCCTAATTTTCACAACAATTATTCTTTACTTAATCATTTGTTTTACATTTACATTTACATTATTCGCCTACCAGATAGACTACAACAGGTGCAACTGATATTTTTTTGTTGATACTAACCATTACAAAGTAACAATTTTGAATCAAAATTCACGAGATTAAATTTTCTGTTTCAGTATCCTGGTGAATAAACTGTTGTACAACTTCATTTATAAACATCTATTTACTTTATATGTAACTTATAATTTTTAACATTGCATATCATGTTCTCCTCTCCTCCCAAATAATCGTATAACATATTTGTGTCCACAATTATTCCACCATGATGAATACATACACATATCTTATATAAATAATTATATTTTTTAAGAAATATACAACAATTTCATAACCATTTATTAATTATGCATCAAATTAAAGTATAAATGAATTTGAACAATTTTGAATAATCTTAACAACCTACTTAATTTATCTTAATACCTTATTTAACTTTTGACTAATTTTCAAATACAACTATTTCATTACATTGTATTTCATAAACATATGTATTTATAACTAATTGACCTTTTAAATGAATAACATCCCTAATAATTAGCAAATTTTTAAATATTTTAACAACATCTTAATTTATCTTAATACCTAAATTAACTTTTGACTCATTTTGAATTCAAAATACGTTTTTATTTTATTCAAAACATCTTATTTTTTCAAAATTCATACTTCACAAAGTTTACATTCAATTAAAATTATAGATCAACTACGAATGCAGTCATCATCAAGCTCACAAAGAAGAGATGAGTTTTGTTCATAGTATTCATCATTTGTTTACATATAAATAAAGCACCACACAAAGGACTCTAAATACAGGTATAAATTTTAAATTTTATTAGTACACTGTTATTCAACATACATTGAATTCTTTACTCATTTATACTTTATACGTTACTGCTAATCATTCGCTACCATTTTGATTACTCACATTCATGGTTACACATAATCCTTACAATCTAACGCTTCATAGATGTTATTTTTAAACCTTGCTGTCCAATTGCAGGCATGGATTCCAATAAGAAGAGGAAAACTAATGCCTACAACAGCACGATATCAGTTGGCAAAGAGAACACAAACAATATAAATAGCATACATGATAGTCGGTGTCAACCAAGTCATCGAAAAATCCCAGTTACGCGTTCTCAATCCCTTGCTGTTGAAGGTCCATCGTATGCTGGAGATATGGTTAATAATTTAAAAACGCAAGTTCCAGCCAAAACTCCACTTAAAGATAATACTAACGGTAAGTTTACTACGCATCTTTAGATATGAAATTTTAGGTTGCGTTGCATTTGCACTTCCTGAATAAACATAAACAACTTTTTAGATGACTTACAATAATAGAATGGTATATATAAGTTATGAATATGTTATTCGCAGTGACACCAACCCCAATAGTTAGGTCAAGCAACAATTACTCGATACCAGGTACGCACAAGTAGTTATTTTGTCATCTAACAAAATGTAGTTTTACTAATATGCATAATATGTAATAATACTTTAAATGATTTCAGTTCTTACGTCACCAACTATGCCGTTTTCGTTAAGTCCAAATCCAAGGGGCAGGTCCATTTTAAAGAACAACTTAACATCAGTGTCTCCTATTCGAAGAAGTGGACGGCCACCTACACGTTCTATAACAAATAATCTAGATTTACTATCCTCAATTTCAAATAATGTGGTTACTCCTTCGGCAGTGCAAAATAATACCATATCTCAACCCATAAGAGGAAGTTTGTCTGAAACCACAAGTGAGGATTTGACTATAAGGCGTCCTGGTCGGCCACGTACATGTAGTATAACGACTAATATAGATTTACTATCCTCAATTTCAAATAATGTGGTTACTCCTGCAGCAGTGCAAAAGAATACCATATCTCAGACCATAAGAGGAAGTTTGTCTGAAACCACAAGTGAGGATTTGACTGTAAGGCGTCTCGGTCGGCCACGTACACGTAGTATAACGACTAATATAGATTTACTACCCTCAATTTCAAATAATGTGGTTACTCCTGCAGCAGTGCAAAAGAATACCATATCTCAGACCATAAGAGGAAGTTTGTCTGCAACCACAAGTGAGGATTTGAATATAATGCGTTGCGGACGGCCAAGTAAATGTGGAATAACGACTAATTTAGACTTTGTATCCCCCATGTCAAATAATTTAGTTACTCCTGTAGTAGTGCAAGAGAATACCATATCCAATACCATAGGTGAAAGTTTGTCTTCAACTTCAAAAGAGTCTTTAACTCCAAGACCTAGGGGCCGTCCACGTAAGATAAACGCAACAGAAGGTACTAATGTTTATTTTGTTAATTTATTCTTACTTATATTTAACTTTTTAAAACCTATTTAAAAAATTCGTTGATCAGGGACGCCCATGAGAAGAAAACAATCATCAAACTTTGTAAATACAACTCCTATACCCATGATAAGAAACCAATCATCAAGGTTTCAGAATGCAACTCCAGTGCCATTTAATTTAGGTGAAGTCAAAATCATTTTTATATATAATATTTAACGTAAACGCTTTTAACTTTTGTTGTATTAAATACAAATGCAGCTTCTACACCCCGTTCTTATAACATAAGAACAAGATCTTCAAGCAAATCAAATGTAACGTATCAAGGTACGCAAAGAAATGGCCATACTGTTGCTGGCTCTACCACTAGAAGAATTGTATTTACCAACGATGAAGGTGTTGAAGTTGAAACTCAACGTAATCCATTTGTTGGCATTTCAAGAGGTAAGAAAACTACATACATTATAGAAGTTATCAGTTTTAAGAACTATCATATTTGTTTTTCTAATTTTAAACCGTTTGATGCTTATTCAATATTGTTAACTAACATACCTTCTAATGCAGAATACCTAGATCATGGTGATCCAATTGTAGAATGCTCAGAATGTCATGCATTATTATGGAGAGATGAGAGTATGAAAGGTTCTAAGGAACTACTGACGGATTCATTTGCTCTCTGCTGCATGAGAGGGAAAGTCCAACTTCCAGTCGCATTGAAACCCCCTCCACCATTGCTAATGAAACTTACAAAAAACGAACATCCGAAAAGCAAAGGATTTTTAGAGAATATAAGACGTTACAACTCGATGTTTGCATTCACATCTCTTGGTGGAAATGTTGACCACTCTATTAACAATGGTCGTGGACCATATTGTTTTAGGTTACACAGAGAAAATTACCACGTATTTGGTCAGTTATTGCCAAAACGTAATGACAAACCGAAGTTTGCTCAGTTGTACATATTCGATACAAGAAACGAAATCCAAAACAGAATAAATGTTGTCAGGTATTTTACAAAACAATTACTTATCGTAACAAAACATTATATTATTTTCTATGACAGTTTATCTAATTATTTTTATTCATATTATATAATTTTAACAGTGATGGACCATCAACATCCTCATACACATAAGAAATTAACTACCAACTAACAAAAGAATTGAAGTGTATGCTTGATCAAGAGAATCCATTGGTTGAAGAGTTCCGTATGGCCGGCCAACGTTTAACAACGGCAGGTGATGACGAGAATATAAAATTAAGGCTAATTGGCAAGAGAGGTCATGATGGTAGGCAATATAACCTTCCATCTTCAGCTGAGGTTGCGGCGCTCATTGTTGGTGATTTTGATTCTTTGAGCAACAAAAGAGACATTATCCTCCACCCACATAGCGGTGGTATGAAACAAATTAGTGAACTGCATGTCTCTTACCTTCCTCTTCAGTATCCGCTATTGTTTCCCTATGCAGAGGATGGATATAGAACTGATATATACCATAGAGGTGTTACCGACTTTACTCCTACAAACAAACGCACCAGGGTAACTATGCGTGAGTGGTTTGCATACCAAATACAAGATAGGCCAGGAGTTTATTCAATGATTCTAAACTCAAGAAGGTTGTTCCAGCAATTTCTGGTAGATGGATATACAATGGTTGAGTCTGAAAGAATGACTTATCAGCGAAAAAAGCAAACACAGTTGAGGAGCGAAACATACACTAGGTTGGCTAGCCTTGCAAGCACGTCAAATCAAACTGGCGTTCTGCGTGGAAAAAAGGTTATATTACCTTCTTCGTTCACCGGAAGTCCAAGATATATGTTACAGAATTATCTTGATGCTATGTCAATTTGCAAAGCTTATGGATATCCTGATCTATTCATTACATTTACGTGTACCCAAGTTGGCCTGAAATTACACGATATATGGAGGTTAAAGGTTTGAAATCAGAAGATCGTCCAGATGCTACAACCAGGGTTTTCAAAATTAAATTGGAAAATCTCATGAGAGATTTCAAAGATAGGCGCACATTTGGGCATGTAAAAGGAGGTTAGAAAAACTAATTGTACATCAAACCATTTAATTAAAAAAAAATGTGGTCATTTTTTTCCATATGTATGCGATTTTTTCAATTATTAAACGTTACTAATCTTTATTGTTTATTAAAATGCAGAGTTGTACACGGTTGAATTTCAAAAGCGTGGACTACCGCATGCTCATATTTGTTTGTGGTTGGAGGCAGGCGATAAATTAAGGACACCACAACAGATTGATAACTACATATCTGCTGAAATTCCAAACAAGGACGCTGATCCAGAATTGTATCAACTGGTAACCGAAAACATGATGCATGGCCCATGTGGTCTTGAGCATCAGAATTGTCCGTGTATGGTAGGAAACAGATGCACGAAAAAGTTTCCAAAAAACTTTAACGAGTCCACTTTCATTGATGAAAATGGATGTGCTGTATATAAGAGACCCAACAACGGCAGGACAGTAAAGAAGAGTGGAGCTGATTTGCACAACGGTTTTGTTGTTCCATACAATCCAGGTTTATTGAAACGATATCAAGCTCATATAAACGTAGAATATTGCAATCAGTTTGGTTCTATAAAGTACCTCTTCAAATATATAAACAAAGGTCCTGACCGAGTCACAGCTGCTGTTGAGGATCAAGAAGTTGATGAGATTAAGGATTACTTAGACTGCCGCTATCTATCCTCATGCGAATCGGCTTGGAGGATTTTTGGATTTGACATACACCACCGGAATCCACCTGTTGAAAGGCTTCCATTTCACCTTCCAAATGAGCAGTCGGTGCTTTTTGATGAAACTGAAAGTATTGACTATGTATTAGAAAAGGATTCAAACAACACGTCGAAGTTTTTGCAATGGATGGAACGTAACAAAACAGATGAGAATGCTAGAAAGTTGCTTTATGTAGACTTTCCAAAAGAGTATGTTTGGAAGAATCAAGAACGTATATGGGAACGTAGGCAAAGAGGTACTTCAATAGGCCGCATACATAAGTGTCCACCTTCTTGGGGCGAAATGTATTACCTTCGTATACTGTTAAATAAAATTCCAGGAGTACAAGAATGGGACGACTTAAAAAAGTACGACGACGTGTTGTACCCAACTTACCGAGGCGCTTGCTACGCACGTGGTTTGTTGCAGGAAGACAAAGAGTACATCGATGGGATTAAAGAGGCAAGCCATTGGGGAATGGGAAACTATCTGAGATCATTCTTCGTAATGCTCCTCATGATAGATAGTATGTCACGGCCAGATGTCGTTTATGATAAGACGTGGCATCTATTGGCTGATGATGTGGAGCATGTGGAACGTAGAAAGAGGAATGACCCAGGTATTAATATAATTTTTTTTATACCCGCTGTAATATTATATTCTTAAATTTCATACAACCATTATTGTTTTTTAAAAATTACGTTTGTATAATTTGTTTTCAAATGCTTATCAGATTTGGAGTTAACCGATACACAAAGGTACAACATTTGCCTTACTTACATCGAGCACATGTTACGCTGCAACAACAGGTCATTAAATTCGATTGCAAACATGCCTTATCCTAATGAAATGTACACAATGGATGGGTACAACAGATTGGTTAACGATGAACTGAAATACAACAGGCCTGAATTAGCCGAGTTGCACCTAAAAATGTACCGGACCCTAACCGATGAGCAAAAATGCATTTACGCTAACATATTGGATGCTGTGGAGCACGATAAAGGTGGTATGTTTTTTTTTACGGTTACGGAGGCACTGGTAAAACATACCTGTATAAAACAATGACAGCTGCGTTACGTTCTGAAGGAAGCATTGTGTTGAATGTTGCATCCAGCGGTATTGCAGCCCTTCTTTTGGATGGAGGCAGAACCGCCCATTCTAGATTTGCAATACCAATAAATGTTAATGAGGACTCAATGTGTTCCATCAGCGCGGACAGTGATTTGGCTGATTTATTACGCCAAACCAAGCTCATTATATGGGATGAGGCACCAATGGTTCATAGGCATTGTTTTGAAGCTTTCGACAGGACTATGCGCGATATATGTAGAACAGACAGTTCAGAAGCTTCTGACAGAGTATTTGGAGGTAAATTTTATTTGTCAATAATTTAAAAAGTTACATTTACATTTCAATTTTTTACTATTCACGATTTAAATATACTGAAAAAACCAAATGCTATTTTCAGGTAAGGTTGTCGTTTTTGGTGGTGATTTCAGACAAATTTTACCAGTCATTCCAAACGGTACCAGGCAAGACGTTGTGCATGCATCAATCAACGCATCTTATCTTTGGCAGCATTGTACTATCATGAAGCTGACAGTTAATATGCGTTTGACAGTTGGATCAAATGCCGACGATATAAATGAAATTAAGGAATTTGCTGATTGGATACTTGATATTGGTAATGGTGTAATTGGAGGAAAAAATTATGGTGAGACCACAGTTGAATTTCCAGATGATATGCTCATACCCGATTCGGAAGACCATGTCGGATCAATCATTGGAGAGACATACCCTGATCTGAAAAGAAACTTATGGAATCCAGCTTATTTACAGGAAAGAGCAATATTAGTGATGAAGCGAAAAGTGTACCGCTTTTAAGGGGTCATTTAAGCCCTAAATCGTATTTATTTGATCAAATATTGCCCTAAATCGTTCCTTTTGTCATTTTAGGTACTTTTGAGAAGAAATCTGGAAAAGGAAGCATTTTGGACGTTTTTGGAGCATAAAAGTGAAGAAAACGACAAAGTCTCAAAATCATGCTAAAAGTTACCTTTGACGGCGTCAGGATTATCCCTGGACGGCGTCATGGCTTGGCAAGAAAAGGTGGATGTGAAATTTACTCATGATAAGCCAGAGAAATTTGCATGGGAATTCTGACGGCGTCACGCTTTAATCTGATCAAGGTCGTCACGGCTTAATTTAAAGAGGGACGGCGTCACCCCTAATTCTGACGGCGTCAACCCCTGATAAGCCAGAACGGATTTTGGAGAGCTAAAGAGGGACGGCGTCAAGAAGGTCATCCGGGAACCCTAAAAGCGGCGAGGTGACGGCGTCACACTCCATAACGTGACGCCGTCAGATCTGAAAGTCTATATATAGTTTTGCAATTTTTTGTCATTAATGTGGAACTTATTGGGGAACTTTGTGTGTGAAAACCCTAGGACGAATTTGGCAGCTTTTTCAAGGCTTTTTGCCTTGAGATCTTCCATGTTACATTGAAGATAAGTTATCAATTAATCATTCAATATGTCTATGTGTTGTTTGATTCTATCTTGTTCTTGTCTTTTGTTTAACATGCTAGGCTAGATTTATCTTGTGTTTGCTTAGATCTAATGAAACCTAGCTATTGATTATTGGTTATTAGTGTGTTATTAGTTGTATTGGATGATTGTTCATCTATGTTAGGCTTAAGAAAACTGGCTAACTTCCTATTCGGTAACTTGCTTGAATGTCTTAAGAAACATGAACCAATGCGTACTAAAGGTTTTTATGGTTGTATTTAATGCACAAGCGAATTCTAGTGATCCCATGTTAGGAGCTTCCTAGCCGGCTCGACATAGGAGTGAAGTAGGAGCTTGTAGAGTTGGGGAAGTACGTACGCCACCCCACGAATGGTATTAAGGAATACACCCGTCATCCACGCAACTAATACACACTAATCAACCGGTAAAAGATAGTTAGGGAGTAAGGAAATCTAAGTAAACACATTTTCCTCCACATAAGTTTTCACCAACCTTTTCATTTTTGTTATTTTATTTTATTTGCATTCGTAGTAACTTGGGTTAGTTGACTAGCAACTAATTCCGCCCACTCTTTCAAACCCGAGATTTTACTTGCTTTCATAAAAATATAAAAACACAAAAAAGAATCTTCTCTCACCCTTAGACCTATTAGAGTAATTTTTCATACCTAACGAACACTATTCCCTATGGAGAACGATCAATCCCCCGTACTTACCACTACACTATACTACATCGGTCAGGTACACTGCCTGGTGGGGTTGTAAGCCTCTCGAGATCCCTTGAGAGGTAAAACCTGTTGTAAGGTTGCAAAACCACGCATCAAGTTTTTGGCGCCGCTGCCGGGGAATAGTTATTGTTTAGGTTGAATTTTTATTTTATAGGTCTACTCACTAGATTCCTTTCTAGTGAGATTTTTATTTTATTTTTCTAGGTTTTCTTTAGTCTATCTTTTTTCTTCGTTTCTTTGTTCGTAACCATTACCATTAGACATCATGGAAGATGGTAATATCCTTGATCCCAACATCCCACCACCACAACAACCACCACCACCTCCTAGAGCCCGTACTTTGGGAGAGTACTCCCGTCCTAGCCACCATGGCTATCGAAACACCATTGAGCTCACTCAAGGAGCCAATGTCACACCCTTGCGATCCGACACCATCCGGTTGGTGCAAAGCGGATGCGCATTCCATGGACTTCGTTCTGAAGATCCTAATCAACATCTCAAGGACTTTCTCAAAATTGTTGATTCTATAGACCTTGATGTTGCCACTCGAGAGACGACCCGATTGCGTCTCTTTCAATTCTCTCTGCGGGACCAAGCTAGTCAATGGCTAGAGCGTCAACCCGCAGGATCCATCACCTCTTGGGATGATCTCACCACTCGTTTCCTTGCTCAGTTTTTCCCACCGGGAAGAACTACCAAGCTAAGGAATGATATCTTGATGTTCCAACAACGTCAAGGCGAAACCCTCTACGAGGCATGGACTCGATTCAAGGACTTACTCCAAAAAGTCCCTCACCATGGCATAGAACTTTGGCTCCAAGTCCAAATCTTCTATGACCATATCAATCTCTCCACGAGGCAAACCATTGACCAATCGGCCGGTGGTAAGCTACGTGATCTAAGTGCGGAACAATCATGGGCTCTCCTAGAGGATCTTGCTCTTTATGACAACGAAAGTTGGAGTGATCCCCATGATTTGAACAAAACGGTCAAGGCAATATCTTTGCCTTCGAACAATTCAAGCACTTCCGACCGTAGGATCATAGAACTTGAAGACCAAGTCAAGTTTCTCATGAAATCCTACGAGGCTCCTAAACCTTCAAGCCAAGTGAACAAAATCACTTCTTCATGTGAATTATGTAGTGGTCCCCACGACACTCGTGATTGCATGGAACTCCCCGAACAAGCTTTTGTGGACTACGCATCCTCGCGTACCGACGGAGCGGGAGACAAGTGGTACACTTTCAAACCCGAGCCAAACCCCTATGGTGATACATACAACCCCTCATGGAAAAATCACCCGAACCTTAGGTGGAAACAAAGCCAAAACGCACAACAGACCAATTCTTCTAACCCACCTAATCGTTTCCAATCAAGCGGTTCCAACTCGAACCGTACTTTCAACAACAATCCTTCCAGCAATGGTAGTACCAATAACTTTGAAGGATTGATGTCCCAATTTATGGCATCTCAAGAAGCTCGTTTAGCCAAGTTTGAAGCCGATTTCAAACAAAAACAAAGCGAGATGACCAATAAGATTGACACCTTGTTGAAAGCCCTCAATGACCGAGAAATGGGAGCACTCCCTAGCAACACGGTCAAGAACCCGAAACTAAACGTCAACGCTATTTCATCGGTTTCGTCCCCTAGTTCTTGTCCACAATATTATTCGGTCAATTCCATGAGCACGTGTTTCAAACAAACCCAAGTCGTTCCAAATGACCAAGAAGTTATGACATCCAAATTGGTCAACAACATAGTTGAAACACCTCCCACTCAAAACCTTGACGAAGAATTCAAGGAGCTCCACCTTGAAAGTCCGGTTATTGATGTGTTGGATGAGAAGAAGCTCAAGTTAGGCGAAAAAGGGACCGCCTTCGTTCAAAATAAGCTACCTAAGAAGTTAGATGATCCGGGCTTATTTGTTCTACCTTGCAAGATCGGTAATTCGGAGGCTTATGACACATTAGCCGATCTTGGATCAAGCCTTAACCTACTTCCGTTGCCTCTTTACACCTCTCTAAAACTTGGAAAACTTGAAGAAACCGAGGTAATAATAGGCTTAGCGGATGGAAGTGTTGCTTACCCGGTTGGAGTAGTTAAGGACGTTTTAGTACACATTGGAAAACTAACCATTTTAGCCGATTTCCACGTCCTTGATATGGTTAGCGACCCTACATGCCCCTTGTTAATAGGTAGAGGATTTTTGGCGACCGCTAGTGCTATGATTGATTGTAAGGAATCTAAGATAGCGGTAGGAGAAGGTGATACTTGGTCAGTCTATGATGTTAAGAAACATGCCTATGATACTAGTGAGGAACCGACACCCCATTGGTTAGAATCAAATAGGAGACCATCTAGATATGGACTTTGGATCGATAGAGACTTCATAGGACCCCAACGCCCATTTTACCTAGAAGAGGACTTTGTGAACCGAACACATACGGTTGAGCAACTCTTAGCTAGGGACACCGAATTGGATCCATTTGAAGACCCTCTAGTTTTTAGGAAGATGATTGATTTCCTAGGAGTTTTGCCAATTAACCTAGGAATGAATAAGTGGACTTGTGAGGAAGATGATCATAAGTGGAATTGGGACAAACCACCCAAAGATGGAGATGGGTCATGGCATATTAAGATGACATTGTATGACCCGGATGGAGAGAAGTTTGAAAAGATATATTGTACTAAGCGGACCAATAGGAAACTTAAATCCAAGCTTAACCCTAAAGACGTCCTCGATGACGAGCTTACTTACATAGGGTAGCATGACTTTGAGTCTAGCTACAAGACTCGTTAATAAAGAAAAGCGCTTCTTGGGAGGCAACCCAAGTTTTATTTGCTTTGTGTGTTTATTTATTTGTTTGTTTGATTTTATTTGTTTCCGTATGTATGTTTAAATTTTATTATTATTGATTCATGTTAAAAACTAATTTGTGAAAATGCTTTATTTTGTTTTTAACTTCGTCTTAACTACATATAAAGGTATTTTGCAAAAGTTAAGTGTAAGGGAAATCTAAATCGGTTTATTAGAACACAAATGAACATGAATCGTAATAATATTAAATGAACATACATATTAGTATTTGTTTGAGTCAAATGCTTGTATCGAGTCATAATGATGTTTTGCAGGAATTCCAGGAAGTAAGGTATAGGTTTTTCCAAAAATTTTCCGGAAACGTAACATGAGAATTCTGTCAGATCATATCTGACGGCGTCAGGAATTACAACCTGACGGCGTCAGGTTTAATTTTCTGAAAATTTTTGAAAGTTTTGTTTTCATAAAAAGTTTTTATTAAATCTCTAACTTATAATCTCCAGGAATCTGCAAAATTATCATTCCACAAGCATTATATCCTTATATATAGATTTTATCCCGCCGATGTTATGCAGGTTTTCGTGTTTGTTTTCTCAGGTTTAACAGGTTATTTTGGACAAGGAAATGTTTTTGAATCAAGCTTTTGGCGATGCATTAGTCATGGAGCTTCAACATTACCTTGGAAGAAGATCTAACCGTGTTACTTCATTATCCACCGAGCGAATCAGGGGAGTATTTGATTTCATTCTTTTACTTTATGCATTTACATTTGTTATTTGAACATTGGGGACAATGTTCATCTTAAGTGTAAGGGGGGGTAAAAGTACGATTAGAGAATGCTATTACGCTTGATTTTTGTTTGTTTAATAGTAGATGTGTAATAAAACTGAGATAAATACCTGTTAGGGCAATTTTAGTGCCAAATTTAAATTTTTTTACAACATATAGGAGTGAAACTTTGATCTTAATGAGCGTCTCACGGATAGGAGTTATATGACTAGCACAAAAACCGTACCACTAAAAAATTTTCCACCCCCAAATATGTGAGGTTCGCCCCTAGAATTGGTAGGAAAAGCATTTATGCTATGATGTGTGTACCGGTAGCACTTAGATTCTAGAACTTGCGTTAGGACCATTCCAAGGCCACAAGTGAGACTACATTCGTGTAGTTAGATTTACTACATGATAAGAGGCATTAGGATTAACCCATTGTTTTACACCTGTGTTTTTGTTATAATTACATTGGCTACATTGGTCAAGTAATTCTCCCACACCCTTTGCGTTGTACTCATTTTTAGTACACGATACCCCTAGTACACCCCTCAGAGCCTATCTTTTCGTTTCAACCTTTAAGCATTTTACTTGAAGGAAGAATTTGTTTACACCCCACTAAAATGTACACCCAAATCGCCTTAGCCTACCTTGTATGCACTCATTTTTAGTGCATTATTGTGTCAACATTTGTTTAAACCCAAGTTAATTATCTAATTGATTACATGGTTGCTAAGTCGAGTCATATCCTTGTACATATTGTTTTGAGACGATTGGGACTCATGGGTAAAGTACTAGTGTAATGGAGTAATGGGGAAGAACATCATTTATTACCCCCATATGTGCTAAATATTTTAAAAGTACTCCAAGTGTTTTGATTATCTTAATTCGAGTCATTAGATTAGTTAATTGTAAAGTTATGTAAAAGTTCAAGTGTAAGGGGAATGCAACGCCCCTTTGATGTATTATTTTGGATGGTAGGGCAAGAATGTATGAAAAAAAAAAAAAAAAAAAAAAAAGATACAAAAAAATGATAAAAAGAAAAATAGAAAAAACATACGGACTACCATCCCGTTTCATTTTATGTTTGTTTTATGTTTTTGTTATTTTCTTTCATTAGCTTAAATCGAGTCGAGTCTTGGCTTATGCAACATTGTATAGTACATGTAATTGATCAAGATCTTTAACTCGCCACCAGTAAAATATCCTTTATCCAACAAAATCGTGTTTTCCTTTTCCCTACACCTAACATTATAACCCATTTAAAAGCCCTCTTTGATAGTTTATCTTAGGTGCTTACGCCTAGTGGAGGAGGTTTTTGATCCTTTCCCAAGCCTATGGTAATCTATTTGCTATGACAGGTAGTGAGAGATATTATCCGTTTTCATTTATGAGATTTATTTTGATGACACTTGAGAGATGTGAGTATCTAAACACTACTTGTGAGGTGCTAGTTTGTAATCTCCGTGCTTATTATGATTAAAGTGGAACGAATATTTGTTGTAATTACTTTTATGTTAGCATCAAATGACCCCTAACTTGTATTTTGATTAGAATAAAAGCGCATTTGCTTGAGGACAAGCAAATCTCAAGTGTAAGGGTATTTGATGAAGCGAAAAGTGTACCGCTTTTAAGGGGTCATTTAAGCCCTAAATCGTATTTATTTGATCAAATATTGCCCTAAATCGTTCCTTTTGTCATTTTAGGTACTTTTGAGAAGAAATCTGAAAAAGGAAGCATTTTGGACGTTTTTGGAGCATAAAAGTGAAGAAAACGACAAAGTCTCAAAATCATGCTAAAAGTTACCTTTGACGGCGTCAGGATTATCCCTGGACGGCGTCATGGCTTGGCAAGAAAAGGTGGATGTGAAATTTACTCATGATAAGCCAGAGAAATTTGCATGGGAATTCTGACGGCGTCACGCTTTAATCTGATCAAGGTCGTCACGGCTTAATTTAAAGAGGGACGGCGTCACCCCTAATTCTGATGGCGTCAACCCCTGATAAGCCAGAACGGATTTTGGAGAGCTAAAGAGGGACGGCGTTAAGAAGGTCATCCGGGAACCCTAAAAGCGGCGAGGTGACGGCGTCACACTCCATAACGTGACGCCGTCAGATCTGAAAGTCTATATATAGTTTTGCAATTTTTTGTCATTAGTGTGGAACTTATTGGGGAACTTTGTGTGTGAAAACCCTAGGACGAATTTGGCAGCTTTTTCAAGGCTTTTTGCCTTGAGATCTTCCATGTTACATTGAAGATAAGTTATCAATTAATCATTCAATATGTCTATGTGTTGTTTGATTCTATCTTGTTCTTGTCTTTTGTTTAACATGCTAGGCTAGATTTATCTCGTGTTTGCTTAGATCTAATGAAACCTAGCTATTGATTATTGGTTATTAGTGTGTTATTAGTTGTATTGGATGATTGTTCATCTATGTTAGGCTTAAGAAAACTGGCTAACTTCCTATTCGGTAACTTGCTTGAATGTCTTAAGAAACATGAACCAATGCGTACTAAAGGTTTTTATGGTTGTATTTAATGCACAAGCGAATTCTAGTGATCCCATGTTAGGAGCTTCCTAGCCGGCTCGACATAGGAGTGAAGTAGGAGCTTGTAGAGTTGGGGAAGTACGTACGCCACCCCACGAATGGTATTAAGGAATACACCCGTCATCCACGCAACTAATACACACTAATCAACCGGTAAAAGATAGTTAGGGAGTAAGGAAATCTAAGTAAACACATTTTCCTCCACATAAGTTTTCACCAACCTTTTCATTTTTGTTATTTTATTTTATTTGCATTCGTAGTAACTTGGGTTAGTTGACTAGCAACTAATTCCGCCCACTCTTTCAAACCCGAGATTTTACTTGCTTTCATAAAAATATAAAAACACAAAAAAGAATCTTCTCTCACCCTTAGACCTATTAGAGTAATTTTTCATACCTAACGAACACTATTCCCTGTGGAGAACGATCAATCCCCCGTACTTACCACTACACTATACTACATCGGTCAGGTACACTACCTGGTGGGGTTGTAAGCCTCTCGAGATCCCTTGAGAGGTAAAACCTGTTGTAAGGTTGCAAAACCACGCATCAATTAGCACCAACGCACGAAATGGTTGATTCAATCAACAAATCTATGCTGGATCTATTAGAAGGAGAGGAGAAAGTCTATTTAAGTTCAGACAGCGTCTCACCAGCCGATGACGATTCAAATTTTTGTGAACACGCCTACACACCAGAGTTCTTGAACAGTATTCGAATGTCTGGCGTTCCTCATCATGAGCTTCATTTGAAAGTAGGAACTCCTGTTATGCTGATGAGGAACATTGATCAGACGGCTGGGTTGTGTAATGGTACAAGACTGCAAATCCTTCGTTTGGGTACGCATGTTATAGAGGCAAAGATTATATCAGGAGGTAAATTAGGAACGATATGTGCAATTCCACGTATGGTTATCTCTCCAAGTGACAACAAAATGCCGTTTAAACTCAATAGAAGACAGTTTCATGTTCAAGTTTGTTTCGGAATGACAATAAACAAGAGTCAGGGACAAACATTGTCACATGTTGGATTGTTTTTAGAAAAACCAGTCTTCTCTCACGGACAATTGTATGTTGCGGTTTCAAGAGTAAAGAACAAGAGAGGGTAAAAGGTATTGTGTTGCGACGACGACGGATTCTACACCAACAGAACAACAAATATTGTATTCAAAGAGGTCCTACACAAGCTTTGATCTTCACTCATTAATATTGTTCTTTTACTGTAACAATAAAATCTCATGAACATTAACTTTACCTCTTTCATTTTCCACTCTATAGATGCCTGTCAATTTTTAATTTTTTTTACATTTTCAAATTATTGTTCGTATACTTTCATATTTGGCTTATTTCCAAATATTGTATTAACGAAGTTGTGTTTCATCTATACTAACCTAACACATTTTATATAACCATATTCGGCTAATTTGCAAACCTTGGATTTACATTTGGACTTAAAAACATATTCCAATATGTGCCTTAACAAACAAACATACTACAATTTACTAAAAGTTTTGGAAATTTTATCTTCTTAAAATTAAAAAAAAAAAAAAAAAAAAAAAAAAAAAAAAAAAAAACAACAACAACAACATGTAATATAGAGTGTAGTCTTCCATATTATCTATAATTAGTTCATATATTTTAGGAAATGATCCCAATGTTGTTGAGAGATATATTGCAATTCAAATAACAAGATATCATTTGTCATATAATTTATTGGTCATTAATATTAAAATATTTTGAAAATACACTACAAAAATATATTCACCAATAAACTCTATATAAACTCCAACTAATATTTAGGTTTATAAAGCTAATCGTTTTTTGATTCATTTATTATTTAGAGATGGCAAACACAGGATCACCAAAGGTATAAATATTGTTTCGCATTTTGTTTTTCCAATTGTAAGTATTTGTTTTTTGTTATATGTGTGTTATACATATATTTTAAAAGGTACCATCTATTGAACCTTGCAGAAATCCAACGAAGATGGCATTCATTGTGCATCAACTACTAATGATGTGGTTAAAAATGATATATCCGTTATTGATATATCATCTGATGATGAAATGGTATGATTAGCAAATGTACATTTTTTATTAAAAAAATATTTATCTTATAGTTACAAGGTGTTGTTTAAATAATCATTTGCAGCCTCTTCAAAAAACAAATAAACGTAGAAGATTAACGAAAAATGGAGATGTTGTAAAAAACAATTTCATCGATCTTAGTTCGTCAGATGATGACAAGGAAGCAAATGTTTCAGATACAAGAACATTTGAAGATCAAACTCATAAGATTGGAAAAATGGTATGAAGTATACACAATGATTAATATTTTTTGTGCGTATACTAAAAAGTATATACGACATAATAGTTTTATATTCTTTTGTATTTTCAAACGTAGGTTACTAAAGATGAAGAACCTACTCCTACAAAAAATAATCACAACAACTATTCTCTCATTGACGAGGAAACTGATGAGGATCTTGATAAACAAAATAATCTAAGTGGAGATGGTGTGTGGGTTAATATCAATGATCTTCCAAAAGGTTTTGATGGTTTAGAAAATGGTAACAAATACATTGATGATGAAGCCGAAGAGGATTTACAATATTCTGACCTCTATAGCGACCGATCAGTTGATGATGGAGATGATTTAGACGGTTTCATTGATGACGAAAGTCAAGATTCTGATCGTACCGATGTTGATGATGATACCGATGATGATTTTTGATGGTCAAGAATGCTATTCAAATAGCTTCATGTTTTCTAATGAATAAAATATGTTTCCAATAACGTTAGCAGTTTATGTCGAACTTTTTTATACTTCAAGTTTTTGTTTCTATTTTTTTTTTATACTTCCTAAGATTTGTTGTTACATTTCGTACAGAAACTTATGAAACTGCTAAATAAAATCTTGGTCATTTATGCTTCATCGTTACTGTATATATGATTTACATCGTCAGCAGATTCTTGTGCGTCGTGTTAAACGCGATTCTCTACTATGTTTGAACGTATACGTTTTAACAATGCTGCAATGCATGTTTTCTTTACACAAAGCAATAAAAAAAACTGTATTATCAAAGCAATAAAAATCACTACCATTAAATATGCATTAGCCAAAACAAACACCAGTAACGGGAATCACCATATGTATACTAAAAATCACTACCATTAAATATTCATTGTCCTCCAGCAGCATAAGTTGTTAAACATTAAACAGTTACCAGAACTTTTCCCCTAATACATGTTCATTACATATTAAACTTGAAACTGCTAAATAAAAGTCACTACCATTAAATATTCATTGTCCTCCAGCAGCATAAGTTGTTAAACATTAAACAATTACCAGAACTTTGTCCCTAACCAAAAGGATTTACCATGATACATCATAAACAAAGATTGTACATAAGATCAACAACTGTTTATCAAAAGACGAGAAACACACAAACCAACTGAAACAGAGGAACCTGGTGTATCAACATATGTGGAACACTGGGATTTGTTCCTCAAGATCGATGTTATTAACAAAATGCATCAACCGGAACCTCATAACTTTGTTGTATGCAAAAGAGCAGTCTCTTGCAAACTGTTTCCACGGTTCGTACATGATGAACTCAAATAAGTACATTTTATTATCATCATTTATCCTATTTATTTGACTTGTTTTATTATATTATATATGAGAATCGATACATTAATGTTTACTTTAGTAATTCTCAGGTAAAAACAAGCATTATGTGAAACTTGGCGATTTTGGACTAATTATGGAGCAAAACAAGCAAGATGTCAAAAGCCTACTGAAATCCAGAAGATCAAGCTCGTTCTACTCCAGATACGCCGCAATATACTATTAACATACGGCGTATCACTATCAAGATTTCACCAGTTACAATCCAAGACAGCTAAAGTACATGCGCCGCATACAAAGATCAAGATACGCCGCATCTGAAGACGGTGTACGAATATTCCTGAATATATTAATCTTGGACCCCACGCGAAGTTAAGTCAATGCGCCGCATCTATCAACTCAATGCGCCGCATCGATCCCTCAGACAGAAACTATAAATACCCCAAGGTCAGACGAATTTGAGAGTCTTGGACAGTGTGAAGAAATAACCCTAGAGCCAAATTCAGACGACCAAGCAGCTCAAGACACACCTTAAACGAAGATACAAGAGCTGTAAGAAGGTCCTGCATGTATTCAATTCATTAAGTAGTTTTGTTTTATTGTATTAGTACGCTTTAATTCATCAGGATTGATGGGCTTGTGTCATGTGACTAAGGAAGATCATGCACTCCCCTTAATATTGCTTTCCCATTAATTAAAGTTTATATGTTGATGTCTTTGGTGACTTCTATTAGTGCATTGATAACCTCTGTGTCTAGCTGAGTCTTGCTTGGGTCGCCATGCCCCTTCCTCGCCTATTTGTTTTAGCGTCTCTTGAATAAATAGGATAGACATAAGTAATCATTAAGGGTTTACTCGCCGATAAGATTAGAGCCAACGAGAAAGGTTTAATTATATACACTTCATATAAAACTAGCAATAAAACAAGTGACAAGCTACTTAATTATCAGGACAGGTCTTCTTATTGTCTCGAGTATCTATCTGTGTACGTGTGTGCTAATCGCTGATTCGTGCTCATTAGTTTAGTTTTCTACTTAATTATAACCAAACCGTGCCAGTCTCTCAGGCTGAAACCCCCTTGCGTTAGATTAGGTTGTATAGCTAACTTAGGATATTAAAATACTGATTAGAATAACTAGATAATACGTTCCACTCTTAGTGATCGACACTCTGCTTACCATTATATTCATACTGACCGGGTACACTGCTCGTTAAATGTGTGTGTTATTGATAAGTCGGCTAAATATAAATTTAAAACTTGAGTAGGCATTAATACTGCTAAACCGCAACGACACGCACGCGCATCAAGTTTTTGGCGCCGCTGCCGGGGAGTGAATTGTTATTATCTGTTAATTTGATTAGTATTTTAAATAGATTTTTCTTTTTAGGTTTTTTTTTTAGATTCTAACCACTAACCCTGTTATATATTAGATAGATTGCATTCATTGTATAATTTGCATATTTTCTGTTTTTGTGTGTTTTTGTTTTCTGTAATTTTTGTTTCTTTTTGTTTGATTTTATTTTTGTTTTTCTTTTCTGTATTTTTCTGCATTCTGCTATCGTTTTATTGTGCTAATACCAACGATACGGCGCATCTGTTTTCACAGATACGGCGTATTGCGTTTAATTTTTATAAAATACAATGCGTTTAATAAATTCGAGTACGACACATCTTTCCCTAAGATACGACGTATTCTGTTTTTAATAAAAAAAATTTCTAAACCCTAACGCCATACGACGCATCTGTTTTAACAGATACGGCGTATTTTCTATTTAAATTAAAAACAGTTTTTTCGAATTATTAAACAGAAGCGACGCATCGATCTTTATCGATACGGCGCATCTACTAAATCAAAAATCTTGTATTTTGAAACGTAACGAAAATACGGCGCATTAGCTTTTGTTAATACGACGCATTTAATTTTAATAAATATAATCGATTTTTGATAATTTAAACTTGATACGGCGCATTCTAATTCATAAGCGGTGTATCTGTTTTCTGAATAAAAGTCTGATTAAATTTTAACGTAATAAGATACTGCGTATCCAACTTTCTGGATACGGCGCATCGTTTGCAGATATCAGCAACTTTTATTTTTCTTATTCCCGAACGGAAAATATTCTAACTTAACCTTACACTAGGAAGTTTTTACTTTGAAATCTACCTGTCTTTAATTTTCAGGAACAATGTTCGATATTTTCCCCAACTGGTTCGGAAGACCCCAAAGAAACCTTACCATGGAAGAGTTTGCACTACTAATCGCTCAAGCAAATGAAAAAGAACATCATGAAGCAAGAAACTTTATTAATGAATTCAAAGGCAGTCATGAGCTGTTGCTAAAGGAACAAAACAACATGATTAATGGATTGACAATTGAAGTGCACCAATTGTCAACGGTGCTTAACAAGATTCTTTTGGTAAAACACGATTTGAAAGGGATTACAACTAGAGGCGGAAAGTCAACCTTTCAAATCGGAGAGACACCCGAGGATAACAGCACAAACAAGATTTCCCCTGAATCTATATCATCTGAGCAAGAGCAACCAAAAGAGACTAATCCAGAACCTGTGATTAGAGAAGAACCTTCTGTTGAACCTAAACAATCAACACTACCTTTTCCACATAGGGTAAGGAAGGAGAAAGAAGATGCCTATCAAAGGAAGTTCCTGGAAAATCTCAAGCAGCTGCAGCTAAGCATACCATTTATGGAAGCCCTAGTGCAAATGCCAAAATATGCTAAATATCTGAAGAGCTTGCTTACAAACAAGTCCAAACTTGAAGAGGCTTGCACTGTAACAATGGGGGAAAGAAGCTCAGCAGCATTGCTCAACAAACTTCCATCTAAGGAGAAAGATCCAGGGAGTTTCACTATTCCTTGTCAAATTAAAAATTTACATATTGGGAATGTTTTAGCCGACCTAGGAGCTAGTATAAGTCTTATGCCCTCTTCTATGTATGAAAAATTAGGCCTTGGTGAACCAAAACCTACTAGGATGTGCTTAGAGCTAGCTGATAGGTCCATACAATACCCATTAGGAATAGCTGAAAATATATTAATAAAAGTTGATAAATTTGAATTACCTATTGACTTTGTTATCCTCGATATGCCCGAAAATTCTAGAACTCCTATAATATTAGGACGACCATTTTTAGCCACTGCTAGGGCCATGATTGATGTTTTTAATAAAAAGATAACTCTTACCATAGGAAAACATGAGGTTGAATTTAATATGGAACAATCTATGAGTAAAACTAATTATGAAGATGATGAATGCTATAATATCGATGTTTCTGATGACACGATTAATCAATTTACTCAGAAATTGTTAAAAAATAATTTGCTTGATTCTTATCTGCTTAAAAATTTAGAAAACACAATCGCCATAGAAGATCAAGTTGATGAAAATACTATTGATAATAATTTCGCTGTTGATTCCGCTGTTTGTAACGCCATACGGCGCATCGGAAATATCGATGCGGCGCATTTATCTGATGACAGCAACGACGTAATAAAAGAACAAGTTTATTCCGCTAGTGCTAATAAAATTTATGATGTCAAACCTGTGCTTAAGGATCTCCCTTCTACTTTGGAATATGCTTATTTAAATGGGAACACTAATTCACCCGTTATTATTGCATCTGACTTAACGCCAAAAGAAAAAGAATCCCTTCTGCAGGTACTATATAAACGAAGAGGAGCATTAGCATGGACGATGTCTGATATTAAGGGAATTAGCCCGTCATTTTGTACACATAAAATCCTTATGGAAGATGAATTCAAACCTACTATCCAACCCCAAATGCGTTTGAATCCAAAAGTCCAAGATGTGGTGAAAAATAAAATTGTGAAATTACTTGACTCCGGACTTATCTACCCAATTTTCGACAGCTCGTGGGTCAGTCCTATCCACGTTGTACCAAAAAAAAGGAGGAATGACGGTAGTACTCAATGACGACAATGAGCTAATCCCTTCAAGAACTGTTACTGGATGGAGAGTTTGCATCGACTACCGCAAACTCAATGATGCTACGCGAAAAGATCACTTCCCTCTTCTATTTATTGATCAAATGTTAGAAAGACTATCAGGATATGATTATTATTGTTTTTTAGATGGTTTTTCAGGTTTCTTCCAAATACCCATTGCCCCCGAGGATCAAGAGAAGACGACTTTCACCTGCCCTTATGGAACCTTCGCCTATAGGAGAATGCCATTCGGACTATGCAACGCCCCTGCTACTTTCCAACATTGTATGACGGCTATCTTCCATGATATGGTAGAAGACTTTATGGAAGTCTTCATGGACGACTTCTCGGTGTTCGGTAACTCATTTAGTGATTGTCTCTTTAAACTTGATAAAATGCTTGCTAGGTGTGAAGAAACTAACCTTGTTCTTAATTGGGAAAAATGTCATTTTATGGTTAGAGAGGGAATTGTGTTAGGACATAAGATTTCTGGGAAAGGTATAGAAGTCGACAAGGCTAAAATTGATGTAATTGCCAAACTACCTTACCCCACTAATGTAAAAGGTGTTAGAAGTTTTTTAGGGCATGCTGGATTTTATCGTAGGTTCATAAAGGATTTTTCAATGATATCTAGGCCTATGACCCAATTATTGCTAAAAGATGCGAAGTTTGATTTTTCTGAAGATTGCAAAAAGGCGTTTAATATACTTAAAGAAAAACTAACTTCTGCACCTATTATAATTTTGCCAGATTGGAATCTGCCTTTTGAACTAATGTGTGATGCTAGTGATTATGCTGTTGGAGCTGTACTTGGCCAAAAGATAGAAAAGAAATTTAAGCCAATTTATTATGCTAGCAAAACATTAAATAATGCCCAAGAACATTACACCACCACGGAAAAAGAACTTTTAGCAGTAGTTTTTGCATTCGATAAATTTAGGTCATATCTTATATTGTCAAAAACTATGGTTTACACTGACCATTCTGCTTTGAAGTATTTGTTCAATAAACAGGATGCCAAGCCAAGGCTTATTAGGTGGGTTTTATTGCTCCAAGGATTCGATATTGAAATTAAAGATAAAAAGGGTGCCGAGAATCTAGCTGCTGACCACTTATCTAGACTTGAAAACCCTGATATGGAGGTGCTTGATGAAAGGGAAATCGCTGATGACTTTCCTGATGAACACCTTATGATGGTAAGAATTAAGAGCAATTATAATACACCATGGTATGCCGACTATATAAACTTTATTATTGCAAATGAAATTCCAAAAGGGCTAACATCCGACGAGAAAAGAAGGTTTCTAACTCGCGCTAGTGAGTATATTTGGGATGAACCTTATGTCTTTAAATTATGTCCTGAAAATATTATACGAAGATGTGTAGATGGAGATGATGTCCCAGCAATATTGGCACATTGCCATTCAGGGCCGACGGGGGGACATCATGGTGCAATTATTACAAAAAGGAAAATCCTTGATGCAGGATTTTATTGGCCCACTATGCTGGATGATGCAAAAGCTTATATAAAAGGATGTGATGCGTGTCAACGATCCGGAAATATTACATCAAGAAACGAAATGCCGCAAAACTATATCCAAGTATGTGAAGTTTTCGACATATGGGGATTGGACTTCATGGGACCGTTTCCTGAATCTAAAGGTAATAAGTATATTTTGGTTGCTGTTGATTACGTATCAAAATGGGTCGAAGCGCAAGCGTTACCAACAAACGACAGCAAGGTAGTTCTTAAATTTTTGCAAAGTTTGTTCGCTAGGTTTGGAGTTCCTAAAGCATTGATTAGTGATAGGGGAACACACTTTTGTAATCACCATCTAGGAAGAGCTTTGCAACAATATGGAGTGTATCATAGGGTTTCCACTGCATACCATCCTCAATCCAATGGGCAAACTGAAATAACCAATAGGGCTATAAAACGGATTCTAGAAAAAAAGACTGGATATAATCCGAAAGGGTGGTCTGACAAGTTAAATGATGCTTTATGGGCATTTCGTACAGCCTATAAGACACCGACAGGATGCACTCCATTTCGTCTTGTATACGGAAAAGCATGCCACCTACCGGTCGAAATAGAACAAAGTGCATATTGGGCTTTGAAGAAATGTAACATGGATATGGAAGCCGCAACAAAGAACCGTTTCATGGAACTCAATGAACTCTACGAACTAAGAGATGAGGCCTACAGAAATACTAAGATCTACAAAGAAAGAACTAAAAGATGGCATGACTCGAGGTTACACGGGGATAAAATGTTTACTATTGGAGAAAAAGTGCTGCTATTTAATTCTCGATTAAAGATGTATCCAGGTAAACTTAAATCAAGATGGACGGGTCCGTTCGTTGTCAAGAAAGTGTATCCATATGGGACTATTGAAATATGCGATAAAAATGGTTATATATTCAAGGTAAACGGGCAACGAGTTAAAAAACACTTTGACAATAAAATTGAGGATACTGAGAACGAAGTGGTGGAGTTTGAACCCGAAGTATTGGAATAAGGAGCTGAACGTGAGTCTAACTTGAAGACTCTGGAATAAAGACAAGTGCTGACCGGGAGACAACCCGGAAGAAAAATTTTTACTTTTCTGTTCTGTGTCGAGTCTGTCAGACCTGCAGAAGATGCGGCGCATCTCCATCATAAGATGCGACGCATCACCTGCACTGGTCATATCTTATTTCATTTTCTGCATTTTTATTTTTGACTTTAAAACTTTCTGTCAGTTTATTTAATGCGGCGCATCCCTGGTTAAGGATGCGACGCATCTTTTATTTTGATTCGTATTTATTCCAGGCTCGATACGGCGTATCTTCTTCCATAAGATACGGCGTATCGACTGACCTGATGATTTACAGTTTAATTTTTTAGGTTTTATTTTTACTAACTACTAATGTATTATGCAAGTTTGAACCTTCTTAACTCATGTGAGTTAAAGTCTAAATGGTATTATAGATTCCTGCATTTTTGTGGATACATCATCTATGAAGCTTAAACGTTCTAACCCACAAGAAAGTTGATTTTTGCTCTTATACGAATAATGGAGGATCATACCGAGCAAATCTCAGGGGAGTTTTTCTGTTCTAATTCTTTTATTTTCCAGTTTTTAACCTTTGACACAAACAACGAGGACGTTGTTTAACTTAAGTGGGGGGATGGAGAATTAGAACACTTACTTGTCCTAAACTTTTTCAAAATATGCTTAAAATGCGCTTAATATATCAAAATTTAAAATTTTTTAGCATGTTTTTGTTTAAAGTCTAAATTACATAACCGCACACATAACTCTATTCTTTCAAAAATATTAAAACTTTAGTGTGCTGGTGACTTGTAAACTTTAGAACTTGGCTTGTATACTATTCGAGACCACCAAAATGAGTATTATCTATATAATTGGAGTGACTTGTCTAAATTGATAAATTTCTAGGACTACACCCAAATAGCCTTTATATGTTATGTGATATTAACTAACTACACTGGTTAGTTAACCCCCGTATAAACCC
Organism: Artemisia tridentata subsp. tridentata; assembly: GCA_021014915.2. Classification (NCBI taxonomy): domain Eukaryota; kingdom Viridiplantae; phylum Streptophyta; class Magnoliopsida; order Asterales; family Asteraceae; genus Artemisia; species Artemisia tridentata. The sequence continues at coordinate 400,596,045 of CP139508.1, forward strand.
TTTGTTTACTCTCACTTTTAGAGTAAGATACCCCTAGAAAAACCCTCAGAGCCATTCCTTTCGTTTCTTACACCTTTGTTATAATGTTTTGATACACCCTTACACTTTAGCCTACCATGTAGATTAAAATCCGTGGTTAATTGCTTTAGGCAAAGTGTGTTTTCTTACATTACCTGTGTTCGCGTGCGTAATTCATTATCTTTGGTTAGGTCGGGAAATTGCACAATGCAATTGGTATGAAAGTAAATATTGTATAACTTTTATTTTATTTTTCGTGTATTTGCTACTTTCACTATTACAGTTATTTCTGAAAGTATGAAGAGTATGAAAAATTATCCGGAAAAATAGTGATAGAAAAGTTGTGAAATTTTACACATATATGTTGATCAAAAAAAAATCGAAAAAAAAAAATAGAAAAGAAAAAGAAAAAGGAAAAGTTGAAAGTTTGTTTTAAACCAACTTATGTAAAGTTTTGTATTAAGTGGGAGATATCACCACTATTTGTTGTTGTATATTATATTTATGGATTGAATGGGAGTTGGCCGTTATGGGAACGCCAACTAAGGTTATTATTTGATTGAGATTTTGTTGAGTATAATTCGTGTCTACAAAAAGCGTGTGTTTCAAGTGTTAAAGCGTGAGTTATTCAATGATATGAGTCTTATTCATGGGATGGTTGGGAAAGTGATTAACCACACTTAGGATTTTAATTTATCTATTTTGTTTATTTTTTATTTTACACCAATTTGTATCCCAAATATTATCCATACCCTATATCATTCTTCATCCAAACCTTTGATTTATTGAGATTAGGGATTTGAGCAATCTTAAGTATCGTAGTCGTGGATTCGGCTATGTATTTATGATTTTGTCGCCCTTTTTGATATAATATTATTGGTGAAGATTACTGGGTCCTATTTTTAGCCTATTCTAGTTAAGGATTTGAGCAATTGCAAGTATCGTGGTCGTGGATTCGATCATGTATTTGTAGTTTTGTCGACTTTTCTGGAATATGAGATCGATAGAGATTAAAAAGGATGATCAACCCTTAACCAACAAACCCTTTTAACCGCTTTAGACTTGTTATTCCTTGGCTTTAGTGGGGGAGATGCGTATACTTGCCAAGCCTATGATAGAATATTCGTCACGACTAAGCAACTAAACGATTTAGAATTGTTTTACATTAAAAATTATTTTGGTTTCTACTTCGTTAAGTGTTTGGTTGTGTGATTATGACAAAACGAATACGTGCTTAAATATAAAAATAAATCCTAATATCTTTTAGGATACATTTTCATATGATTAATTCTAAGGTTTACTTGGGGACAAGTAAAGTTCAAGTGGGGGGATATTTGATGAACTCAAATAAGTACATTTTATTATCATCATTTATCCTATTTATTTGACTTGTTTTATTATATTATATATGAGAATCGATACATTAATGTTTACTTTAGTAATTCTCAGGTAAAAACAAGCATTATGTGAAACTTGGCGATTTTGGACTAATTATGGAGCAAAACAAGCGAGATGTCAAAAGCCTACTAAAATCCAGAAGATCAAGCTCGTTCTACTCCAGATACGCCGCAATATACTTCTAACATACGGCGTATCACTATCAAGATTTCACCAGTTACAATCCAAGACAGCTAAAGTACATGCGCCGCATACAAAGATCAAGTTACGCCGCATCTGAAGACGGTGTACGAATATTCCAGAATATATTAATCTTGGACCCCACGCGAAGTTAAGTCAATGCGCCGCATCTATCAACTCAATGCGCCGCATCGATCCCCCAGACAGAAACTATAAATACCCCAAGGTCAGACGAATTTGAGAGTCTTGGACAGTGAGAAGAAATAACCCTAGAGCCGAATTCAGACGACCAAGCAGCACAAGACACACCTTAAACGAAGATACAAGAGCCGTAAGAAGGTCCTGCATTATTCAATTCATTAAGTAGTTTTGTTTTATTGTATTAGTACGCTTTAATTCATCAGGATTGATGGGCTTGTGTCATGCGACTACGGAAGATCATGCACTCCCCTTAATATTGCTTTCCCATTAATTAAAGTTTATATGTTGATGTCTTTGGTGACTTTTATTACTGCATTGATAACCTCTGTGTCTAGCTGAGTCTTGCTTGGGTCGCCATGCCCCTTCCTCACCTATTTGTTTTAGCGTCTCTTGAATAAATAGGATAGACATAAATAATCATTAAGGGTTTACTCGCCGATAAGATTAGAGCCAACGAGAAAGGTTTAATTATATACACTTCATATAAAACTAGCAATAAAACAAGTGACAAGCTACTTAATTATCAGGACAGGTCTTCTTATTGTCTCGAGTATCTATCTGTGTACGTGTGTGCTAATCGCTGATTCGTGCTCATTAGTTTAGTTTTCTACTTAATTATAACCAAACCGTGCCAGTCTCTCAGGCTGAAACCCCCTTGCGTTAGATTAGGTTGTATAGCTAACTTAGGATATTAAAATACTGATTAGAATAACTAGATAATACGTTCCACTCTTAGTGATCGACACTCTGCTTACCATTATATTCATACTGACCGGGTACACTGCTCGTTAAATGTGTGTGTTATTGATAAGTCGGCTAAATATAAATTTAAAACTTGAGTAGGCATTAATACTGCTAAACCGCAACGACACGCACGCGCATCAAGTTTTTGGCGCCACTGCCGGGGAGTGAATTGTTATTATCTGTTAATTTGATTTGTATTTTAAATAGGTTTTTCTTTTTAGTTTTTTTTTTAGATTCTAACCACTAACCCTGTTATATATTAGATAGATTGCATTCATTGTATAATTTGCATATTTTCTGTTTTGTGTGTGTTTTTGTTTTCTGTAATTTTTGTTTCTTTTTGTTTGATTTTATTTTTGTTTTTCTTTTCTGTATTTTTCTGCATTCTGCTATCGTTGTATTGTGCTAATACAAATGATACGGCGCATCTGTTTTCACAGATACGGCGTATTGCGTTTAATTTTTATAAAATACAACGTGTTTAATAAATTCGAGTACGACGCATCTTTCCCCAAGATACGGCGTATTCTGTTTTCAATAAGAAATTTTTCTAAACCCTAACGCCATACGACGCATCTGTTTTAACAGATACGGCGTATTTTCTATTTAAATTAAAAACAGTTTTTTCGAATTATTAAACAGAAGCGACACATCGATCTTTATCGATACGGCGCATCTACTAAATCAAAAATCTTGTATTTTGAAACGTAACAAAAATACGGCGCATTAGCTTTTGTTAATACGACGCATTTAATTTTAATAAATATAATCGATTTTTGATAATTTAAACTTGATACGGTGCATTCTAATTCATAAGCGGTGTATCTGTTTTCTGAATAAAAGTCTGATTAAATTTTAACGTAATAAGATACGGCGTATCCAACTTTCTGGATACGGCGCATCGTTTGCAGATATCAGCAACTTTTATTTTTCTTATTCCCGAACGGAAAATATTCTAACTTAACCTTACACTAGGAAGTTTTTACTTTGAAATCTACCTGTCTTTAATTTTCAGGAACAATGTTCGATATTTTCCCCAACTGGTTCGGAAGACCCTAAAGAAACCTTACCATGGAAGAGTTTGCACTACTAATCGCTCAAGCAAATGAAAAAGAACATCATGAAGCAAGAAACTTTATTAATGAATTCAAAGGCAGTCATGAGCTGTTGCTAAAGGAACAAAACAACATGATTAATGGATTGACAATTGAAGTGCACCAATTGTCAACGGTGCTTAACAAGATTCTTTTGGTAAAACACGATTTGAAAGGGATTACAACTAGAGGCGGAAAGTCAACCTTTCAAATCGGAGAGACACCCGAGGATAACAGCACAAACAAGATTTCCCCTGAATCTATATCATCTGAGCAAGAGCAACCAAAAGAGACTAATCCAGAACCTGTGATTAGAGAAGAACCTTCTGTTGAACCTAAACAATCAACACTACCTTTTCCACATAGGGTAAGGAAGGAGAAAGAAGATGCCTATCAAAGGAAGTTCCTGGAAAATCTCAAGCAGCTGCAGCTAAGCATACCATTTATGGAAGCCCTAGTGCAAATGCCAAAATATGCTAAATATCTGAAGAGCTTGCTTACAAACAAGTCCAAACTTGAAGAGGCTTGCACTGTAACAATGGGGGAAAGAAGCTCAGCAGCATTGCTCAACAAACTTCCATCTAAGGAGAAAGATCCAGGGAGTTTCACTATTCCTTGTCAAATTAAAAATTTACATATTGGGAATGTTTTAGCCGACCTAGGAGCTAGTATAAGTCTTATGCCCTCTTCTATGTATGAAAAATTAGGCCTTGGTGAACCAAAACCTACTAGGATGTGCTTAGAGCTAGCTGATAGGTCCATACAATACCCATTAGGAATAGCTGAAAATATATTAATAAAAGTTGATAAATTTGAATTACCTATTGACTTTGTTATCCTCGATATGCCTGAAAATTCTAGAACTCCTATAATATTAGGACGACCATTTTTAGCCACTGCTAGGGCCATGATTGATGTTTTCAATAAAAAGATAACTCTTACCATAGGAAAAGATGAGGTTGAATTTAATATGGAACAATCTATGAGTAAAACTAATTATGAAGATGATAAATGCTATAATATCGATGTTTCTGATGACACGATTAATCAATTTACTCAGAAATTGTTAAAAAATAATTTGCTTGATTCTTATCTGCTTAAAAATTTAGAAAACACAATCGCCATAGAAGATCAAGTTGATGAAAATACTATTGATAATAATTTCGTTGTTGATTCCGTTGTTTGTAACGCCATACGGCGCATCGGAAATATCGATGCGGCGCATTTATCTGATGACAGCAACGACGTAATAAAAGAACAAGTTTATTCCGCTAGTGCTAATAAAATTGATGATGTCAAACCTGTGCTTAAGGATCTCCCTTCTACTTTGGAATATGCCTATTATATTATATATGAGAATCGATACATTAATGTTTACTTTAGTAATTCTCAGGTAAAAACAAGCATTATGTGAAACTTGGAGATTTTGGACTAATTATGGAGCAAAACAAGCAAGATGTCAAAAGCCTACTGAAATCCAGAAGATCAAGCTCGTTCTACTCCAGATACGCCGCAATATACTTCTAACATACGGCGTATCACTATCAAGATTTCACCAGTTACAATCCAAGACAGCTAAAGTACATGCGCCGCATACAAAGATCAAGATACGCCGCATCTGAAGACGGTGTACGAATATTCCTGAATATATTAATCTTGGACCCCACGCGAAGTTAAGTCAATGCGCCGCATCTATCAACTCAATGCGCCGCATCGATCCCTCAGACAGAAACTATAAATACCCCAAGGTCAGACGAATTTGAGAGTCTTGGACAGTGTGAAGAAATAACCCTAGAGCCGAATTCAGACGACCAAGCAGCACAAGACACACCTTAAACGAAGATACAAGAGCTGTAAGAAGGTCCTGCATGTATTCAATTCATTAAGTAGTTTTGTTTTATTATATTAGTACGCTTTAATTCATCAGGATTGATGGGCTTGTGTCATGTGACTATGGAAGATCATGCACTCCCCTTAATATTGCTTTCCCATTAATTAAAGTTTATATGTTGATGTCTTTGGTGACTTTTATTAGTGCATTGATAACCTCTGTGTCTAGCTGAGTCTTACTTGGGTCGCCATGCCCCTTCCTCGCCTATTTGTTTTAGCGTCTCTTGAATAAATAGGATAGACATAAGTAATCATTAAGGGTTTACTCGCCGACAAGATTAGAGCCAACGAGAAAGGTTTAATTATATACACTTCATATAAAACTAGCAATAAAACAAGTGACAAGCTACTTAATTATCAGGACATGTCTTCTTATTGTCTCGAGTATCTATCTGTGTACGTGTGTGCTAATCGCTGATTCGTGCTCATTAGTTTAGTTTTCTACTTAATTACAACCAAACCGTGCCAGTCTCTCAGGCTGAAACCCCCTTGCGTTAGATTAGGTTGTATAGCTAACTTAGGATATTAAAATACTGATTAGATTAACTAGATAATACGTTCCACTCTTAGTGATCGACACTCTGCTTACCATTATATTCATACTGACCGGGTACACTGCTCGTTAAGTGTGTGTGTTATTGATAAGTCGGCTAAATATAAATTTAAAACTTGAGTAGGCATTAATACTGCTAAACCGCAACGACACGCACGCGCATCAGTACACTGCATTGTGTGTTGTCCTCCCTGGTCTTTGACTGTGCGGCACCATCGTCAGTTCCATCGTCTTTTCATAATCTTTGTGCTTCATCACAACATGACGATACCTGTCCATATGGTGTTTCTCACAGAAATCTGCCGGTATTGTCTGCACCATCATGTTCAAGCTGTTATTTCTTATAATATAATTATATGACAGACATTATGCAGTACAATAATAAAGAATTAAATTGTAGATACCAATCTTTGTTTGTCCACGGTCAATGCGTACGGCGTATAGAACGTATCATCGTCTTCTTCATAGTGTTCCCTGTGCCAGTCCCATTGGCATATATGTTTCAATCGATCATCCTCTGCAAGTGCACAAAAGCCATTTAAATTTATACATACCTTACTTAACGCCAAATAAAATGTGTATATGTCGTTGGGTTACTAAGTATGTGTATATCACATAATTCAAACTCCAAACATAATCAGTTGTATAACTTACTAAGTTCATCATATTCCAATGGTAGCTGAACTCTTCTCAAACGATTTGCACCATGAAAAAGGACGTCCGTGTGTGCCGCGCCCTCACCGTCGAATGCCATTAAGAACAACCGATCAAAAGGATTTTTCGCAAAGACTATTCTCATTCCAATTTCAAGCTCAAGAGTTTCAACCATAGTGTTCCATGAACCACTCTCTATTTCAAACATGCCACCATTAACACGTTGCACACGCACAGGAAACAGGTTCTCATTAGCCCAAACAAACATTTCTTCGTTTTGCGATACTCCTTCCAAGAAAGATGCATCGATTGTCTGCAAATAAAGTATAGACAATAATGAGGTTTTGTGAACAAAACAACAATTTTATTGGATACACATTGCCTCAATTCATCTAAATTAAAATACGTTAATATAGGTTACCTGTGCTACATTTGGGTATGTGTGACAACGTGTCATAAACCTCGGCATCCTTCCAGTGACTCCTTCATAACCACCATATTCTATTCCTATATCATTATATCCCGTCACATAAAAGTCGTCCTCTCCCTCCTCGACAAAATGTAACAACCTAACTCCATCATCAAAATGTCTCAAAACAAACTGCTTCCACTTAGCACCATGAACCTCTATTGTGCCATTCCTTCTTAAACTTAAGGCTACCTTGAATTTATACCCTTCGTGGCCAGTCAAATACAGATGGTGATTCCCATTGTACCCTTCTCTAAGGTAAACAGATGGTAGTATCTTCAAACATGTTGCAAAAACATTACTTTTACCAACTATAGTAACATTAGCTTTGTCCTACATCATAAATTGAAACAATGAATTACCTGTGAATATTCATACGTCTCAGGGTTTACCGTTGCCACAAACTCCATAGTCTTCATAATCCTAACAAAGTAATACTATACGTGTCAAAATACACATATAAATAACAACATTATATGCTATTTGTAGCATATTGAAATATACTCTGTATTTTTTGTTCTTATAAACTCTTTAACATATATACCCTAATGATCAACATGAAAATTCATAATTCACAATATTGCTTTAACAAGCCAATCTAAACTACTTATCTATTTGCAAAGGAACACTCAATTTCAATTTTTCCACATTTTTTTTAAAAATCAATAACTAACTACAACTTGATGTTGTAACATAATTACAAAGAATAAGTAACTGATAAGCTCCAAACATTGTAAAAAATAAAACATAATTTAACAAGATCGTTCAAAGTGTTTATGCAATTACTCATTCTTCTTAATAATTTAATCAGTAAGTAACAAGGCAATAGGATCCTTAGATAATAGATCATCTAAACACATGCATGACATTAAAAAAAATAAAAAAAATAAAGGTTACCTGAATAATTTTTAAAGCCGAGGAAGAAGATCAAACACTGTAGAAGAAGTTGTGATGTTGTATCGAGCAATGTGTGTGCAGTCTTGCAGTCAAGTTGTAATACTTGTGATGATTACACTATTGAATACATGATACACTCTACTAATATTTTGTATCAAATCTTTTTTACTAATCCATATACACATGAATAGACATGAATAAAATAAGTATATGTAAAATACTAAGCCACATAACTAAAACTTATAATGGGCTAAAATGTATAATGGGCCAAACCATCTAAAATTTATAGTTATCTAACTTAAAAAATACTACACATGCGTTTTTAATTTACTTAAACCTCCAAAACATTAGTTTCAAAATAAGTATTCAAAGTTTATAAAAATGACTAAATTGTTTGCTCACAGTAACCAACCACGTGAAGTATGATCTGTTACCGGTCGTATACATGCGCAATGCATCAACAAGAGTAGAAAATATTTTTCAATGGCAGCCGCATACAATTTTTTCCATTCTTATAGCAACCATTTTCTTACCCTTAGCAAAATCATTTTAACAATAAAATGTACGTCAACAACTTTAGCTAAATCTTTACCATGTTGAATAAAGAACCTCGAATGTTCAAATGTACGTCAACAACTTTCCCTAAACATTTACTCTTAAACGAACGATATGTGCAATTACACGTATGCTTATTACTTCAACTCACAAAAAAATGCCGTTTACACTCAATGGAAGACAGTTTCCTTTTCAACTGTTTTTTTTAATTACAATAAACAAGAGTAACGGACAAACGTTGTGACATATTCGATTATTTTTACAACAAAAAATATTTTATCACGGACAATTGTATGTTCCGGTTTCAACAGTAAATAACAATATAGGGTTAAAGATATTGTGATCATACAACGATTGAATCCACAACAACAGTACAACAAATGTGGTATTTAAAAGAAGTCACACACAAGCTTTGATTTACATTCATTTTTTATTTTTCTTCTACTATTATAATAAAATGTCATCAAGCTTTGCATTTTATCTCTTTTATTTTTTTTATGTATAAATGCCTATGAATTGTTCATTTTTTTTACATCTTCACATTATTGTTTATATAATTCACAAGTACCATACTCTACACATAATTTTAATCTTTAAGGATATACATGAACAAATTAATTCCTAAAATAAATTGTTAATTTTTGTTGTGAAAAGACATTCAATAGTATTTTTTTTTTTGTATATTCTTATAATTTAAATTTATACACTTTTGATTCCCCTATTAATGAACATGTACATTCTATACAATACATATAATTCTATCATTTCTACAAACATTATAAAAAAATTCACACAAGTAAAGCATAAATAAAAATAAGTTTGAAAACATTTGCAACGTAATTCTACAATATCATATGGAATCAAGTAAGTGACCAAAGGTAAAGAAACTTTTATCTATATAATTGATATTTTTTTTATCATTATCATACCTATAAAATTAAAAAAACAATGCTACTATATTCTTATAACAAATGTATTTTCGATTTTGAAACCATAAGTGTATAAATTAAAAAGCATGCTAATACAATTTTATAGAAAGAGTAAATGCATACATGATATTCTTGAAATAACTATAAACATGTTAAGGAAATGATTAGCAAACTTTAATGAAATTGTAACAACTTCCTATAATTTGGAAGGATGAATATCTACACATTTAAATTTTAAATTTGAAACAACAACCTTATCAATTCCTTGATTCAATTGAAGTCGATTCATTGCCCTATTTTCATGTATATAACTTCCTGCACGAGCTAGCATTTCACATTCAACAAACAAATTCTAATTACATTACTCTGCATATCATGGATTCGTCAATGAAGAGAAGAAGATTTGATGCTGAAAATGATCAACCTGAACAAAACCATGCCAAGTAAGTTTAACAAGCTTTAGTTCATACGGTTTATACTTGGTCTCATTAATTTTGCAACGCCTAAAACAACATGTTCATTTAACAGGAAGAAACGAGACTCACCAAATGAATTCTCTACTAAAGAATCTGTTGCATCAACAGGTTACATTAAACTGTTCTATACATACTTATTATGACAGACAATGTGTAAAACCATGTCGAGTTATATCATAATATTGTGTAATGGTAAAACATGTCGATTACTAATCTTTAAATTATGTTACTCTTTGCTAGAAGGAATACATGATGATGTAGAAGATGAAGCAATTAGTTCCAAACAACATCCTGCTATTTGGTATTTTGAAAAACTATCACAGTTGAGGAAGAAAAAATGGGACAAGTTTGAAAAGCTCAACAAGAAACCAAAATCAAAATATAAACTAAATAAGCTTGAGGCAGCCCGAAGAAGGTACAAAAAAATGGAGGTTGAGGAAGAAGATAATGTTTCCGACGAAGACCAACTGGAAACAATAGATTACGACAATCTCCATTTAGCATATGATCAAGAGAAAACTCATAAATTTAATTGTTAGGTTTCTCTTTTATTGATCTTTTTATGTTTATGTAATTTTATTATTGAACAATATTGTTTCTTTTCCAAACAATTGTCCATTTGGTTCATTTTTATACATACTACATTTCGAATAATTTACACCACTAAATTATCCATAAGCAAAAAAAATAAGCTTCCTTGATCAGATCTTTAAATGACTTTAGTTGAATTTTTAAAACATGTTAAGACTCATAAGAGTTAATCAATATGCCGAGTGGGCCTAAAGCCCATTTAAGTTAAAATAAACACATACGAATTAGTTGTCAAACAAGCAGTTTCGACAGGTTAATAAGACCATATATAAAGCCCAAAACAAGCGCAAAACATGTTAAGACTCAATGGATTGTAGAAGCTTATTGGGCCTGTTTTAAATCATTAAAATCCAAATAAGCTACAAATAAGCTCTTTTCAGATTATAAGCAGTTTTTATAAACTTCATTAAGCTTTTTGAAGCTTATAAAACTATCGGAACTAATAATCACACGTTTTATGATGTTTGGACTTAAAATGCATATTATGTTACTATTAGGGTTAAAAGGGTAACATTTACATAAATGTTTACTAATCTGTCATTTTTATAACTTATGGGTACAAATTCAATATACAGTCACCAGGAGCCATAAAATGTCACTTTCTATTCATTTGGACCAAAAATGTAAATACTTTCTTAAATACTTTCTAACTAAGGACTAATGGTGAAAAAGATTCACCGTTAGGGTTAAAAGTTGTTTTTTTGTTTTAAATTTTATCAAGCTAACAATTTACCAACATTACTAATATTTTAATATTGATAAAAAAAATTTAAGAAACAAAATTACATATTTGTTTTGTAAAAGGGTTACCCCAGTACAATAACAAACAAAAATATATTTATATCATAATGTTAACAAAATTATATATATAAATTAGAAGTGTTTAACAATATATTACATGAGACTCGCCCGGCCTGGAGGCCGGGTCATGAAAGCTAGTATATATATATATATATATATATATATATATATATATATATATATATATATATATATATATATATATATATATATATATATATATATATATATATATATATATATATATAAATGACTTTAAAACATTAAAATAGAAAAACATAAATTTTCACATTTAACGATATATATAGCATCACATTGCCAGAAAATATAGTCACAAGGTACCCGCCGCCGCATCGCGCGGGTACCCTGCTATATATAAATTTTCCATTAAAAACCCATCCATATTAATGCACATATATATATATATATATATATATATATATATATATATATATATATATATATATATATATATATATATATATATATACTAGCAGGGTACCCGCGCGATGCGGCGGCGGGTACCTTGTGACTATATTTTCTGGTAATGTGATGTTATGCGACCATATTTTTTTTAACAATTAATTTACAAATAACAATAAATTTAGTTAAGACAATAGTATAATTACAACCTAGTGAGACCCAAATCTACTACCCGTACCATCACCTTTTCACCAACACTATTCCAACCCATAACTTGAACTGAATCGCGGGAACGCTATTCCTTTTAAGGGGTATGTGCTGTAACACCCGGTAAATTTCCTAAACTTATTTTCTATCCAAAATATTTATTTTTGATCTCTCATGACTTTTAAACTTCTTTGAACTTGTTTGGGCTTGAAAACCGGTAAATATCTTAATAAACGTGAGCGTTATTCCTTTATCGAGCCGGCACAACCTAGAAAGCACGAAACGAATCGAATTTGCCAAATAAATTAACTTCGAGAAAGTTATGCGTATTTATACCCGTTTTTATTGGAAAAATTATTTCGAGAACAATGGCGCAAGTTTCGTAATTTTTCGAGTCCGTTTGGTACGTCAAATGGGTCCCACGATTAATATTTCAAAAGTTTCACTAAGTTAACCCTTTAACCCCTCCGCCCCTATTTTTCGTTCTCACCCTTCTAGTTTTGTTTGTCCGTTTTTGACCCCTCCCATTTTAATAAAACTCAATTTTTCTCTCTCTACCTCACAATTATTAACACAAACACACACGCTTCTCCTCTCTCTCTAACCCTCGCCGGACAACCCCTCACCTCCGGTAACCGCCGGCCGGCCGCCACCTTCCATCGCCGGAAAAATTTTCAGGCGAAAACCTTAACTCCCCAAATCGATAGATCGGCCCATTTCATCCATTTCTGGAGCAGTTGATCCCCTTTGGAGCTCGTTTGATACCGAAACACAACCTCACCGCCATAGCCACACCACCACCGTCGCTCCACCGCCTCTCCACCACTTTCCCCCTCATCGGTAACACCTCACGCGCCCTCTCCTTCCCTCATTTATTTTTATTCGAAACCCTAAATTTTTTTTAAAACTTTTATAACACCGATTTTTACTTTAAATCTTTTATAAAACCTTTTATTTATGTTAAAAATCGTGTGGATCTATTATTTTGACCACGACTCGGTATGACTCGGTCCAACTCGGTGACTCACCGAGTCAACTCGCGTTGACTCGGGCGAGTTAGTATTTATTTTGTTTTCTTTTAATTTCTAACCTTCTATTTGTGTTTGTAGTTTGGATGTTGGATTTAGTTTCGATTTGAGATCAAAAGCTGGAACTTTTGTGGATATGTTTTGGGCTGATACGTATTGAAGGAACATTGTGCTTTACATTTTGTATTAATTGATGATGGGGTGTATTAATTAATAGCATTAATGTTGTAAGTCTGAAAATTACAGCATGCTTATGTTGTTGTACACTATGCTTATTTTGTTGTAACTCTGAAAATTATGTGCATTAATATGGATGGGTTTTAATGGAGGGTTGCAGCTATTGTACATTGTGCTTAAATGGTTGTAATTTTTGGTGAAGGGGTGTTTTTAATAGCATTAATGTTGTTTGATAGAATTTTGGTCTTAAAATAACACCACGCTTTATTTTGTTGTACAATATGCTTACTTTGTTGTAATTCTGAAAATTGGGTGCATTAAAGTGTTGTAAACCATGCATTATTTCTTGTAAGTCTGAAAATTTTGGAGAGAGAGTGTTTCCTCCATTATATGTAGTATAGATATATATATATACATGTGCAAACAAATATTAAAGTTGGAAATATAAACTAACTAAATGTTTTCATAGCTCACAACTCGAATTGGTCGTGTCAAAATTTATATAAGTCAATTAAATGTGAAACGAATATTTTTCAGACACAAACTTCAATTGTTAAAACAATGACTTCTCGCAAACACAAGTTATAACTCATCATGTATTGATGAAACATTTTCAAACTTAAACATTTTTCACAAAGGCCATAAGTATATATGAAAGGATATATACACACATACATTCACTTAACGCCAACATTCTCATATGTCGTTCACATTGACATTCTATAGTCATTATCCTTCGTGCGTAGTTTTTCCGATCTCTGTCAATTCGAAGGATCACTAGTCTTAATCTTTTGTACGCTTGTACACTCCAATGAGCCAATATCTACAAATGTTAAAAACATTGTTTCAACTTAAATGCTGCCACACCAGCAACACCAACATGAACTCTTAAAACAATTGGAATTCTTGAACTTGAACTGTGAACTAAAACAAACCTTACTAATCTAGGTCGCGTGTCGGTGCTGAACTCTGTCTGAACTATTTTGTGATCTGACTGCTATTTATCAAGGTGAGTTTATAGCCTCACACTATTTAAACTTGTTTTACTATCGGGGTGAGAAACATGCAAAACTATTTTACGGACCAAACTATTGTCTATGCTATTACGTGGTTTAGCCTAAGCCCTTTTATGCCCAACTCATGAACCGTCAATTCCTGATGGGAAGCGCGAGTGTTATAAATAGATCTATTGGGAGTAACGTCCCCGTTCGGGTTGACTAGATAGGCAAACGAACGTATACCATGTCGAAACTACAAGTGTCTAGGATACACACTTGCCGGGCCACTGATATTTAACATGCTTCTATAGCATGCACACAAGTTATAGCTTCGGTTGCATGAACTTAGTGCTAGCGTAATAGACTGTATTTTATATGCCATTGCATGGGTTGTAATGTTCATATGCTAAACTCATGGTCCAACTACTGATTTACTGCTTATTGATAAACCTATGAACTCACCAGCTTTTTGCTGACTTTTTAAGCATTTTTTTCTCATGTGTTTGAGCTGAATATTATGACAAGGTGGTGGCAGGGCATGGGTCATAGAATACTGTTTGAATGCTGGATTTTAATTATGACTTATTTTTGTCTGAGACAACTGAAATTTGTGGGCTTCACTTTATGAATTCAAAACAATTTTGTAAACAATATTTTCATGATTTTAATCAATTAAAATGGAGTATGTATTCCGTTCTTTGTTACCTTGTGTTGTGATTATCAATTTTGTAGCACCCCATGACCCGAATGCTTCCGCTATACTAGATTTTGGGGGTGTTACAGATTGGCATCAGAGCCTAGGTTATAGAGAACTAGGTACATATAAATCCTAAACTATAACCGCTTTTTACAAAAACACGTCCCTATGACCACCACTTGCCTGCCTGCCTTGCTCACTATTTGTTTG
The DNA here is from genome assembly GCA_021014915.2 of Artemisia tridentata subsp. tridentata. NCBI lineage: Eukaryota > Viridiplantae > Streptophyta > Magnoliopsida > Asterales > Asteraceae > Artemisia > Artemisia tridentata. The sequence continues at coordinate 400,611,235 of CP139508.1, forward strand.
ATGATTATTTATCTTAGCTGCTTATTAAAATTTGTTGATTTTACTCAGCTACATGTATTATGTGTATATTTATACATACGTAACTTATACTACTTATTTTGAGTATTTTCGATATACTTACACATATATACCATTTTGTCACAGACTATGTCGTCACATCACATTCCTCCGATCTCGCCAAACTCCGACGATCCATACATGCATGTGCTGCAAGCTTTTAATGCACCAGACCCTGATCACACCGAGCCTGTACTCACACCAGCATTACCTACACCCACTACAGATCAGACCCCTATACAGCTTACCCCTACTACTACTGATACTACCACTCCATACACCTACACTCATCCTGTTCGCCGAACTACCTGCATGAGAGTCCCCGGATATCGAATGCGATACTCAGACTTGCCATCAGTACCCTAAAGAAGGACCCGAGCTGTCTATATGGGTACCTTTACTACCCCAGTATCTCTTTCACCCGCATCATCCCCAGATCAATCTCCACCACACCAGAGGCTCAGGAGAGCCGATGACTCTTACACAGACGAGGATCCCGAGGAAGAGTCAGAAGAGGATCTGGAGGAGGAGCCGATATCAGACCCTACACCCGAACAGACTGTGCCAGCAGAACCGCGACATGGGAAAGCGGTTATGGAGGAGGTTCCGGGTACATTTGAGATTGGGCAGAGTTCTAGAGCTGCTCAGATGACAGGGGGAGATATGGATATGCCTTTGGGATTGGGACTGAGGGCTGCTGGGTTACAGGCTAGGGATGAGGCCCCAGATACTTGTGAGATTAATGGGGAGATATGGAAGGATATTGAGTGTGTTCATAGTGCTCCACTTCATGTTGGCAGTCCCACATACGAGCCATCTTCACCATCATTTGTGCCACCATCTCCGTTAGTGCCAGATTCCCCTCCACCTGCTGTCTCACCTATAGTGGAGGAGGAAGAAGATGATACTACTAGGTTTTTGATCCAGCTTGGGGCACAGGGGAACTTATTGGATGTTCACTCTGATCAGTTAGAGAGGCTTGGACGTCGTGATGAGCAAGTTAGCAGGGAACTTGCAGGAGTTCGCTGGGTGATATAGAGAGAGACCAGGCTAGGGCATGGGATGCTGAGTGGACTAACTGGCATCGGATGCATGAGCTAGAGTCGGTGATGGCTAGGGTCACGAGGGCCGAGCATGAGGACCGTAGAGAGGTGTTGGTGTCAAGAAGATGCATTACGCAGCTGGAGACTAGGACAGGTCATCTAGAGACTATCATAGCATGGATGGCACAGGAGCTGGAGCAGTTACGCATAGGACGCGATGGATTTTAGTTCTCCTAGTAGTTGGTGTTCCCACTAGACTGAGTGGCTGTCAGTTAGTGGCATTTGCAGTTTTTCTCTATCTGTATTGAAAAACTGGTGATATTCCTCTATGTATTCGAGCTTGTAACCTTTTGTGAACCTGACTTGATTTAAATCTTCGACAAGCTTGATTTATTATTCCATTGTGCCAACTTCCTTATGATTGATCTTACTCATATGCTCTACCTATGATTAAACACTTGTGCGATAATAAACTCTCAAAATCTCAATTATCTCTATCTTTCTGATACAGCACAATGCCTCCAAAAAGAACAACCAGAACTGCTCGTGCACAAACAACAAATCCAGGCCCAGCCAGGGCAACTGCAGCAGCTCCACCTGTAAATCGAGCCATGCTCGACCAGCTGGTAGAAGAAAGGGTGGCAGCAGCACTGGCTGCAGCTAACAACTCGACAATTGACGGTGGGAATTCTAGACCCACAAACAACAACGCTCGAGGTTGTACTTATCAAGACTTCAGGAAGATAATGACTGGAGGTTAAGTATGCATCGTTTACTTTCCAAGATGCAGCTCTAACCTGGTGGAACAGTTGCTCAAAATTAGCTGGCTACGACACTGCATACGCAATGTCATGGGAAAGTTTCAAGGAAATGGTTCTTAAGAAATATTGCCCACGTAATGAGGTGAAAAAGTTGGAAGTTGAATTCTGGAATCTCAAGGTACATGGTACCAATATGGCAGTGTACAATCAGCGTTTTCAGGAGCTCGCTTTGTTGTGTCCCGACATGGTCCAAACTGAGACCCGACTGTTGGAGAGATATGTTGGCGGATTATCCGTGTCTATCAAGGGTAATGTTACTACTTATAAGGCTACAGACCTCCATGAGACCATGGAAATGGCCAATAAGTTGATGGATCAGGTGATTGAGGACACAGCTAAAACGGTTGCAACAAACAAGCGTAAGTGGGATGACCATTCTCGCAACAACAGCAACCATCACCCAAACAAGAAGTAGGATGTTGCTAAGGTCTATGCTGCTGGAACAACAGAGAAGAAAGGGTATCCAGCAGAGAAAAAGGGATACGCCGGGAAGCACCCGTTCTGCAATCGCTGTAAGCTACATCACAGCAGGCCGTGCACCGTGAAATGCCGCAACTGTCAGAAGGTTGGGCACATGGCCAGAGATTGTAGATCGAGAACTCTTGCCACTGCACAGGCAGCACCCGAGCAAAACCCGAAGGCCAATGTAACTTGTTTTGGGTGCGGGAAGAAAGGGCACTACAAGAATGAGTGTCGTGAACCAAAGAATCAAGTTGCTGGAGGGAACCAAGTAGCTGCTGGTCAGCAGGGAAATCGTGGAAACGATGGAGGAGCCCGCGGAAGGGTTTATGCCGTGTGCAAAGCAGAAGCACAAGATGACCCGAATGTCGTAACGGGTACGTTTCTTTTAAATAATCGCTACGCATCCATATTGTTTGATACGGGGGCTGATAGAAGTTATGTTTCAACCGCATTTAGTGCACTACTTGATATCGCCCCGACCACCTTAGATAACATATACAATGTGGAACTAGCTAACGGGAACGTAGAAAGAGTAGAAACAATCGTTAGAGGTTGCACTTTAAATCTGTTAAATCACCCATTTAACATCGACCTTATGCCGGTAGAATTGGGTAGTTTTGACGTTATTATCGGCATGGACTGGTTGTCGAAATATCATGCCACCATTCTATGCGACGAGAAAATCGTCCGACTTCCTTATGGAAACGAAGTTCTAAACGTCGAAGGAGACAAAAGAGGTCGAAGGAACGCCTCGAGACTAAACGTTATCTCTTGCACAAAGGCACAGAAATGCCTTGAGAAAGGATGCCTTCTCTTCCTAGCACAAGTCTCTGAACGGGAAGAAAAGAAGCAGGAGGAAAAACGTTTGGAGGACGTTCCAATCGTAAGAGATTTTCCAGAAGTCTTTCCTGAAGACTTACCTGGACTCCCGCCAAACCGACAAGTCGAATTTCGAATCGACTTAATACCTGGTGCCGCACCCGTGGCACGGGCACCTTATCGGTTAGCTCCGACAGAATTGCAGGAACTGTCAAACCAATTATCAGAACTCGCGCAGAAAGGATTCATTAGACCGAGTTCTTCCCCCTGAGGAGCTCCAATTCTTTTTGTCAAAAAGAATGATGGATCTTTCAGGATGTGCATCGATTACCGCGAACTAAATAAACTAACCATCAAGAACCGTTACCCACTTCCAAGAATCGACGATTTGTTCGATCAACTCCAAGGTTCATGTGTCTACTAAAAAATCGATCTGAGATCCGGATACCACCAGCTTAGGGTTCGGGAAGAAGATATCCCGAAGACGAATTTCAGAACTCGCTACGGACACTACGAGTTCTAGGTTATGCGATTCGGCCTAACCAACGCACCAGCGGTATTCATGAATTTGATGAATAGGGTGTGCAAGCCGTATCTAGAAAAATTCGTAATCGATTTTATCGACGACATTCTGATATACTCTAAGAGCGAAAAGGAACATGAGGAACACCTCAAGCTAATCTTAGAGCTATTGAAGAAGGAAGAATTGTACGCAAAATTCTCGAAGTGCGAATTTCGGATTCCAACTGTCCACTTTCTAGGACATGTGATTGACAGTCAAGGCATACATGTAGATCCTGCAAAGATCGAGTCAATAAAGGATTGGGCGACACCCACAACCCCCACTGAGATACGCCAATTCTTAGGACTTGTAGGTAGGGGTGTTATCAGGTCGGGTTATCAGGGTTATCGGGTTTGTCGGGTCGTGTTGAGTCGGGTTTTGATTTTTTTAAAACTCACCCGCAACCCGACCCGATAAGGAATCGGGTTATCGGGTTTAGGTGATAGTCGGGTCGGGTTATGTCGGGTCGGGTGATTCGGGTTATCGGGTTATACTACAAATGAGCAAACTCTAAAAGATGCACGGAATCTTTTATATTACAAATGTTTATGGAGTTAATGTTTGGCAGTAGGAAAACTGGACATGTTTTTGGAATATTCATCTACATTATCGCTAATGGTACTACTTAGTATGATACAAAATGCTTTCAGTTCAGATGCCAAATACCAGAGCCCGTAAGCACACACTTCTGTTCAGAAAGTCTTGGATTATCATTCATCTATTGCCGAAATGGAAAAGGCATTACATAAAGTATTACCAGAAAGGATTATTGAAGTTGGAGTATATATCATGGGTCTTCAAATCCAAGTTTCACCCAAAAAAGATAGCTGGAACAACAGGACTTCAAATTTGCATATTAAGGAGCTTCAGATTGCTGACCTGGCTAAGTCAGTTATGGAAGCTACGTGTCTCATGGGCAAATAATGCTTTATGCATCCTTGAAAAACCAAACGTCCCATGCAAATTTCAAATAGTGGTATTGAACTTTCTAAGTTATCAGTAAAAAAAAATAGAACTAAATAATGATTGTCGCTTCTTGTCGGGTTGACCCGATAACCCGACAACAAAAATTTTCTAACCCTAACCCGACCCGATAACAATGTCGGGTTATCGGGTTCGGGTGAAACTAACCCGATAAGCCTTTTCAACCCGATTTAACCCGACCCGATAAGGCTTATCGGGTTCGGGTTCGGGTCGGGTTGCTGACACCCCTACTTGCAGGGTACTACAGGAGGTTTATCGAGGGATTCTCGAAGATTGCTAAACCCTTGACCAAGTTAACTCAAAAAAATGCGAGGTTCGAATGGGGAGATAAAGCGAAAGAAGCTTTTCAACTTCTTAAAGATAAGTTGTGCAGCGCACCAATCTTAGCCCTACCTAAAGGTAGTGAAGACTTTGTGGTCTACTGTGACGCCTCACACAAAGGGCTAGGAGCTGTCTTGATGCAACGAGAGAAGGTGATAGCCTATGCTTCTCGACAATTGAAAAAGCACGAGAAAAACTATACCACCCATGATTTGGAATTGGGTTCAGTAGTGTTTGCATTCAGAATCTGGAGACATTACCTTTACGGTACTAAATGTGTAGTTTACACTGACCATAAGAGTCTGCAACACATTCTCGACCAAAAAGAGCTCAACATGAGGCAACGCCGTTGGTTAGAATTGCTCAGCGACTATGATTGCGAAATTCGATACCACCCCGGCAAAGCAAACGTAGTAGCAGACGCTCTTAATCGAAAAGAACGACCGAAACCTCTGAGAGTACGATCATTGGTTATGACAATAATCTCACCACTCCAAGCAAGAATCCTTGAGGCTCAGGCCGAGGCACTCAAGGAATAAAACAGACCTAACGAGAAAATTCATGGGATGCCTGAAAGCGAAAACGGATTCGTAAAGAGAGCTGACGAAATGTTGTGTTTCAAAAACAGAAGTTGGATCCCACTCTGTGGAGGGATACGTGACTTCATCATGCACGAGTCCCATAAATCCAAATACTCCATCCATCCAGGAGCTGACAAAATGTACCTTGATCTAAAGAAACTCTACTGGTGGCCAAACATGAAAGCTGACATTGCAACATATGTCAGTCAGTGTTTAACATGCTCCAAGGTCAAAGCTGAACATCAGCGACCGTCGGGTTTACTTGTACAACCCAAAACTCCTGAATGGAAATGGGAACACATAACGATGGATTTCATTACAAAACTGCCAAAGACATCTAGCGGTTACGACACCATTTAGGTAATCGTTGATCGTCTCACAAAATCCGCCCACTTCCTACCGATCAAGGAAAACGATAGCATGGATACACTTGCACGGTTATACGTGAAGGAAATAGTTGCATGACATGGAGTTCCAATTTCTATCATCTCCGACAGAGACAGTCGCTTCACGTCAAACTTCTAGAGATCATTGCAAGATGCATTGGGCACCGACCTCGATATGAGTACTGCATATCATCCTCAAACCGATGGTCAAAGTGAAAGAACCATCCAAACCCTAGAGGACATGCTACGAGGATGTGTGATAGACTTTGGAAATGGCTGGGATAGGCATCTGCCGTTAGCCAAGTTTTCCTACAATAATAGCTATCACACTAGCATCAAAGTTGTACTTTATGAGGTACTTTATGGTCGAAAGTGCAGGTCCCCTAGATGATGGGCTGAAGTCGGAGAAAGCCAGCTCACTGGTCCCGAACTAGTACAGGAGACCACCGAAAAGATAATGCAAATCAAGAGTCGAATGCAAACAGCTCGAGACTGACAGAAAAGCTATGCTGACAAGAGACGGAAACCACTTGAGTTCCAAGTTGGTGACCGCGTCATGTTAAAGGTCTCGCCATGGAAAGGCGTGATTCGTTTTGGCAAATGTGGGAAATTAAATCCCCGCTACATTGGACCTTTCAAAATCATCACCAGAATCGGGCCGGTAGCTTACCGACTCGAGCTACCATCAGAACTCAGCTCTGTACACAACGTGTTTCATGTGAGCAATCTGAAGAAATGTCTCTCAAACGAAACGCTTGCCATTCCTCTGGAGGAAATCCAGGTGGACGAGAGACTGAATTTCATCGAAGAACCTGTCGAAATAATGGATCGGGAAATCAAACGGCTTAAGCAAAGCCGCATTCCTATTATTAAAGTTCGTTAAACCGAGGACGGTTTTCGTTCTAAGGCGGGGAGGATGTGACAAATGGTAATTTTCACACTAATATTTTAATAATAAATGTCTATTTATTATTACACAACTGCCAAACTGAACAATTATGTGTTTACATATTTATTACGGGAAGCAAACCCGCACGCAGTAGCGTACAATAACTCACCAAAACTATTTTAATTTATCAGTAAAAGTGAATTTATCACTTTCTGACAATTTCAGACACTAACGTAACAAAAACGAGAGGTTATCTTGTTTTTCTGAAAAACCGACACCACTTTAGTAAAGGTTGAACTTTAAAATTCATTTTTAGGAGTCAACAAATTTATTTTACATCAGTATTGTAAAAAACGACTCCAGAATTATATTTTTCACGTTTACGTGAAACTAAGGTACCATAATTTTACCTCAACTAAACGAGACACGGGGTACACACAATACATTACAAAGCTTAAAATAAATAAATACAAACACCCTTTATCAGAAACATGTGAGGCCAAGCCTTTTTCTGATCCCTCTTCTTCTCCACTCGAATACCACAACTCACAGAATCAAAAATCCCCATTGACTATCAGGAATGAAGAAACCAAGAAAACCTATACATCTTCATCTATCACCATCCATAGGTGATGCTTTATCAACTCTTAAATTTCCCATGGTTTTTTTCGGATTCATTCTTCGATCCACAGTAGCCAACCTCCAAGAAATCGAGGCCAAAAAGAAAGATAATAGCCAAAACAAGTGAAAGCTCTTTTCTTGATGATCAAAAGGGAGTCAAGGGATTTCCTTTAGTTACCCCATAAGAATCTCGGTTCCAGGAGAAGCAATGTCACACCAAGACCATCAATCTCACCTTAAACATAATCTCATTCGAGTGCATCAAAGGGAGAAAGAAGGGTGTGGCTTGCTTGGAATCGGGTGGACTTTCCTTGGTCACTCTTGAAATCGATCTATCATCAGTCTCTTTGTAAGGTTTTAAACTCAATCTTGTGATTTTTCTTTCTTATTAGAACCTCTCGAATTGTTATGTATTCTTGTGATTTTTATGCATTTTTGGTTATCAGTTATATGTCGAATTTGTATGTTGGTTTTGGTGTGGTTTAAAGATGACTTTTGAAACTAGTAAGAATCATAAGAACATTACTTTGAAACTCGTTATTGGCTCATAATCATGAGGTTGTGTCGTTTGGAATGGCTGTGCCAAGTATCCATGTTCCGCTTTATTGTTCGAGTTAGATTTGTTATGGCTAAGTGATGTCGAATAGCTAAGGTCGAGGTTAGGCTTTGGATGGTTTGAGTCTTTTACAAATGTGCTAGTGTGATGATTTATGGTGCTCGAATGTTTGAGGTTTTTGGGTCAAAAGTTAGATTAGTCAAATTTTGGTCTTAAAAATATATGCATAAAGTGTTTGTGTTTATGACTAAGAAGAAAAGTCGACCTCCAAATTATGCTTGGGATCGAGTAGATTGAGGATTCATGAGTCTTAGATCCTTGTCGTTTTAGTTTACTTGTGTTCGACTTCCATGAGTATGCTTGTGCTTATATTGGGTCGAGTTGTACTCGACTCAAGAACCACCTAGACACTCAAAGTCTAGCAAGGCCATATAAGCTACGGGAAGTATTCCAAAAATCTAACCTCACTTCTATGTTGTTCCCATGAGTCGTGGTTTTAAACGACCTTGAACTTGTAGTTCTATGCGGGAAATGTTATGTCGTAGCCTAAGGAATGGTGTGACAATCGCAAACTTATCTCAAAAGTTGGTTAACACCCTTGTTTGAGTTGAGATTATGTGTCGTTGGCAACACCCTTTGGGTGCTTGATTAATTAGTTACAACGCGACCAAAAATCATACAATCTTTGTAACGTAAATCTTGGTCGAAGTCCTTGTTCTCGAATCGTTGTCGCTCGCCAATTTGCTCAGGTTTATGAGCAAGATAAACCTCACCATGCTAGTTCAAAACTATTTTGTATATTGAATTTGGTTCCAGCAAAAGAAAAGGAAAAAAAATTGCATACTGATCATTTTTTTAGCCCACCTTCGTGCATGGGCCGAAGCCCATCTGTTATGGCTTGGGTTGTTATTGTCTGTTTCCTTTTTCCTTAACAGGCCTAGGCCCAAAGTGAGTTGAGACTTAGCAGGCCACTAGCTTTGTGTACAAAAGCCCAAAATCAAATGCAATATTAAACCTGATCTTTGTTTTTGGCGTGGGCCGCAGCCCCCCTCCTCGTCACACGCATAAAACCTATTGTAACTCGATAATATTTGTCGATCAAGTGGTCATTTAAAATATATTTCGACTACATGTTAAAGTAACTCGACGAGAAAATTTATTTCACCACAAGTTCTAAACATGTAACGACTTAATTTTATGTATGTCATACGGATAAATCAAAACCCGACATGAGTTTTTAAAACAAGAACATTTGAGGTACCATGGGTTTTGAACACATAACTTTTATGATAAACGATATATATATATATATATTATATATATATATATATATATATATATATATATATATATATATATATATATATATATATATATATATATATATATATATATATATATATATATATATATGACTTGAAAACATTAAAATGGAAAAACATAAATTTTCACATTTAACGATATATATATATATATATATATATATATATATATATATATATATATATATATATATATATATATATATATATATATATATATATATATGCAAACAAATATTAAAGTTGGAAATATAAACTAACTAAATGTTTTCATAGCTAACAACTCGAATTGGTCGTGTCAAAATTTATATACACATGTGCAAACAAATATTAAAGTTGGAAATATAAACTAACTAAATGTTTTCATAGCTCACAACTCGAATTGGTCATGTCAAAACTTATATAAGTCAATTAAATGTGAAACGATTATTTTTCAGACACAAACTTCAATTGTTAAAACAATGACTTCTCGCAAACACAAGTTATAACTCATCATGTATTGATGAAACATTTTTCACAAAAGCCATAAGTATATATGAAAGGATATATACACACATACATTCACTTAACGCCAACATTCTCATATGTCGTTCACATTGACATTCTATAGTCATTATCCTAATGCGTAGTTTTTCCGATCTCTGTCAATTCGAAGGATCACTAGTCTTAATCTTTTGTACGCTTGTACACTCCAATGAGCCAATATCTACAAATGTTAAAAACATTGTTTCAACTTAAATGCTGCCACACCAGCAACACCAACATGAACTCTTAAAACAATTGGAATTCTTGAACTTGAACTGTGAACTAAAACAAACCTTACTAATCTAGGTCGCGTGTCGGTGCTGAACTCTGTCTGAACTATTTTGTGATCTGACTACTATTTATCAAGGTGAGTTTATAGCCCCACACTATTTAAACTTGTTTTACTATCGGGGTGAGAAACATGCAAAACTATTTCACGGACCAAACTATTGTCTATGCTATTACGTGGTTTAGCCTAAGCCCTTTTATGTCCCTTTTATGCCCAACTCATGAACCGTCAATTCCTGATGGGAAGCGTGAGTGTTATAAATAGATCTATTGGGAGTAACGTCCCCGTTCGGGTTGACCGGATAGGCAAACGAACGTATACCATGTCGAAACTACAAGTGTCTGGGATACACACTTGCCGGGCCACTGATATTTAACATGCTTCTATAGCATGCACACAAGTTTTAGCTTCGGTTGCATGAACTTAGTGCTAGCGTAATAGACTGTATTTTATATGCCATTGCATGGGTTGTAATGTTCATATGCTAAACTCATTACTGCTTATTGATAAACCTATGAACTCACCAGTTTTTTGCTGACTTTTTAAGCATGTTTTTCTCAGGTGTTTGAGCTGAATATTATGACAAGGTGGTGGCAGGGCAAGGGTCATAGAATACTGTTTGAATGCTGGATTTTAATTATGACTTGTTTTTGTCTGGGACAACTGAAATTTGTGGGCTTCACTTTATGAATTCAAAACAATGTTGTAAACAATATTTTCATGATTTTAATCAATTAAAACGGAGTATGTATTCCGTTCTTTGTTACCTTGTGTTGTGATTATCAATTTAGTAGCACCCCATGACCCGAATGCTTCCGCTATACCAGATTTTGGGGGTGTTACAATATGGCAATGACTTGAAATCAAGTTGATTTGAGCTATATTTTGCTACGAACTTGTGTTTATTTTTGTTTATTTACTAAGTAATTGCATTTTTTTATGCAGATTATGCACCACATTTGTTCACCATACACATACACCATGGCGGGTCATTTAGAAGGTTTCCTGGTAGATAATACGTTGGTGGTCAAGAAGATATCTTTGATAGGGTTGACATTGAATCTTTCTCGGTTTGAGTTAAATAAGATGGTTAAACAGTTAAGCTACACATGTGAGAATGATCCTATGTTTTATCACTATTTAAGACCCATGAGTAGTTTAGATGCTAGGTTGTATGCATTGGGATGTGATGAGGATGTGCGATGACTACCCTTCTTTTGAGTTTAAAGTTAATAAATGTGTATATAGAGCATGGTTATACTAGACTTAATTATTAAAAAATATCACCAGGTCGGACAAATTAGGGCAACAATAGAAGAGTATGAGGAAGATGTGTCTAGTGAACCTAGTACTAGTGCTTCTAAGGAAAAAAATTATGGTAAAATGTTGTTGTTGACATGGCATGATAGTAGAGATAGTAGTAAACCTACTAAGGAAGGCTCTGGTAGTGACTCTGTTTCACCTAAGTCTATACCTCAAGGTTTGTTTGGTATCCATAGAACATATGAACTCACATTTACACAATTGACTGGGAATGAATCTGGTGACAGCCAAGTCAATGACCTTCCACATATAGGGTCACAGTTTGAAAGTATAAACCTCACTTTCACCCCAGTGGAACCAAGGGTTAATGATGTGGTAAATGATGGGATATATGATGTGATGAGGTGTATAGACTTTGATGATAATGAATTGGATGGGGATGCAAAGTTTAGTTATATTGAGTTATGAATGTAGACAGTTCTGGTTTAAGTCATGATGAACATTTTGGAGTTGATGACTTGGTCTTAAACTTATAATTAAATCTTGACCTAACTGTTTTCCAAAATGAAATTCAAGAAGAGGATGTTGTGTCTGAGGTTCCCAATGACCATGTGGTCAATGAATCAGAGACACATGTTGATGTAGAAGCAGCATTTGTACAACCTAGAACTGAGGAACTTATTGGAGGTTTTGTTGATCAACAAGTTGGTCAAGGCAGTTGTAAGGAATTTATTGAACATGGTATTGTTAAACATGTACAATATGATGTTGAGGGTGAGGGGATTGATAGAGCTTATGATACGCAATATGCTGGTGACTCTAGTGATAATGTAGGGACATATGATGAAGATGATGTTTTTGGTTTCTAAAGAAAACGAAATAACAGAGCCTGATGTTAAAGTGAATCTGTTTGGTATTAATGAAGCTTTTGACAACATTGGCGTAACCAGTCAACTACCAGATGAGTTTTTTTGAAGGAGATGTTATAGAAGTAGTAAATGTAGATGGTTTTGATAGTGCAACAAGTTCTGAGGATGAACCAGGTTTTGATAGGATGAAGATGTTAAAGCAACTGAGAAGAGGTATGGAAAACTGCTTGTCAAATGAGTCTGTTGGAAGTAAGTACTCATTTAACTATTGGTAGAAATTTGGTAATGCAACAGAGGTGACGGATAGAGTGTATTTGCAAGCCATTGAAACCAGAAGAAATTTGAAGCTCATAAAGAATGATGGTAGGAGGGTAAGAGCAATATGTTCTAACCAATTACCAGTCTTTATAGACAATGTAGTGGACCAACTGGCCCAAGTGAAGCAGTAAGTGTTGTGCCTAGTGGATCAAGTGGCCCAATTACTAGAAGTAAAAAAAAGGAAGAGTGTAGGTACCATTGATGAGAGTCAAGGAAGTGCATTTTCTGTTGATACACATGATAAAGGGAATCTCTGCCCTTGGGTCTTGTATGTTGCCAAAGACCAAAAAACAAGTAATTGGGAGGCAAGACACACATATGTCTTCAATCATGGGAAATTAAACACTGCACTTATTAATTCTTGGCAACGCAGATCTTTGACCAGGTTAAGGTTAATCTAGAGAGCCCAACAAAGGCATTTTAATACCAGCTCCAGCGTGACTTAGAGCTTCAGGTTTATGTGAGCAAAGCATTCAGAGCTAAAGCTAAAGCAGAAAGAGAGATTAGAGGTGATCACACATTACAGTATGCTATGCTTAGAGACTATGTTGATGAATTGCAGTCTATAAACCCTAATACCACTGTTAAGAATGCAGTTGATAGGGATACTGATCCTTCTTTGCTTACTAGGGTATTTAAGAGAATATATTTTTGTTTATGATCATTGAAAGAGGGGTTTAGGGCTTGCAAAAGAGAAGTGTTAGGCCTAGATGGTGCTTTCATGAAGGGCCATTTCCAGGCCAAGTATTGGCAGCTGGTGGACTTGATGCAAACAATGGAATTTACCCATTGGCATATGCCTTGATTGAATCTAAAAGTAAGAGTTCATGGTCCTGGTTCTTAATGTGCTTGGGTGATGACAGATCTACAGCCTAACTCAAATTTTACATTCATCAATGATAGAAAAAAAAAAGGTTAGTAATATGTTTCACTTGTTGAATTCTTAAATACAACATCATATGAATTATTATTTGATTAGTGAATTGGTTTATATAGGGTATCCTTCCAACCACTAAATCTGTTTTCCCAAGTGCAGAACATAGATTTTGCTTGAGACACATACATGAAAATATGAAGCAGTCTTGGGGTGGCAAGCCTACAAGGATGCTTTGTGGAGATGTGCATCTGCTACAACTGTTAATGACTTTGAAAGGTGTATGTTACATTTGAAGAAGTTGAATCCTAAAGCACATGAATGGTTGAATAAGATACCACCTGAACATTGGGCAAGATCTCATTTTTCAGGTAATACTTTTTTTTTCTTATTAATTTTATTCATAGAGTAATTACAGTTAATGCAATGTTATTATTTCACTGCAAAAGTTACAATAGTTAGACATGTATAGCATTTAATGCTTTCAGATTTATGTATTTTGGGTAGAGCCATTACAGATTTATTGCTCCATAACGTTTGTGAGGTGTTTAATGGTAAAATAGTTGCAGCTAGGGAAAAGCCAATTATTACAGTTCTAGAGTACATTAGGGAATCTCTCATGAAGAGAATAGTTAATGTACAAAGTGTTATTGACAAATGTGATGGTCCGTTGACCCCTATTGCAACTAAAATCATGGAAGCCATTAAGAAAGAGGCTCATTTGTTGAAAGTGGAATGGAATGGAGTAGTTAAGTACCAAGTATTAGGGGCATGGGGTGATCAGTGTGTTGTAGATGTAGAGAGTAGGATATGTTCATGTAGGAAATGGGAATTGATAGGGATTCCTTGTAAGCATGTTGTTGCAGCTTGTTGGAATATGACTCTCAATGGAAAGAAAGTAGGACCCCCCCCTCCCTGAATCTTAGGTAAATCCTTGTAATTGGTTGACTACATGGATGGAAGTATACTCTTACTTAGTGGAACCAATTACGGAAAGCAACTTCTGGGAGAAGTCCACATGTCCAACAACACTTTTGCCACTAAAGCATCATTGTAAGTAACACTAAATCATAACATGTGCGGTTCTTGTAGTTTTGGCCGAATCTAGAGTGAGAAAGAGAGAGGATATGGAACCTTGTAGAGAGAGAAAATGAAAGAGATTAGATTAAATGAATGAAATGTCCAACCCTTCCCATGTGTGGGAAGGGCTATTTATACAATGCATAATCACGCCTCTAGTAGGCTATGGACCGGGCTGACAGTGGGTAAAGACCCGACCCGAATCCATGGTGTTACGAAGTCTAAACTAATATGATTAATCCTACGAGCTACTTAATGCTAATAGATACTCGGGGTGACTGAGTCTTTCATGTGTATATTTATATTCCTAACAATCTCCCCCTAAGGGAGGTCACCCCGGAAATTACACTTTGAATTCTAGCATTCTATTACATAAATTTGAGTTCCTAGCTCGTAGTCTTTAATTCTTCTTAGTCTTTAATCTTTGTACTTTCACCAGTGAACTTTTGATGATTGTTCTTTTGTCTTGGATGATCTTTGAGGATTCTTTGAGGTCAGCATCCAACGTACGTCTCCAAGTCATCTTTTTGCAGTATCGTCTCTATGTGATGTTGTGATCTTTGGACCGACATGCTCACTCTTTTCTAGATCATGTTTTTCAGCATCAGAGTTGCGGAAGCAGTGTTGAAAGTCTTTCAATTATCATGATTTCTTTGATTATGATGGTGAAGTGTGAGCATGAGGTGATGGATTGACATCTTTTCAGCAATCATCTGCAACCGCCAGGGATTCCTGCATACGACAGTTAGCAATAAAACGTCTGGTACTTACAGGTTCGGACTTCGAGATTGTTAACAACATAGTGTGAAAACTTTCTCTAATCCTTACCAAGGCCGTTCCTAAATCGGATACCCCCGAGAGGGCTTAAAAGATCTACCGAAGTACATCAACGATTAGGTGAGTCACTGGAGTTCACTCCACGACTGTAGACCGTTTGAAACCTCCGCGACCACTAAGCGTAATCCACAAGGAATTACCGAAGTGACCTGCTTTCAGGGCTATTTGATGTTAACCCTGGCAGGAATTTCTATTCAATCACTGAGAATTACATTTGTAAATTCCCTCATAAATGTTCTGGCAGATTGCTAAGATCTGCGTAGGACTCATAAGTTTACAAATGTTGTCCTTAATGTTGAACGACCAGTGTAGAAGTAACATGTGTTCCTATGAGATCTTATGATGCATCTAGTGGCTCTAGACTCGATAAGTGCATTTTTGGTAGTCGAAGACTGGAGCGGTGTCTCCTGTTTCAATATCAACATAACTCGTAATGAGAGGTCGATAGATTATGCAGGGTTCCCCGTGAGAATGAAACAAGTCCTTTTAAGAGAACTTGAGTGGCTATAAGGTTTAGTGCAGTGCGTCACTGGGTCCATGACGTCTTGTCTTCAATACTGGTGTTACCTTAGTAACCACCAGTAGCATATGAGTTGAACCCGGTTTCTGCCCTAAGGTTGAATAATTGGAGGGCTATTTCTTTTCACCCTTTCTCATTACATTTCTTTTTAATTCTTCAACCCCTTCTTTCTTTTTTCTCATATTACTCCTTTTTTCATAATCATACCTAAGGACTTTCTAATACTAACTATTCGGTATTGTCCTTGGGTAGATCCCTTCGGCTCTGGCGGATCATAGGACGGTTTTCTTAACCTTAGCCACCTTATAACACCATGACTATCCTATGTTGCCATAAACCATTTATTTGAAAAAAATCTCTCAAAGTGTTTATAATTAAGGAACACTTTTTGCTAACACTTTGAGAGTTTTGAACTTTTCAAATGCTCCCCCTTTACATGTGCTCAGGTGTTTTTATTATAAATTTGCACATGTTGGGTAGAGCTTGCACTTTTTGAATTGATCCACTTTCAGTGAACATGACTGATTCGAGACACGCTTACATCACTAGTTAGACTAGCTTGAAATTATTACCCGGCCTGGTCAAGTCCACAGAAAGTTTCTCGAAACGGTACACTCTACTCAGACAAGTCCTCTTCGAGACACGCTTACATCACTGGTTAGACCAGCTTGAAATTATTACCCGGCCAGGACAAGTCCTTTCGATTAATGACAGTTTTTGTTTCATCAATTCATTTGTGAAGTCTGAGTCGCGCTCACATGAGATGTCATATCCTTTTTGTCACCACAAACCATTTGCTCCCCCTCAATATGTGCATTGATATACAAAAGAGTTTAGCACATATGGGAGAGCTTACATTTAAGTCCAAAACATCACATTTTTATCAGATTGCATATTTAAATCACATTCTCTCCGCCGATCAGAAATTTCAAACCTTTTGAGATTTTGTGATCCCAATTGATTTAAATAAGTTTAAAAAATATGGGAGAAAATGTGGTCAGGTTTAATATGTGCTGATAATGAAACATATTAATGCTCCCCCTCAATTAATGAGGGAGAATGTTAGTGTCAGGTATGATAAATTTGAAAGATATTTGAATTAAAAAATCATACACTGACACATAACAACAAGTTTCATTAAATTCACTGCTTATTATGTACAAAGTGACTTGTTTTGATGATATAAAGTTTTTGAAATCACTCCCCCCCCCTCAATCGATGACCCATTTTCTATTTAAAGAGCTATAGTCATTGATTGAGTGATAGATTTTTGATGAAAAGTTCAATTCTGATTGATATTCAAAAATCATGGTACCACCAAGTTTAGCACAAATACTTTCCTGAAGAATCATAGATGGAAAAGTATCTGTGATGTAAAGAAGACTTCTCTTCTTATACAAGAGATGATGCACTGAAACGTACATCAAATCGAAGAAACATGGATATAAAGTAATCCATGCCCGGGTGAACTTCACCCAGTAGGAGGAACAACCGTCTTTTTGGCGACGTGCTTTCCCCATAATAAAGAACGGGTTACAGTCTGAAGTAACTGCAAGCCATCATGACATGTTTTAACAATTCATTTTAACTTCTGCTCGAGCATCATTTAAAGTCCCGTGTCATTATTGAATGACATTTCTAGGACCTTAAATGTTATCGATAAACAGAAGACATGCCTAAAGGAACTATTTTTGGTATTTTTTGTGTTTTTCTGATTTTTATGGTTTTTATAGGTTTTATATTTTTCTATTTTCTTTTTGGTTTAAAATATATACAAGGATATATGAAGCAAATCCATTACTCCTCATTCTCTTCCTGAAGACACTTGAGGGTTTCTAGCGTCAAACTCTTTATGCCAAGTCGCGGGAGAATAAATTGGAACCGTTCTCTCGGGAGTGCCTTAGTGAAGATATCAGCCAACTGAAACTCAGTCCTCACGAAGTAAAGTTCAACAACCCCTTTCTCAACCTGTTCCCTTATAAAGTGATGCCGGATATCGATGTGCTTTGATCGGGAGTGTTGGACATTGTTGCAGCAAAGAGCTATAGCACTTTTGTTATCACAATACCGAGGTATCTTGTTGTATGCAAAGCCATAGTCCGATAGTTGGGATCTCATCCATAGGATTTGAGCACAGCACGCAGACATGGCAATGTATTCAGCCTCTGTGGAAGATATAGATGTACTCATTTGCCTCTTAGATGACCATCTTACTAACTTTTCTCCTAGAAACTGAGCACTTCCCGACGTACTTCGGCGAGTATCTTGACACCCCGCATGGTCTGCATCTGCATAGGCCGTGAGTGCCATGGCGGTGTCCTTAGGATACCAGAGACCCATGTGAATAATCCCTTGAAGGTATCGAAAGACCCGCTTTACCGCTTCCAGATGATTTTTGGTGGGCTTAGACTGGTACCGATCGCACATGCATACTGCGAACAAGAGATCTGACCTACTAGCGGTGAGATACATTAGGGATCCAATCATGCTTCGAAACTTGGTTTGATCAACAGGGATCCCAGAGAGGTCTTCATCCAACTTCAATCTCTCAACCACAGGAGTGTCAACAGGATCACTTGAATCAAATCCAAATTTCTTCAATATTTCATTTGCATACTTGGATTGATTAATGAATATGCCTCCGGGACTTTGAGAAATTTGTAAACCCAAAAAGAATTACATTTGTCCCATCATTGACATTTGGAACTTGGAACTCATCTCGTTAGAGAAACGATCACATTCCATAGGATCAGAGGAGGCAAAGATAATGTCATCTACGTAGATCTGAACGTGAAGTAGATGTTTGCCCGTTTCCTAGTGAATAGCGTAGGATCAACAACACCTTTGGAGAATTTGTTTGCCAGAAGGAACTTAGACAAAGTGTCATACCACGCCCTAGGTGCCTGCTTTAATCGATAGAGAGCCTTCTTCAAATGATAGACGTAAGTGGGGCGTTCAGGATCCACAAATCCTTCTAGTTGACTGACATAGACCACCTCTTTCAAATCACCATTCAAAAATGCTGTCTTAACATCAATTTGGTAGACTATCATATTCTGACTGGCAACATTATCGAGAAAGATTCTTATGGCTTCAATTCGAGCAACAGGTGCAAATGATTCTTCAAAGTCTATGCCCTCTTCTTGACGATATCCCTTTGCAACAAGCCGTGCCTTATTTTTCAGAATGTCGCCATGCTCATCAAGTTTCACTTTGAAGATCCACTTAAGAGCGATAATCATTGCACTATCTGGATAAGGCACTAATTCCCATACTTCAAGTCGATCAAACTCATGAATTTCTTCTTGCATTGCAGTAAACCAACAGTCTTTAGACAAAGCATCTTTGAAATCTTTGGGTTTAACTTTGGATAGTACATAATTAAAGAAGCACCACAATGCATCGGTGGCAAGTTGCTTGCGTGTGGATACCGGACAAGAAGGATTTCCAATGATGTTGTCAATCGGATGATCATTAGTCCATTTTTTGAGATGTTTATGTGGTTGAGGGTAGGGAACTGATGTTGTCGTGTTAGGATCCCCTGAAGAAGACGTCTCAGTAGAAGATTCAGGAGCAAATATATTCTCGAATGGAACATCATCAGCAGGAGCAAAAGGATTCACTTCAAAAGAATGGTCAACTGCAGAGCCTTGCTGTACCGAAGGAGATTGAATACTCGATGACGATGGTGATTGACTAGCAGATGGTGCTTCTTGACTAATTGAGACAGATACAGATGGACCATCTGAGTTGTGTGGAATTGGAGCATCAACAACTGGAGGTACAGGTGAAGCTTCTATTGTAGTTTCAACAGTTGATGGCTAAAAGTATTCATCAAACATCGGATCAAACAAATTCTTCAACTCATCACTCGTAGGAGGTACATAAGGAACTGCAGGAGTGGGATGCTGTACAAGACCTAAACTAATTAGTCCAGGAGACAAAAGATTAGGTGCGGGTCCAGAACTTGTGTGTCCAGGAGCCGTTTGCTCAGTCAGCTCATTGAATGTCACGTGAATGGTTTCCATAATTTTTCGGGTTCGTTTGTTGTAGATTCGGTATCCCTTGCGATCTGGTGCATACCCAACGAAGAATCCAATGTCTGCTTTAGCCTTTAGTTTTCTCAGATCCTGACTATCATTTGTCGGGTAGCATAGAGCACGGAACACTCGCAGAAAAGAAAGATATGGTTGCTTGCCATGTATCAGCTCATAAGGAGTTTTGTTGTGAAGAGTATGTATCAAGGATCGATTTTGGGTGTAACAGGCTGTAGCAATTGCTTCCGCCCAAAGAAACATCGGTGCCTTGGAAAATATCAGCATGGTTCGTGCAGCTTCCACAAGAGTAAGATTTCATCTTTCAACAACCCCGTTCTGTTGAGGAGTGCGTGGAACACTTTTCTGGTGAGTTATGCCAATACTTTCATAAAATTGACTGAGTTGTTTATTAACAAACTCAGTTCCATTGTCTGTGTGGATGATTCTGACGGTTTTGTTAAGTCTTACTTGTAGTTGTTTGATAAGTTTGATGATAACCTCTGGAGTCTCGTCCTTGGTTCTCAAAAACTTCACCCATGTAAACCGAGAGTAGTCGTCGACCACCACAAGAATATATTTCTTCCCATTTATACTTTGCACTCTCATTGGTCCGCACAGATCCATGTAAAGGGTGTGAAGAACTTCCATGATGGTGTTGACAGTTTTGGGTTTGTAAGCATGCTTCTTGCTTTTGCCCAGTTGACAAGCAGAACAAAGGTGATCCTTTTCAAACTTCAATCTGGGCATACCTCGTACAAGATCCTTGCGAGTAAGTTCATTTATGGTGCCGAAGTTTAAGTGATTTAAACGACGGTGCCAAAGCCATGATTTGTTCTTTGAGGCCTTTGACAGCAAGCAAATAGGAGAGGACCGCATCATGTCTTTAATAGAGATGGTGTATAGATTAGTGCCACGACTGCCTTTAAGAAGATCAATACCATCCAATTCTCTGACGAAACATGTGTGTTTTCTGAAGGCAACTTCAAGATCGGAATCACAGAATTGACCAACAGAGAACAAATTGTGCCCAAGTCCTTCCACATAGTATACCCTGGAAATTACACTGTCACCAAACACATAATCTCCATAACCCATAATTGCCCCAAAATGGTCGTTCCCGAATCTAACTGTACCGATAAACTTATTCACGAAATTCTTGAGCCGTGAGCGATCCCCGGTCATATGTTTTGAGCAGCCTGAGTCCAAATACCAAAGGACGATTTGTACGACCTGCATTTGAAAACAGATAACGATGGATAACAGAAAAAGGTGGATCCCCACGTGCAACTGGGGTCCGTTTGGTTAGCACAAAAAAATTCTAGAACTACAGGAATCATAGATACCATGGTATTCACAGTGGAAACTTCACTAGTGGATGCAATGGACCTAGTTACAGGGCATTGTTTCTCTAACGGGAAAAGTCTACCAGTTGGCTTCTATTCCTTAACCATCACTACTTTATGATTAGTCATTCTAGTTAAGGGGCACTGATCTCCTAAAGTGAATTTTCTTCCAGTAGGTTTCCATTGATAACCGACATGAGCAAACATTTTTCCTGTTGTTTTCCAAATTTGCATACTCAGTTTAGGTTTCCTAACATTCTTTAACTGGGGATCATTAAGAAGACATCAAGAATGACACAACACATTCATCATGATTACCAGAAATTAAGCATTCATTACATGTCTTACAAATAGCATTAGAATTCGAATTAATTACAATACGCTTATAACTAATACTAGAATCAACACGATTCTTTTTGATCAAATCAAACTTATTGTTCCTAAGGTGGACTTCTACTTTCTTCTCATGAGCACTCTTAGCTGGCGCAGTCCTATCTTTCTTTGTATTGTGACTAAGCTTTGACCCGCTAGCTTTAGTGTCATTGTTTACTCCTATAGAAGCAATGATGGGAACATTAATTTGTTTCACTGCCATTTGTTTTTCTGGTTTTGATGTGCTGGGTTTAGATGTTTTCAGTGGTACATCAAAGGTTACATGCTTGTTCTTAGTCATTGAGGATGATGCAATAAACCTATCTCGCTTGTTATCAATCTTAGGACATGTGCTAATGACGTATTCTAAGAGTTCCTTAGATCGTTTAGTGAGGAAGCAGGCATCTACAACTGCACTATCAAGTGGTTTATCTATCCTAACCTCTTCTACGATCTCACAAAGGGTATCAAGGCTATCCTTAAGGTGAGTGAGATATACTTGATGAGCAGACCTATTGTTCCTAAGGGGAAGCGGAATAGGCACAACATCAATTGCATACTTATTACAAGCAGAAACCTTTGGAGCAACATTATCACTAGTGATAGTTGGCATTTTCCTTTTCACCTGAGTTTTTAGATTCTCAATCTCATTAAGCAAAGAAGTTATTTTTTCATTGGTTTTATCACGTGTGATTTTAATCGAATCATATAACTCTTTGTAATGCTGTTTGACTTTTGAATTTTCAGCTTGAAAACAATCATTTACATGTTGTAATTTATTGATGGTGTCTTGATAGTGAAACTTCTGAGAATCTAAAGACGATGTTTTATGGGTGCCAGTCACATCACTCTTATTAGACTTTAATTGGGCAATTTGGGCCCTCAATTTTCGAATCGTGTTAGTGTGAGCTTGAATTTTTTCATCTCGTTTGCTTAATTCAAAATATGCATCAAAATCAGGAGCATCCGAAGATGTCTTGGCATTTGAGATTTTAATTCTTTCTTCTAAATGTTGATATTTTAATTGCAAATTAAGATTATCAACCTCTAGTTTTGACAAATGCCTGACCATGTTATCATGGTCATCGTTTTGAATTTTCTCATGCAATTTTAAATTCTCCCCCTCAAGCTCAACAACACGATTCTGGGTAACATTCAATGCAATAGACAACTCATGAAATTGACAAGCAATTAATGCAGAATCAGTAGCAGTATAAAATACATCCTGTGCAATACATCTAGCAATCATATTCTCATTGGTGATGAGAATGTTCTTTTTGTCAATCTCACAGCATTTAAGATCAATAGCATTTTGTTTTCCCACGTTTTCCATATCTTTAAACACTTCTTTCATTTCTTTTACTTCAGTTTCAAGGGTTTTTTGCATGCCCTCAAAATGTTGTTTGAGAAGTTTAAAAAATGGAATAACCTCAGTTAAGTAGCACTGTTTTGTTTGTTTAAAACCCCTTTCCCCTTCAGTAATTCCCGTTGGCGTAATTCTCTTCTTACATGTTTTATCAAAATCAGCAAATAGTTGACAAAGAACATATATGCTAATTAGAGTTTTACATTCTGTGGGAAGAGTTAGAGGAACTAAGTGCATGGGTGTATTGGGTGGGTACACCGTTGCTGCAGCTATCTTTCTAAAGGGTGGAGTTTTGGCTTTAAGTTCTTCGGCCTTTCTCTTTTCAACGTCCAAAGACCAAAATATTTGTTCTGGCGTCAACTTAGTTTGAGGTGCAAAAACAGTCACCCAGTTCTCCTCATAGTAATTATGGGGTTTGATTATGACTCGATTTGCTATACATTTGGGATCCTTCATTTTTTCAGCCAATCTTTCTCTATTTATTACTTCTATCTCATTACTCTCTTCAAATGATGACACATCAGGAGGGGCATGACCAGGCTTAAGCAGTTCATTTCCATCATATAAGGAAGGTTGGGCTACTTTAGCACTCCTAAGGAAAGCTGATTTAGGTTCACCTATATTCTTTTCACTATGTTCATCACACAACTTTTTATGCTTTTGAATCATTTGAGCAGTTTGTCTGGTCTGGTATTGTGTGTACAACTTGTTTTCAATCTTGTTCTTTAACGTTTTAAGTCTGGAAAAATCATTTAAGAGTTTTGTTTCTTTTTCTTTGAAATAATGTTTTAGTGTAATTACACTTTCTTGGATCTCCTGTTTTTGTTTAACAGGTTGATCAAGTTGTTTTTGTAAAGAATATAACTCCTTTTTCAATGTTTCTTCCCTTAAATTACGTTCTGTTATGAATGTACGCATTTGACTATCCATTTTCTACTCACGTTCAGTTAGCTCAAATTTTGCACGTTGTTCATATATGGCCACCTGATCTTTATAGATGTTAAGTCTAGTGGTCAAGGTGTCATCAGGGATAAACACGGTGTTCTCATGCAACTCACAAGCATTATCAACAACAGAAGATGCACTACTTGGTACAACAGACACGTCGTTGTGATTCACATATTGTTCATATGGAATAACATTACTATTTCCCATATCGACAGTATCTGATTCAACAACATCTGTTTGTTGTACTTTGTTGGGAATATTCTGTTCATCTACCATGTTATATAGGTGTCATAAAGCTTTAGTACCTCAGATATGATAGATGCATTGGAAGGGCCAGCTTGTTGTGGTGATGATACTGCAGAAGACAGATTAGCTATGAAGATGGTTTGAGCAGTTTGTTCATCATCAACGTCTGAGTCAAAAGCATCGTAGTCATCAGCTTGGAAGATATTGGGATCATTCAGTGCCAAGTCCTGAACAGGTTGATCATCCACATCAGCATCAAACGTGTTCCCTTCATCACCAGCAAGAAACAATAACTCTTCTTCGTCCAAAGCTACTCCATTCTCTTGGGCTTGCATCAACAGCATCTTATCTTTGAAGTAGTCAGAGTTCTGTGGACGCTTTGGTTGAGTGCAGTTCCTTGCTATGTATCCTAGTCCACCACAGTTGTAACACTTGGTTTGCCTTCCCTGTCCCTGATTAGCATTTCCAACTCTGTTCTATATATTACCCCGAGCAACATTCCTTTGATTCACATTCTGCCTTCCCTGAACATTCTGAACCACAACCCTTCCATCTTCCATTGTTGCTTGATTACGTGGATTTGATGAAGTTCGAAGTTAGTTGTTGGTTTGAGGGAGTGTTGCTCTGAACTGTTGGACAAGTAAAGAAACTTGGTTTGAGAGATTATCAATCATCTTGTCAGTATGAGAGTACCCTGAGTCCAGTTGGTTGTTCACAGCAGATGGTGGGTGCAAAGATGATTGGACAAATGATGTCTGATTCTATGATGAAGAAGGATGGTGATACACTTGATCAAGTGAGGATTGATTGAACGGATGAACATTTGAGACAAATGCAAGTGGATCATTAGATGTTGTTGGATTGAGTTTTTCCCTTAGTTGACGATCATAGACAGCATGCTTTTCATGTTGTTGTAAGTAAGCATACAATTGTTCATAATTGGTCTGTCTAAATCCTTTGTTGAGCTTCACGGCTGTGACAAATCTATCTCACTCGGGTGTCATGTTGTTCACAAACTTAGAATTGAGTTGGATGTTTGGCATTGTCATCCTAATGATTCTCATGTCATTCACAAGCTTGTGAAATCTCACATAATAGTCAGTGATGTTTTCACCAGGATTCATCTTGAAGTGCTCAAACTCATCATAAAGCTGAGATTCACGATCTTCTTTGGTCAGTTCAGATCCAGCCAGAAGCATTTTAACATTGTCCCAAACAGCTTTGGCATCAGTGTTGAAGTTAATGAGCTTGTAAATGTCTTTGGGAAGTCCTTGAATCACAATGTTAGAAGCTCTAATGTCTGCATCATAACGCTTCTTCTCCTCCTCATTGAGATCGTTGTAATTACGTGGCCTGTCGATTCCAAGAGTGACAGTTCCATCATCAGCGGTAGTGACAACATCTCTAGTGGTGCCCATTTGAAAAGGTCCTTCATCAATGGATTTAAGAATATTAAATCCATTCTCTTTTCCCAAGCAATAAAGTCGTATTCTTTGTGCCCATGATTCATAATCCGTCCTATCTAGCATAGGAGGGCGGGTATCGGACCCTGCAGCTTGAATGTCATCGGAAGGAGTGCTTGCCATGATGTAAACTTGCACGGGATTTTACAATTCTATGATTTAAACCGAAAAATAGATTCTTTCGCGGGATTTTACAAAAATCAAGAATAAACCGTGATTTGATTACTTGAAACTCAAATCGCAGAGACTCAAATCGCAGGAACTCAAATCGCAGAGACTCAAATCGCAGAGACTCAAATCGCAGAGACTCAAATCGCAGAGACTCAACTCGCAACAAATTCAAATCGCAGGCTCAAATCGCAACTCACAACCAGACAAAAATGTCACTTTCTTGCGATTTTGTCTTTTTCCCTATTTGTTAATAAACCAAATCGCAGATCCGACCAAACTCAAATCGCAACACTACTTTTCCCTAACCAACTCAAATCGCAACAATGAAACTCTTACCGAGACTCAAATCGCAACATAGAAAAACTTCAAAACACCACTCGAATTTACTTAAACACACCACTAAACGGATGAAACAATCTATCCAAACACTAAACTAAGTTCATACAACAACCCTAATCATGAAAGTACAAACATCTCTCAAGTCTAACCACAAACAAGATCAAACTAAGGTGTTTTCACTAAAAACTAGTCGAACCAAAAGAAAACCACAAAACCAATCAAAAAAAAAATCCGAGTACCCACAAACCAAAAGATCAAACCAAGGCTCTTGATACCAATTGTAAGTAACACTAAATCATAACATGTATGGTTCTTGTGGTTTTGGCCGAATCTAGAGTGAGAAAGAGAGAGGATATGGAACCTTGTAGAGAGAGAAAGTGAAAGAGATTAGATTAAATGAATGAAAGGTACAACCCTTCCCATGTGTGGGAAGGGCTATTTATACAATGCATAATCACGCCTCTAGTAGGCTATGGACCGGGCTAACAGTGGGTAAAGACCCGACCCGAATCCATGGTGTTACGAAGTCTAAACTAATATGATTAATCCTACGAGCTACTTAATGCTAATAGATACTCGGGGTGACCGAGTCTTTCATGTGTATATTTATATTCCTAACAATCATATCCAGATAGGCAGACCAAAGAAGAAAAGAAAGTGGTCCAAACTTGAGGATGAACCACTTGTGAAAAATGGTAAACTGAGCAAGAGATGGAGAACCATCAGCTGTCAATCTCGTGGAAACATTGGACATAATAAGTCTACATGCAGATGACAAGGTCAAGCTCCAAGAACAAGTAGTTTTTTTAGTTTCAATTTTTAACTGTTTGTTTGCTTTAAATATCATGGAGAGTTTACAAGTGCTTTTGTAATGTAGGTGTCAACAATGCAGAAGCTAGTGGTAGTGGAACTGGTCAAGCAGAAGCTGGGGTTGGTCAAGCTAGTCAAGTGCAACATGTAGTTGGTCATTGGCAAGGTGGGTCAAGTGTTGGACCTGTGCAAGGTGGAAATGTAGCTGCTCAAGCTGGTCCTAATTCAAGTGTTTCAAGTGAAAGTTCACCCTCAAGATGGACAAGGACAAGAGTTATAGCAGAAATAATGAGTCCAAATAAGACTAGAGCCAGTCAACCTTCTTCACATCCTTTGAGTCAACCAATCACAGAAGCAACACATGATCATGCTGTTGGAAGAGAAATGCCTTATGCTATACCAACACAATTAAATTAGGCTAACGAAAGTGAATGGGATATCCTATAAGCATGTTTTAACTTCAAGATAATTATGTATTTAAGTACAATGTCAGTAATGCAAGTCCACATAAGTGGCAAACATCAAGGTCCACACCTGTGGCAATTTTCTAAGTCCTTGTACAGGCAAACTTAAAAGTCTACTTCTGTGGCAATTTTCTAAGTCCACTTAGGTGGCAAATGGTAATATTTAACTTATTTATTGATGAGGTGTAATTTCATACGATTTTAAGGGATCATTTAGCTTCTAAATTCGTATATATTTGATCATTTATTACCCTAAATCGTTTCTATTTGAGTTTTAGGTACTTGGGAAGCAAATCCTGGAAAAGGAAGTGTTTCGAGCTCGATTGGACGGGAACACGAAGAAAACGACAACATCAGGAAAAACTGTCACGAGGAGGGCCCGTGACGGCGTCACAGCCTAATAGGTAACGCCGTCACATGAACGCGCTGACCATACATAGTCTGGAGACGGCCTCAAGCTAACGGTGTCAAGACCAAATTTATGAAGGCTGATGGCATCACAACTATAACACGATGCTGTCACAACTAAGTCGGTGCAAAAACGAAACCCTAGAAGACAGCGAGTTGACCGCGTCACACTTAACAAGTGACTCTCTCACCAATGTAAATCTATATATATTTCTACGTTATTTTCATTCTAAAGGGTGGAACTTGTATGCAACTTGTGGAGTACATATCCTAGATGAATTTGACCAGCTTTGTAGGCTATTTTGCCACTCTTATGTTTTATTAAAGATAAGTTATTCATTTATTAATTATTGCAATATGTCTATGTGTTGTGTGATTATTTGTCTTTCTTCTCTTCGATTTAACATGCTTGGCGAAATTATATTATGTTTTCTTATGATTGCATGAAACCTAGTTGTGATCTTTGATATTATTGCTTTTTGTTAGTGGTGTGTGCGTTAGGCATTAGAAAACTAGTTCTATTTCGTACCACAGTTAGACGTCTAGTGAAACGTGATTAGATTAGAGGATACCCTCGATTATAGTTGGCTGGGCGGATTTCTTCTTAAGTATTTATTGCACGTGAATTTACTATTAGGAGGGATCTTGTCTGCAGGTAACATCCGCCTAGGTTGTCACATAGATAGCGGACTTGACCAACCCGCTGCTGAATTAGGGGAATACTTACACATTACACTAACGAGGGTGATAAGGCAATAAGTTAGAGAATTCAACTAGGGAGTAATGCATGATTAAGTAAGCACATTTATTTACTTATACGAGTTTCCACCAAATTTACTTTTCCTTGCAATTAGTTTAGTTTTAGTTTAATTAGTAGTTAAAAACCAAACTCTTCAAACTCGAGATTGTACTTGCTTTCTAATAAACATAAAAGACTAAAAATAATCTTCCCTTAACCCTTAGACTTAATTCGACATACACTTCGAGCCTACCTTACTATTCCTTTAGAGAACGATCAATCCCCCGTGTCTTACCTATACTACACTACAACGGTTAGGTACTCTACCTAGGAGGATCGTAAAACTTAGTGTGTTTAAATTTATCTGCACCAGTTATGGTTTGTTTTAGGTGTTCGTGACTTATTTGATTTGTTTGTGACTTATTTGACTTGTTTTAGGTGTTTTGTGATTTGTTTGACTAAATTTTGTCAAAATGAATCACTTAGGTACAAGACATACATAAACTACATAGTAAAAACATAACCAAACCTATTCACCCTGCAAACTGCTGACTACATTTCCATACTCATGTATCCAAACTTAACCTATGCAAAAACACCAAACTGCCATAGATCGGAAAGGGAAATAAGCAGGCATCATCAAGCAGTTGCACTCTACAATCCAACCAAACCTCCTGTAACTACAATTAAGAATAGGACTACATTTCCTTCTAAAACTCTACCATTCTCAGCTTATGTTTGACTTATTTTTGTCAAACTAAGTTTATGGTAAAATGGGTCACCATGCTCAACAACTCAATACCACCCAAGTATATTTACACTTTGTAAACACACCAAATTATTCTTCAGGGGTACATTTTCAAACAACAATTTGGCTAAAATGGGTAAGAATTGCAATGGTCATCAACCCAATCTACACATAAGAATTCTTTACTTGGTAAAGTCAAACACATCAACTAAATCAAAGGTTTACAACTCAAAATGGATCAAACTGTTGTTCAAATACAGAATACTCAAAATCGATCAACTTGTTGACTTTCCTAAGTCAAACTACAAACTTTTGATTGTTGACTTTCCTAAGTCAAACATATTTAGCATTGAATAACCAAACACTATCACTAACAATAACAACCCACATTCACTTGATCATATGCCATTACAATTTAGCCATAACATACTTACAAACTAAAATGTTATAAACACTATTATTGATCATATTCCATTACAACCATCACAAACTACTGCTTCAACAACCAAACACTATCACCTACTGCTTCACCAAAATACTAGAACCATACATCCACAAACCATCACAAACTAACAACAACTACCAAAAAGAGATTTGATAGTGGATGGAACAAGACATGTCAAACAGTAAAGTAAACATACAACCCAAATAAAACCCAACTGATAATGAGGTATTTCTTATACTTGGATCGTTGTTCTTCAAACAAATCAACAACATCTTCAAGCGCATTAAGCCTCCTCAACAAACCAGGGGTAATCTCAACTGACCTTGGGCACATAGGTGCATCCACCCATCTAAGAAAAGGACAGTTTGAGTCCTAAAACACCACATTCGTCTAAATAAACAAAGCATGCATATTAACAAAACTTGATATACATTTCACCAACTAACCAAACTTACATATGTTGGAAAACCATATAATCGCCAACTTAGATTCCTGTATGTCTAGGAAGTCTTGACCACGGCTTGTTGACCACATGTACAGACCACCATTTTTGAAATGTATGTGTTTTTCAAAGTTTTAATATGGAAAATAATAAAAGTACAAATGTGTTAATGTAAAGAAATTGAGGATCAATGGGGAAACGAGCCGAGAAGATTCGTGTGGATGAAAGCTATGGTTGCTACATTGCTAAACACTACCAGTTGTGTAAATTACCAAAAAACCAAGGTATGCAAGTCAGCTAACGTGAATACATAACCGGTGTTATGTATAACGGGGCTCCGAGGACCAAACGGGTCACCGTTTGCCCAAAACGTGACTAACCGTGCAACAAAAACGTAAATGGTAGACTAAATGTGGTTAAGGGGTATAGTTTGAGGACGAACCTTGTGATTTACCAAAAAAAAAATAAAAAAAAAAATGATATTCAAAATATCATCTTCAGCACCAACCTCCTCCATTTTACTTCAAAATTTGCTTACGTCATCTTCTCTCATCAGATCCCTTCCAAACCACCCCCTACCGTCATCATCTCCGCCGGAATCAGAAAGACTAAACGCCGCAATCTGCCCTCATCGCCGCCGCCGGAAAACGAGATTTCAGTCACCGTACCTATGCCGCCTGATGACGATGAGCCTTTTATCACTTCTAGAAACCGTAACAACTAATTATTATTTATTATTCATTCATTTAGTTAGTTAGTTAGTTAGTTAGTTAGTTAGTTAGTGTGATACTGTTTATTGTGCACGTGTTATATTAATTTGTTAATTTTGACTTGATATAGTGTGTGTGTGTGTGTAATTTAGGCTTCTTCACAAAATGTAAATATCGGCGATGATGCGTAGTTCACAATCGGTTTGATGCGTATATTATTTAGTTGTTGAATTGTGCTATACGTGTTAAATCACTTTGTTACTTTTAACCTAGAATTCTTGTAGTTAGTAAGTTAGTTTGTGTGTGTGTGTGTGTAATTTAGGCTTCGTCGCAAAACGTAGATAGGGGAAAATGAGGCAATTTGGTTGTAATTTAGGCTTCACTATTTGCTGTAGTTTACGATCGATTTGATGCGTTTATTATTTAGTTGTTGAATTGTGCTATGCCTTTTTTATTAATTTGTTACTTTTAACATAGAATTCATTTAGTTAGTTAGTCGGGGTGTGTGTGTGTGATTTTGGCTTCTACTATTTGGAGAATAAGTTGATAACCGGAAGTGCATGCTGCCCCAAGGATAATATTTATAATTTAGGGTTCTACTGTTTTCGAAACGTTGAGGACAATATGTGTTTGTAGTTTAGGCTTACTATTGAGAACGGCACGAGGAGTCGAGGAAAATATGGTTATAATATAGGCGTTTACTATATTGAATATGAAAAACTATTGAGCTCAAATATCTATGCTAATCTGTTTCATAAACTCATCTTTTCCGGCTTATTTTCCAACTTATGGGCTTATATAAGCTTATTATATCATAAGAAGCTTATATAAGCCCATAAGTTTGAAAGTTTCAAAATAAGCTGAAACCGCATTAGCTCACAAGCCTAAAAATAAGCTTAGAGAAAATACCCCTAAGGCTTCTACTATATCGAATACGAAACACGAGTTCACTTTAGGTCTGAGATGATAGATACCTATTTTTTTTTATGTAATGCAGAAATGTATTGACTGATATTTGAGCTTAAAAATGTGCTTTGGCTATGATGTGGGAATTACTAGATAAAGTTCGCCATTTCGTAAGTCAATTAGGATTACGTTAGTGATGTTTGTTGCATTGTCATGTAATTTTTTTTTTGAACGGCGCATTGTCATGTAATTTGAAGTCGTATAGATGATTGCTTATGAGTACAAATAGATTTGGCTAAGATTAATAGTTATAGTCTGAAAAACTAGATACAGTTTGGCATTTCGTTTTGAAAGTCATGTAGGATTACATGGGTGGAGTTTGAAATCGAAAATTAGAAAGTTTTCGTTGTGTGTTGAAGATTAATACAACAGTTGACAAGAATGTGATAGTCAACAGTGTGCAATACGTTTATTCTGATTTCTGTAAATGCATTTTGTAATCCTGTGTTGAATTGTAGGTGTTAACAATTTGCTTGATATGTCATCTAGAGGTGGCAATTTGTGCCCAAATGAAAAAAAGTGGGCTAATTTTGGCTATTTTGTAAAAGATTTGGGCACATTTAGCCCCCTCCTTTTTTTGAAATGGGTATATTTAGCCCATTGAAAAGTTAAATGGGCACTAACGGGCATATATTTTTCTCTCAATTGTAGAACATTATAATCGTTTTTGAAAAAAAAACTTATATTTAATTTTTTAAATATAAAAGAGGTATTACGTTTAAGGAATTTATTACGTCATTTTGGGTCTTTTATAAAGCGATTTGTATAACATGTGCTCGTTTGGCCCGTGCTCGTTTAGCCCGTGCCCGTTCTAGCCCGCGCCCATTCTAGCCCGCGCCTGTTCTAGCCCATGCCCGTGCCCGCCCGGCCCGCCCATTTTGCCACCTCTAAATTGTCATCATGTATGATAAGTAGCGTAAGTGAGAGGGATGTGTCGCCTAATCAGTTTCTTTTAGATAGTGATGGATAAACGGCAATGTATATTAAGGAACTGTATTCTTCTTGACTTGTTTTAATGTGTGTAAATCAGCCCTTATAAAAGGTAGTACATACTTGTGAAACCAGTGAAACCTTGCGAGTTAATGGTAAAAGAAGATTATATCGTAAACAGCATTCGTTTGGAGATCACATTGTAGATATTCTAAGAGCTCTTCCGAAGATCACAGATTAAGTTTAAAATCCTAATGTTATGTTTTTAACTTTAGTTCAAAAATTCTATCATTTATACCTTGTTATAGTTCAATGTAATAGTCATCTTTTTTTTTTTTTTGGGTAACCATGGTTTCCGACCTTTTGGCCGACTAATCCATGGGGTTTGAGCCCACCGCCACACAGACTCAAACCAGGTAAAGCCCTCCCTTTTCAGGAGGTTGGCATGGCCACGTTAGGGTTGCAATAGACTTTTTGTACCAGACAAGCGTGGTACTTATGTTCCAGGCCAATTATAAACTCTCTGTTTCTAGTCCACAAAACATAATCATGATCATAAAACCCTCTTTTTCTGTTTCTGGTGATTCATAATAGTATGTGAAGAATCTAGATTGTAATAAAGTTTACAACTTTATTTCTTGCAGTTGTTTATTGATATTAAGACAATACTTCTGGCTCATTTGCTGCCGCTCTGAAACACGTTTTCTTTTCATTCGAGAGATTGAAGGACTATACGGAGAATGATTTATTGCAACCTTGTGGATCTATGCTTCCGTGTATTTCCAAGTATTGTTCAAAGATGAAGATACATTCCTGCAATCAGAGGATGTTTTCTACTTCAACCCTTTTACCTTTGCAACTTCCACCTCGAATGTATGATCCTGATTCTGTATTCTATGTACTGTTTAAGCCTTTTGATATATACAGTATGTCTGTTTGAGGCTCAAAATGGGCAGTTGGGTAATGGGTCATATGGGTTCTGGCCAAAACATGTAGTTGTTAGTTCTGGTCAAAATAGGTCGTGTTGTGCTGACCCGCCAGAATTTATGTCCATTTGGTTTGAACTTGGTAAATAGTTATTATACTGAATTACCAAAATATATTGTAAGCTTTTGAATACACATTAGTCAGCTTTTGACTAATTTGACCCGAAACGTTTATCGAGTTTTCTACTCTGTATATTCTACCATTTGACCCGTTTACCAATAAATAAAATCTGAATTAAACCACCTTTCACAAACATGCTGGAATTGCCAGTTTGCCACCTCTATATGTATCTGTAACAGTTTACAACATTCTACTAAATATAAA
Source organism: Artemisia tridentata subsp. tridentata (assembly GCA_021014915.2). Taxonomy (NCBI): domain Eukaryota; kingdom Viridiplantae; phylum Streptophyta; class Magnoliopsida; order Asterales; family Asteraceae; genus Artemisia; species Artemisia tridentata. The sequence goes on from CP139508.1 coordinate 400,645,492, forward strand.
AGTTCTTATATAGGGAAACACATCTTTGGTATGTATTACCCAATGAAGTTAATAGTGAATCTCTACTAAGTCGATATGTTGATCTTCTATCACCACTTGAAAAAGATCACGTTTCCAGCATACGTGATAATCAACTCCAAAAAACAGCTCTGATAGCCCGTGCACTTGTTCGTACGACTATAGCTAGATGTAAGCCCTTATATTTGTAGTATGCACTTTTTTAAACATTCGGAAACTTTCATATTTATTTATTGTGATATACATAACAACATACATTGATGACTAGATCAGTTACGTCCTCAAGTCAGCCCAAAGTCTCTTAAGTTCAGAAAAAACGCTCATGGTAAACCTGAGGTTAGCTATTGTTCTTATTGTTGGTCGATTAAAACATCATTGACTAAATCAATTCGAACATTAAATCTCACAATCATAGTTGTGTACAGGTGGATTGGGAACACGATAATGATTGGGATCCACCACTGCTGCATTTTAATCTGTCCCACACGTCGTCTCTGATAGCGTGTGGAGTGACCATCGACTCTCCGGTATGTTCCCATAAAAGTACCTGCTCAGTATTAGCGTATGGGAAGGATCTTATTGTTTTTTATTTGTAAAAATATAGATTGGTATCGACGTCGAAGAAAAGAAAAGGACGATGAAAAACAAAATTTTATCATTTGCCAAACGGTACTTCACTAATGAAGAAATGGAAGTATTACGTGCAATTTCAGACCATGAAGTTCAGCGACAGGAGTTCATTAAACTATGGACACTAAAGGTTGCATTCTTTTGTGTGGCTATCTTTGAAAATGTATATGAAACAAACAAATATAGTTATATACTCTTTCAGTTTTTTTTTTTTTTTTTTTTTTTTTTTTTTTTTTTTTTTTTTTTTTTTTTTTTTTAATTAATAACATAATTTCAGGAAGCGTATGTTAAGGCTTTGGGAAGAGGCTTTTCAGGAGCTCCGTTCAACACCTTTACTCTCAGGTTCCGGCCTGCAAATCCAAATCACGAGGTATTTTTAGATCTTTTGATCAACTCATTTCACTGTGGGGCCCAATATCATCTGTGATATGAAATGCAGTCGATCATACTATTTGTATGCTGTTCATCTTTTTTTAGTACTGCAAATTCAATAATTGCAATTAAGCACTCACTATTTACGTTTATTCAGTATATTTTTATCTTCCCCTTAGACCATACCCAACGGTCACGTTATTTGTGCGTTAAAGCACAGATTTCATGCGTTAAAGTGGCTTTAGTTGTTGGGAGGGTGCTACGTTAACGCAGCGTTAAGGTGTTGAGTTAAACCCTTAACGCTGCGTTAAGGGTATTTCTTGTAATTTTTTTTTTTTTTTTTTTTTTCACTTTCACCCCCTAAAAGGTGTGTTAAAGTTGAGTTAAAGCTGAGTTATTGTTGGGTGTGTTAAAGCTGAGTTAAAGGTGAGTGTGTTAAAGCTGACGTGGCAGTGTTTTAAAGTTTAAAGCTGAGTTATTGTTGGGAGTGGCCTTAATATCAATTCACAAACAAAATACTATTCATTACTATTCACTTCAAAATTTTCACTTTTAACCTTATACTTTTACACTCTTTAAACTTTCACCCTATAAATTATATTTATTACTAAAAGAATTCAAATCCATATTGAGTTTTTATAATTTATGTTTTTCATGTACAAAAATGTTGTAGTCCCGTTGCAACGCAGGGCAGTTAAGACCTTGTTATCATCAATCAACATGATGTGTTTGAGATAAAAGTTGGAATATTTAAGTACTTACCCTTTTGTTTATCTGTGCACAGGATTCTGAGATCGAAATTGTGCCTCTCGAGAACCAAAGTCTGCTTACAACCAATTGGCAATTTGCACAGGTGGACCTGGCTGGTTCTCATTATGCGGCCATTTGCAGGAAGACCAATGGTGGTGAGTACTTGTGTCTTGAAAATGTTATACATTTCATTACAGGTGGCAATATGAGTGGGTTGGAATGTTGGATAACGGGTCAAAACAGGTTTGATTGAAATTAAGCTGGGGGATGTAATTGATTGTTTAGGTCACTCTAACGTTAAGCTTGAAATTCATGCAGGGGATCCAATGAAAGTTATTGTTAGGAAGACAATTCCTCTTCTTGAAGAACACTATGTATCTAAGACCGATTCGACTGCACCAACTGCTGATTTGACTTGACCCTTTTATGCAATTCGGTCATGGGTAAATGGATCCTATAGAGCAGATGGCATTTTCAATATGCCGGGGTTCTTGCTCATAGTTAAAAGATCATTTATGTGTGAAGATTGGATTATTAGTGTTATTTTTTGGTGATGAGATCTCAGTAGTACGAGTGTGATACCTATGGAGAATGATTTGTCACAAACTACACCAACAAATCCAATATTCTTGATCACTTTGGCGTTATTATATCAGTCAGACATAGATTGAGTCAAACAATAAGTAACATGACAAACTGTTAGTGGCTGTTTTATGACTTTTGTCGAAGGTTTGTATTTCATGATTGAACTTGTTAAACAATATTTAGAATCTGAAATCCTATATTGTTACCCATTTCAAATTTTATTTTTTTACTAAATTATTATGTTTTTAAGTTTCTGATAATTGCAAGCAAGTTATACTAACATTAGCTCTTCAGATCAGCTTTTGACATATAAGATCCTTATAACACAACTGGAAAAACGTCGTCTCTTGTAAGTCATCAAATAATTTTACAATCAAAATAATTTTACAATCAAAATGATTTTAGAAAAAAATACTCGTAACATGAGGTGAGATCCATACAAATCACATTTTCTTTAAAAATCAAAAGCTCAAATCCCACATTTCATTTCACATTCATCAAATGGCTCCAACTAAATATGATTTATACACTTGAGGGGCAACTTAGTTGCATAAAAAGCTAAAATCCCCAACGACCTCTCATTCTCCACTAAAAAGATTAAGGTTTTGACTTTCACAAATACGCACACAAACATGCAATCAAAATAATTATAAATCGACTTCAAACATTCAATAATTGTCTATTTGATCAAAGATATATGTCATTGATTGTAGTTCTACACGATTAGGGATAAATTTTTAGTTTGTTTGCTTGATTTTAGGTTCAAATTAATCAATTAACAAACGATTAAGTAGATATGGATGACAATTAGATTATGAAGGACGACAATCAAGTTATGATGATGAAAACCTTATTATTGCAGATGAAAATCGGGTTATTGATGAAGAAAATCATGTTATAGATGAAAAATGTTGCTTGCTAGTCTTTTTTTATTAAAATCAGTACAATATTATATTATTATGCTAAGCGGTTCGTATTTTTAATATAGATTTGTGCACTAATTATTGCTATTTTTTTGTTGTTAAAAAGAAAGAAAAATATTGCTTAGTATTTGCATTGACTTTTAGAAAGAAAAAAGATTTTCTTTTTTATTTTGCGACTACAATACGTTTCATGTCAAAATTTCCATGTGTAACTACTACTAATTTAGCAAGGACCATTAAGAGAGTTTACATGGTGAGTGACTCATGCCTATCATTGTTGCCACATCAGCATACCTCTTTTATCGTTTTCTCACAACTTTGATCCCGCAAACCGTTACTACCCATGACTATCCATCTTTATTACTTAAATAACAAAAAAATAAAATAAACACAAAGCCAAGCTTTGGCTCATGATCACGAGTTGGCCAACCAAGACATCACACCAAAACCACCGCCACCCCAGTCCCCTCCCACCCAGCAAAATAGTGCTTCTCACTTATGGGCCGTTTGTTATAACACTTTCGCATTCGAGTGATAAGTTTGTTTCCAAAAATGATCGTTCGGTGTGATGCTTTTACAATAAAACACAACCATAATGAAACAACATTAAATACCGGCAAGAGAGTATGGTTTCGTTGATTCAATCCCAATAATGAACTCTACATCATTATATTAATAGAATCTACATTTTCATCAAGTAATTTACTAGTAACAAAATACTACTAACACTCCCAATTTTTTCTTCGATATTTGAATTAAAATATAGACATGAATAAAATATTATTTTTTGTTTTATTCCATTAGCTTTCATGCCTAAATCAAATCCAACTTTTATTCAGAACTTTTTTACAGACCAAAAATCACCTTAGACATGTTTGACATACAAGATTATGAGAAGATCTTGCTTATTTATTTATTTATTTTTTAAAGTTATTGAAAATATCAAAACTTATCAGATATTTATAAAAAATTAATCTTTGAAAACTTAAATGATACTTAGGCTATGTTTGGTAAAAGTAGCAGTGAGCTGTGAGCAGTAGTCACAGCTCACAGCTCACCGCTCACAGCTTCTTAAACAAGCATTGGAAAAGGGAGCTTTCCTAAAAAATAGCAAAGCTCATCGCTCCTTTGACAAACGAACAATAAAAATCAAAAAGCTCATTGCCCCACCGCTCATCGCCCCAAAAAGCTTCAAAAAGCTCCGCACCAAACATAGCCATTAAACTTACAAAAATAATCTCAAATTTTAATTTTACTCCCTATCTTCAGTTCCAACTTCCAACAATAAAAATAATCTCAATTGTTAATCTTGTTAAAAATAATAAGTCTATTTACCAGTATAGACAAATATAGACAAATGATAGGTTGATGTAACACTAGAAAATATTGTTTTAAGGCAGGAGGGAGTGGGCAGCGGGTTAGGCTGCGGGCTGGGCGGGCTCAACGTGAACACCGCCGCCGGTTAAGCGGGCTAGGCCTGCGGGTAGCATGAACGGGCTATAAGCTCGCTGCGGGTTGGGAGAATCAAACGGTAATATTACCGTTGAAGGGTGTGTTTTGAAAAGCAAACCAACCATTGCTGCTACTTTGTTCCTTTTTTTTTCATTGCTGGAACGTTTTCTCATCATCATCATATTCCAAAGCTTCTTTGTTCCTTTTAAGAGCTTGCTGATTAGCATATCTTGGTGATTAGCATGCTTACTTAAACGACAGGTTGGGTAGTTTGAAAGTTGGTATATAAAGTGCTTGAAACGTTGTCATTGATGTATTAAAGATGACATAATTGTTGAATAAATGGTAAGAAGTGGTCTTGGTTTGAAGACGAAAATGCCAATGTCGGCTCTCATGCTTCTATGGCTACTTTCTACATTTGCAAAACCTTGTCCAAAAATATAATATTACAACTTATGCATGATACGTGTTATACTGGGACAACAAGTCTTTTTGATGGTGACACGTTTGTTAAAGAAAAGAAACATGTGAAGTTTATACGTGTTATACTGGAAGGGTTAATGTTGTAAATTTATAAATTTGAAGGATAAATTATGAATATTTAAAAAAAGATTTGAGAGGGTTGAAAGTGATGGGCGCCGGTAAAAAAGGTTTGATGGAGGGTTGAAATGAGGTGTAAGGATTTGATTGGTTAAAATTTAGGAGGGTTGGAAGGTTAAAAGTTATGACTCCCTCCACCCTAAATTCCTTTTCTATCATATGGTCCATATACATACATATTACTAGTAATTTCTTTTTAAACAACATCGACATATTAAATTACTAGCAACTAGTAGTACAATAATACTACCAAAACAATCATTTATTTAAATAAAAAAAAATAAAATGATATTCAATATATCATCTTCAGCACCAATCTCCATTTCTTTCTCAACACCAAATCCTTCAAAATTCGCTCACGTCATCTTCTCTCATCAGATCCCGTCACACACCGTCATCTCCGCCGGTATCAGAAAGACTAAACGCCGCTCATCACCGCCGCCGGAAAACGAGATGTCGGTCACCGTACCTATGCCACCTGATGAGGATGAGCCTTTTATCACTTCTAGAAACCGTAAGAATAAAATATTTATCATTTAATTATTATTTATTATTCTGTTTTATTTGTTGATATATGTTTAGTTACTATATATGTATATTATATAAACTAGACGAATAACCGCGCATATCGACGATGACGGTGTATAATAGCGTTAATTTGTGTGTGATTTTCTTCTTTTTTTTATTTTTTTTTTTTTATTTTTTTTTTTTTTTTATGTATATATTATGGGTGTGGAGTGAGTGATAGTGAATAAAGTTAGTGGTTTAAATTGTAGTTAAATATTTAAATTTAATATATTGCATTGCAATTTATAAATATAGGTATTTTAGTCTAAAAACATTATATATACATTTTTAAAATTTTTAAGTTTTAAGCAAATGTGTTTTCTATTTATATGTAGTATAGATATAGATTTGTTAATTATAACCTCACTGGTCTAAATGTGCAGCCCTGAGGACAATATACGTTTGTAGTTTAGGCTTGCTATTCTCGAAAAGCTGAGAACGGGCAACCGAGTAGAATAGGAAAAGAGGAATTCTTTTAAATAAACCCTTTATGATACTAGAATACGAAATGGACCGTGCACATTTATTTTACCAAAATGAACTTTTGGGCAATCATCCGTAAGATGTACAACACCTGACACATCGCGTTTCTTTTTTTTTTTTTTTTTTTTTTTTTTTTTTTTCACCAAAGACGCACACCGAACACACCGGTGCACATAAGTTATATGTGCGCTTCTCTAAACGACAACCTCAAGCGCGCTAGGAAGCTTATGTGCACCTGTAACATTATGCCTAGAAATCTAAAAACGATAAATGCAAGCGCATGGAAGCTTATGTGCGCCTGGAAGGTTGAATGTTTAAGTGCGCCCGGAAGCTTGCCTAGAACTCCAAAAACGACTAATGCAAGCCCATGGTAGTGGCCTATGTGCGACTGGAAGTTTGAATGTTTAAGTGCACTGTGAAAAAGAAAAAGATGAAAAAGATAAGACTTAATAAGGGATGTGGAGTAGGTAAGCGAATTAAATGCTAGAAAATGGGAGTCTATTGGTTGCAGAGGTTTGACGAAGGGTTGCAGTGAATAAGAGACAAAATAGGGATTTATTAAATGCATAAAAAATGGGTGTGTTTGGCAAAAATTGCTGGTGCTGGTGCTGGTGCTGAAAAAGATTAAAAATGTAGCCTTTTTTTTTTGTAGTATTGTTTGGCAAACTAGCTATAATTGTAGATTAAAAGTGTAAAATGACGTAACTAGACATACAAATAACAAACCCAATATGTATAAGAATAGTAAATAAAATTATTGATATAAATCATAAATATGTAGCATTGCATGAAAATCCATGTAAAAATACAAACAACGTTAAAATGATGTTAAATTATAATCCACGATGTGCATTCCATATTAAAGTAGCAATATCGTTACGTATCTGCTAAATCTCGATATATATCCATTTGCGTCATCTTCATTGATGAATATACACAGGTGATTGAACACGCTAACTAAGAATGACAGTCATCTTCATTGATGAATATACACAGGTGATTGAACGTGTTTAAAACATTTATATACACGGGTGATTGAACGTGTTTAAAACATTTATACTGTGAGTTCAAGTTTTACTAATTTGTTAAAAGTGTTTGCTAAATATATATATCCATTTGCGTTAAGTTCAATTTTTAACAATTTTAGCGACTAAAATTTATGAACACAGAATATATATAAATTGAGATAATGAGTTTATAGCCGCTCAAAGAGCATTCATTAGTAAAACTTGAACTAGTAATCGTATTCGATTACTAATTCACTAGTAAAACTTGAATTAGCGACTAAAATTTATTAAGTTCTATTTCAAACCTACTCAATTTAGTGAATTACTAATCGTATTCGATAACTTAATTGTTTCTCAAAGTATAAAAAGACAAAAAAATGTTGATATACATAATTAAACAGCCCAACGTGACCTGTTCTTAAATATAGAAATATACATAATTAAACATCATGTCTTTTTGGAAGGTTAATAAGGTAATTATACAAAAAATAATCTCTAGCCTTTTCTCAAAAGTTGGTTGGATCAACTTATAATTTTAGAGATTATTTTTTCTATAATCTTTCTTAATTTTTGCAGCCAAACGATACTACTTTTTGGACAATAGATTATTTTGTGAAAAAAAAAGCTGTAGCCCTCATAATCTCCCAATAATCTGTGTTACCAAACACAGCCAAAATAGGGATTTATTAAATGCATAAAAAATGGATTCCCAAATCTCACATAATATCATTCGGCCTAAAAAAGGTAAGAACTCATATGCAGCTAACAAAACACAAGCACACTTGGGTATTGAGGCGCATTTGGGTATTCATGTGCGCTTGGGACAACGGAAGGGCCGAAGGGTTTATTGGTTGCAGTCGGCGTGCACGCGCATGTGATATGTATGAAGGCGCCGTTGTTCAATTTCGTAAGATTGAAGAAAATAAGTTTGTTTTAGTAAAAGAGGTATCTTAGTAGTCTTGTTTGGTAATTTGGTTTTAGGGAAATGTGGTTATAAACTTATAATATAGGCTTCTACTATGAAACACTATTGAGCTCAAATAATTATGCTAATAAGTTATTTTTAAACTATATTTTATATATAATGTTTATGTATATAATCATATTTTTGATCTTATGAGCTTATGTTTCATAAGCTCATTTTTCCAGATTATTTTACAACCTATGGGCTTGTATAAGCTTATTATATCATAAGAAGCTTAGATAAGCCCATAAGTTGTAAAATAAGCTGGAAAAAATGACCTAACATAAGCTGAAACCACATAAGCAAATGTGCCTAAAAATAAGCTTAGAAAAAAAAAATACCCTAAGGCTTCTACTATATCGAATACAAAACACGAGTTCACTTTAGGTCGGAGATGATAGATAACTGACCTTGTTGTTGTTGTTGTTGTTGTTGTTGTTGTTTTTTTTTTAAATATAATGTGGAAATGTATTGACTATTATTTGAGCTTAATTAGGATTATGTTAGTGGAGTTAGTTGCATTGTAGGTTGGGTTTTTTATAGATAGCTGACCTCTTTGTTGCATTGTCTTGTAATTTGAAGTTGTATAGACGATTGCTTATGAATACAAATAGATTTGGCTAAGATTAATAGTTATAGTGTGAAAAAGTAGATGCAGTTTGGCATTTCGTTTTTTAAGTCATGTAGGATTACATGGGTGGAGTTGGAAATCGAAATTAGAAAGTTTTCGTTGTGTGTTGAAGATTAATTCACAGCGGACAAAAATGTGATTGGAATCGATATTGTTATGGAAACAGTCAACAGTGTGCGATACGTTTATTCTGATTTCTGTAATTGCATTTTGTAACTCCTGTGTTTAATTGTAGGTGTTAACGGTTTGCTTGATATGTCATCATGTATGATAAGTAGCTTGAGTGAGAGGGATGCCGTAGCCTAATCAGTTTCTTTTAGATAGTGAAGGATAACCGGAAATGTATATTACGGGACATTATTCTTCTTGAGTTGTTTCAACGTGTGAAAATCAACCCTTATAGAAGGTAGTATATACTTGTGAACCCTTGCGAGTTAATGGTAAACGAAGATTAGATTGTAAACACTAATCGTTTTGAAGATCACATTGTAGATATTCTAAGAGCGCTTCCGAAGCTCCCAAATTAACGCGATTCAGGAATACGGTTGTGGGACTCGTGAAGTTGGACATGGTTTCTCATAAGGACAACATTGATGCTACAGATAATTGCATAAGTGTGTTTGGATCAATTTAATCATTACAATACTACTCTGTCTTTGGCAAGCCCCCACCACAATCAATTCTCTGCAACCAAGATTCTTAATCTCTTGTTATTTATATCTGTTAGTCTTCCTAGTGTCCGAGCGTATGAGTTGAGAATCACGTTTTGGCTTGTGAAGTTAGACAAGTATTCTATATGTGTCAAAAAGGCTTAGTTTACCATTAACGTTTCCTCCACTAGTCCTAAATTGACATTCAGTCAACTATGAAGTCGTTGATAACATGTAAAAACTTAACTTGATGAAAGGAATCTACAGGTTAACCACTTAAACCTCTTAGAACTGGGATTGGTTAATTCAATTTCAGAATTTCTTATACTAAGGTATTATGTGTTTCTATTTTGCCACATTGCTCTTCTTTAAGGCCATTAAAATTGGATAGGGGTAACCGTGTAACAGTAATTAACCATCAGCTATGGAATAAATTGTTTGCTGCAAGGTTTATAAGTCAATAGGGATTCTTGGATTCTTTCTCTCTTTTGTGTTTTTGTACGCCTCTTTTACAACTGTTGCACATTTATTAGAAAAAACTCACAATAGCTAACAAATAGGTTTGAGTGTTAGACCGACATTTGATGATAAGCTACAAATAAGTTGTGGCTGTTTGGCACGTGAGGTGCACACGAATGAGTTGACTCAGAAGTGTGAGTTGCACGTGACACTCTCCAACAACCATCAACCAACTTTGGCACCAATTTCCCTTTTAAATACTTTGTTACATTTCATTCCAAATTAGCTTTTGTGATTAATACAACCTCTCTTCTCTTTTATAATCCTCTCTCAATAACTGTTCATAACAACTTTCCACAATTGATAATACAATCAATGATTCGGTGATCTTTTTCTTATTTCTTGATTACACTACTTGTTGTAATCCTTTAACGGATCTTAAGTGATCCCTATTGGTGTGTATCATTTGACCGACATTTGTGATGTCATTTGACTTCTATATGATGCTAAATTAGTCTTCAATCCTTTAATAGATCAACTTCAGCATAATTCTCATTCTCAGAATACTTCCTCTATCCTTACCATGTTTACATAGATTATTCCTGACAAAAATTTGGAAGCACTAATTTAATACTCACAATACCCATAATTTTTGTCCGTATAAATTATAAAATAATAATAATAAATGGCCTAGTGTTAAGTTCCTTGGTTTCCTCACAAGAGGTAAAGTTTTTAAACCTTGCTAGGTGTGTACATTTGGGGGTGGCCAGGGAAGGGTCGGAAACGGTCTTGGGATTAACCCGGTGAGGCCGCGTACTTCTGAGTCAAAAAAGCTCGCCCTCCCCGGGTAACTTGAACACGGAAAACCTCATCCGTTTATCGTTTACGTTTCTTTCAGCCTCTTATATATTAGCTCATGAAGTTGTAATTGCAGGTAATGGAGCAGTCTCTTCGAGTAAAAGTGTTCCTCAGAAGAATAAATACTCTCTCAGCTCTATTAGCTGTTTTGGGGTGGATCTTACACCTGATAATATTGCTGTTGCCATGGTATACTTTGTCCAAGGAGTTTTGGGGCTTGCTAGACTCGCTGTTAGCTTTTATCTAAAGGATGATTTGCATCTAGATCCAGCTGAGGTACTTAATATTTTAGTAATATTTTAGCTTTTCACTTAACTTGTGAAGTAGGAACCATCAATATTTTTGTATTAAGGTTTCCGGGATCTGGCATTTACAATCAGTTGATTTGATTGGTCAAATGGGTTTTGCGGAAAGATCTACTTAAAACAGAAGCAAGTCAAATGAGTTTGAAGAGGCCAAACAGGTTGAAAGCCTTATCGAAATGTATTAAGATGCATATAATCTTAATCATTTCATTAAAAAAAGTTGGAATATTGTGGTAACAATGTAGTCTTTGGAATCATATTTAGCGCATTAAATATGTAAAAACTTGAAAAAAAGTGGATAATGGAGTGCTGGCAGGTAAATGTTTCACTTGTCTTGGTCCACAAAAGGAATATAGAAGATCACTTTTTATTGTTAATATGCAGACTATTCCCTATTCTAGTCAAAAGTTATAAAAAGTTCAGTTAATTATGTCATTTGTATCAGACATGTAAAGTACTTGCTGCCTTTTGATTTGATGAGATACGACTAACTAGTCTTTTATGAACTAGACAGCTGTGATAACTGGTTTTTCAGCATTGTCGTGGCTTATTAAGCCATTGTATGGTTTTATCAGGTGCGTATATATTTATATTCCCATATGCAAACCCTGTGAGATTATTAAATAATCCTTAATATTCTTACGTTAATACCGTTTTCTTCTTCTGTAGTGACTCAGTCCCACTTTTTGGTTACCGACGAAGGTCATATCTAGTTTTATCTGGACTCCTTGGAGCACTTTCATGGAGTTTAATGGCCAGTTTTGTTGATGGCAAGTATGGTGCTACTTTTTGCATACTTCTTGGGTCTCTTTCGGTTGCTTTTTCAGACGTTGTAAGCATCCTGTACTTTTTGTAATATAAACAGACTAAAAATTCATTATTACATGGCCCAGTTTTATATTTCTTTGCATCCTTTTTATTGGATAATTTGGTTGTATGCACATATACTGACGTATGGTGTAGGTTGTAGATTCTATGGTTGTAGAGAGAGCGCGTGGTGAGACTCAAAAGTGTATCAGGATCTCTTCAATCTCTTTGTTGGGGATCCTCTGCCTTTGGAGGAATTGTAAGCTCCTACTTTAGTGGCTCCCTGGTCGATGCTTATGGTGTAAGGTATTCACAATAACCCATTTAAGAGCAATGATAATCAGTACTAGAAACAGGTCAAAACATGTAACTTCGATATACTGGGTTAACACTGTATACAACAACAATACCCAGTCCCGCCGTAGCGGGGTATGGGAGAGGTAGGATGTAGATGGTCACACCCCTACCCGAGGGTTAAGGGACTGTTTCCAGAAAGACCTCTGGCGGGTTAACCCATATACTTTATTCTAAAAAGAGATGCATCTATAAAAAGAGATGCATCTCCCATGAAATTCTCCTTCTACATTTGAAACGTGTGCCTGAAAATATTTCTCATTCTTCTTATTTTTATTTTTCTTCTTAGTGGATCCATTCCCATATACTTTATTCTAAATTTTCAGTTTATATAAACAACTCTTTTGTCAATATTTGATTTCAAATATTATATTATATTAATAATAATCTATCTTTTGAATAGTTCGATTCAGGATGGTTTGGGTGAGTTGGGTAACGGGTCAAAACATGTAACTTTTATGGGTCAGGTGGGGTTGGGTTAACTCTGAATGCTTTAGTCCAATTTGTAGATTTTATACAGTATTGGTGTATCAAAATATGCAATTATAAAAGTATATTGTAGAATTTTTGAAGATAATGATTTAGGAAGTTTTATGCATCAAATGTTACAGTTTGGTGACGTTCACCCCATTTGACCCGTTGATCCATTTAATTTATACTCGTATTTTTTAATATCATTTTAGGTCAATTGGTTAACTTATTTTGATTTTACTTGTTTGATTTATTAGAGATAAAATAGAATCCTGAAATCGACCATTCACAAGTAAAAATGGGTCAAAATTTTCACTGCTAGTTTCTACCAACAGTTCTTTCTGACATTTGACTAGGTGCTAATTTTGCAGGTTTGTTTTTGGTCTTACAGCATTGCTTCCTTTGTTAACATCTGCAGTTGCAGTATTAGTGAAAGAGCAACGTTTCCGTGGTCCATCAAGGGGACAGGGGGGCAGTAGTAGCTTTATTGATACTTCAAAAGATAGTATCATCGAGTTGTGGCAAGCAATCAAACAACCCAACGTATTTCTTCCCACATTATTCATTTTTCTTTGGCAGGCAACTCCTCACTCAGAATCTGCCATGTTCTACTTTACGTAAGTTTGGACAGATCTTTTTTTTTTTTTTTTTTTTTTTTAATTTTTTATTTATTTTTTTTATTTATTTTTTATTTCTCCCTTTATCACAACATTTAGAGGTGGCAAAATGGGCAGGTGGAGTAACAGGTCAAAAGGTTATAGGATGAATCGGGTCAACCTGAAACATTTTTGGTCCAAAATTTTAAGTTTTCCAATTAATATTCAGTATGAAATATGACTTACACAAATTATAAAATTTTAATAACTATATGATGTTCCAATAAAACGGTTAGGAGGTTTATGCTCTGAAGATGCAATTTGGGCGACTTTTGACCTGTTTTCTGCTAGCTTTTATTTTGATTCAACTCTTTTCTCCTGTTAGAAATGCATAACCTAAATCGAGCCATTTATAGTAAATGGGTCGAAATTGCCACCCCTACAACATTTGCAAGACTTACAATTGTGTCCACTTTTGTTTTGACATGTTATCATTTTCTTCCAGAACGAATAAACTCGGTTTTACACCAGAGTTTCTGGGGCGGGTTAAGCTTGTAACTTCAATTGCTTCGCTTCTTGGTGTTGGACTTTATAATGGATTTCTGAAAAATGTGCCGTTACGGAAAATTTTTCTTGGTACAACTGTAACTGGTACTGCCCTTGGGTTAACTCAGGTACATATTAGATCTTGTCTGCATTATCGATCATACTTTGATGCTACATAATCTATTAATTGGTATTTCACATGTTGTAGGTTATTCTCGTGACTGGTTTAAATCGGAAGTTTGGTATAAGTGATGAGTGGTTTGCAATTGGGGATTCTTTGATCATAACAGTTCTTGGTCAGGTAATTTTGTCAAATTGATGCCAATTTTATTATTTTGAACAACAATTTTATTATTTTGTCATGATTTGGGCTGACGAGTCGAATGATCATGTTCTAAAAGCAACCAAAAAATGAAAGGGGTTATAGAGGTTGACACTCACAAAGTGTAATTAAAGAGAATTCAACCTCCTAGTTTGATTTATTCAAAAAAATTAGATATAATATTCATGATGTTTATATAATCGTACCCAATGCAGTAAACTTCCGTCAAAATTATAAGAAGTGTGTGGCACCCCGGCCTGACCCGTTTTAAGCTGAACTTAGGAAACCCTGTTTTGACTTGTTTATCCAATGTGTCCATTATGCCACCTCTACTGCAAATTGATGTAATTTGGTTGAGTTCTCCCTAAAGACAAACTACTATTTTCCAGGAATAGAAAGTACTGCATTTTTTTATGGGACCTAGGGAATATATATTACTATATTAATGTTACAAAGACGTGTAGGGAAATATATCGTAGTAGATTAGTAGAATATAATGTTTGTTTGTTACAGGCTTCTTTCATGCCGGTCCTTGTTCTAGCAGCAAGACTGTGTCCAGAGGGAATGGAAGCAACTCTATTTGCAACCCTCATGTCTATATCAAATGGCGGGAGTGTCCTTGGGGGTCTTTTTGGTGCTGGTTTGACCCAGGTCTTGGGTATTACCAAGGACAGATTTGACAATTTAGCCCTTCTTATAATCATATGCAACCTCAGCTCACTCTTACCTTTGCCACTGCTACACCTTCTCCCGGATGATAATAGTGTCAACAAGAACGAAGCAAACGAAGATGATGATGTTGAGTTAAAGTCTAATTAATAGAACAGTTATATAGAAAATTCCTAGCGGAGAGATGTAAATATTCCGTGTTACATTCAAATGAAGCCAATGGCATTATAAAAAAGGAAATCGACTACTCAGTTGGTTTACATAATTAACATGTCTAAAGAAGTTTTGCTCCATTTCTCTACATTATGATTAACAAAGTTCTGGTCTTTATTATAAAGTATGTTCGTTGTACCTTTTGAGCAAATGAGTGTGGTTTTTTATCTTAAGGATACCCTGGTTGCAGATAAGTTGTTGCAACATATTATTTATTAAAACGAGATTCTGTTGCACCTTGAGCAAGTGAATGCGGCCTTTGTTGGTTGTTTATTTATCATTTCAACGGATTTATCGGGTGTATAAAGGTGGAAAGATAGATGGATCTGAGAAAACAGGTCAATTGGGAAGTGGTTAATCTGTGTACTGATTTGGGAATGCTATCAGTCTAAATTATTTTTTTTTGTAGAAAATTATGATAGTACTCTAATTTCAATCTTGCTAAAAGTAGCAAAATCCCTACTTCTAAACTAGCTAAGCAGAGAAAAAACTGGATTTGATAAAGATCCAAACTCGTACACATATCAACTCAAGAACAAGAAAAACCTCAAGAACAATGTAGCACAGCTCATTTACATTACCTGATTACCGCCACAAAGATACATAGAGACTAAAAATACTTAAACAAGATATCAGTGAGATCGTACAGAGTATTTCAGTTGAAACAATTTTAAATGATAATTAGATAAAATTACAGAGTATTTCAGTTGAAACAATTTTAAATGATGATTAGATAAAAGTATGTTACAAGTATTGTTATATGCTACATGACCCAAGTCAATGCATTGGTGAAATACAAAAGATCAGGTTTCATAAAGGATATCTAGCAAACAAAAACCTGGTCATATGATTGTTTTAACACTACTAATCTGTTCTAAGCTCTGCAACACTTGTTCAATGGATGGTCTATCTCTTGGTTCCGGTTGAGTACACTTTAAAATAAGTTGAGCACACTTGTAAGCCGCTTGGGGTGGGTAGTCAAGACCAAGAATCGGGTCAAATATATTCTTAACCATTTTCTTGTTGGGTAACATTGGCCTCATCCATTCCACCAGATTTTGCTCGTTCTTAGGGCGAGTCTTGTCAAAAACACGTAAGCCTGTTAGAGTTTCCAGTAACACCACTCCAAATGAATATATGTCATTCTTCCCATTCAAATAACCTGCACATACCACATATAACTGAATATAGTAAGTTATATTTGAAAAATTAATTGTTGGTTGTATACTGTGAATGTACGAACCTGTTGCAATGTACTCTGGGGCTGCATACCCATATGTTCCCATTACTTGTGTGGTAAGATGTGAATCACTATTTATCGGACCACGCCTTGCCAACCCAAAATCTGCAATTTTTGCATTGAAGTCCTGCGAAATAAATAAACAAAATTGGAACAAGTCATCTTTAATGACAGCTTACTGAAACAATAGATTGGGACAATTAAAACGTAAGTTGGTACTAAATGAATTAAACTCAAAATAATATCATCATACCCGGTCGAGCAATATGTTAGAAGTCTTCAGATCACGGAATATGATTTGGTTCTCTTTAGTGTGCAGATAGGCGATGCCTTGAGCTGTTCCTATCATGATCTTGACCCGCATTGACCATGGAAGTGATAGTCCGTATCTTTCTGCATTTGTGAACAAAAATGACAACTAAATGTCCATTTGATTAACAATATATTATTGTATTCAAGTTACAAAAAACGTTTACGTTTCAATATGTAGCTATCGAGGTCCCCCCACTCCATAAACTCATAAACGAGGAGTAACTCTTTATCTTCCGAGCAGTATCCCAATAACTTGAGAAGATTCGGATGATTCAACCTGCTTAAGAGTTTCACCTCTGTCTGCATTTAATTATCATTGAAATTTATAATTAGTGTTGCATATTATTGATTAAAGAAACTTTCTTCAGCATACAGATTACCTGCCATTCTTGAATTCCTTGATAACCATCGAGATCGAGTTTTTTAATAGCAATAATTATTCCTGAACCAGCCTTTAAAGGAACATATGTTTCTGGTTCAACCCAACCTTTGAAAACTTTTCCAAATGCTCCCTCACCCACCACCATATCGTCACTAAAGTTCCTAGTCACAACTTTAAGTCTATCTAAGCTGAATTTTTTCAGACCAGAATCTTCAACTTCAACTTCTTGGAAACTAGCACCACTTTCGCTCGGTATAACTTTGTTAGATAACTTGCTGGAAAGAAACCATCTATGTTTTTTTTTCTTCTTTCCAAGCGACGATCCGTCCTTAACATCTGAAGTCAAATACACACGTATACATTTTAGATATTAGTTATTTGCATCAAGTATCAACGACTCAACATGCTTTTTCATTTGCCCCGTTTTAGTCATTGTATTTCTTTATTTTATGTTTTGTACATAAGAGTCATTAAAAGATGGTTTTGTGTCATATTTGAGTCTTTTTGTTGCCAAAAAAACCTTAAAATCGGAATTTTATAAATGAGGAACTTTTGATAAAAATTTTAAATTTATATACAGCTAGTCGTTAAGAATAAGGGTTACAAAATGACACAAAACGATGTTTTAATGACTCGGCTCTACAAAAGGAAAGTAGAATGGCTAAAACATGGCAATGTGAAAAAGTACATTGGTATTCTATGCAAATAACCCAAAAGAAATAGATGAAAAACTTACCAGCTCTTACAGGGGTTTTGGCAGGCAACATATTTCGTAACATTCTTGATAATGTCATTATCTTTCCGGACTTGATGTATGAACTTGAACTTATTTGTTCACCGTTGTCGTAACGACTACATACAAGATAGTCCCCTCTTTCTTGCAATGCCAATGCAGCCTCAAGTGCGACTACTACTTCACTCATAGTTGGGCGGTCTTTAGGACGAGTCTGTAAACATTTAACAGCAATTTCCACAAATGCTTTTAAACAATCAGGAATAATTTGGATTTTCACCCTTGAGCAAGGGGTTAATCCTGTCAGGTTTGGGTCCATTATATCGTTCAACGTTCCTTCTTTTATATTTCGTTGGGCCCATCCAACTAGTCCGAGTTCGTCGTCTCCGAGACTTGGATCAACAGCAGGCCTCCCACATAATACTTCTAATAGTACAACCCCAAACGAGTAAACATCAGATTTCCTTGTTAATCTACGTGTCAAGAAATAATTCGGATCAAAATAACCAAATGACCCTTTGACATCAGTGCTTACATGAGTACACGGTTGATCCACAGGACCAACTTTCGACACCCCAAGATCAGATACTTTAGCTGCCATATTCTCATCTAGAAGTATATTCGAGCTTTTAACATCCCTATGTATGATTCTGTTTTTGACTCCTGTCCCAGTATGAAGATAATCCAACGCACGTGCAGCCCCGATACATAATTTGAGACGTTCTACCCAAGATAAAGGAGTCCTTTTACTCTTTCCATTAATTTTATGCAGACGTTTTGCGAGGTCACCACCTGATATATACTCATATACAACCATCATCTCATCAAACTCGTTACAGTATCCTATTAAAGAGACCAAATGACTGTGACGAAACTTTGAAAGCATCTTGATTTCTGTCCAAAATTCACTGGTTCCTTGTCTAGATATACAATCCAACCGTTTGATTGCGACAGTTGTACCACCATCATCAATAAAACCTTTATACACTTTACCAAATCCACCTTTACCTATGATCATTTCTTGATCAAAATTCTTTGTTGCTAATTGAATCTCGGCTAGGCTAAAGTGGCGGCATGGATGTTCTGATGATAAAGACATCGATTTTCGTTTGTGTTTCTCATCCTTGACAAGGGATTTTTCGTGAAGTTTTCTTAGCTTATACACGACTATATCAAGCAGGATCATGACAAATATCACACGAGGGACTAAATTTGACAACGTTGGAGTCCAAGAAACGTCGGTGTGCACTCCCTGAAAATCTTTATCACAGAAACAACAATCACTATTGCTAGTGGATATAGTCCACAGTAAACTATGTACCAACATCAAAAAACATGTTTTAACAAAAACCATGATCCTAGATATTGCTCTTGACTTCAAATCAACAGTTTTCAGGAAATAAGTAGTTACACTTATCGTCAACTCTCAACTATGTTTACTAGTCAACTTTCATGTTAAATAAAAAATAATGAGGAAATTGTCAAAGAGGAAGACTGGTAGAGAGTGATGTTTTATGCTATTTTGGCATTTTTGGTTACGTGTAGTCTAGTTATTGATATAAATTTTGGTTACAATACGAGTTTGAACATTTCTAATGCGTATAAATTTCCCAGAAATATCTTGTTTTGAATATTATACACACACCAGTTATACACACACCAGCATTAGCAATTGTGATACGTGATATGTTTGATTGATAATATTGATGGTAATAGTGTTTATAATGTTGAAAACAAGGACTTAATCTGATTTTTGGTACTAACTTTGAGGACTAATATTGCTACTTTTCTATGTTGTTTTGTATTCCTTGCTTCTTATGAACAAAAGTAGAAAGTGTTTGAGGTCATGGAATTAAGTGGAAAACACACGGAAGGGCTGACTTGCAATATTATGAGGACTTGGATGTGCAATTTGGCAAAGATCAACACTAGTACAAAACATGCTGTTTTTTTAAACGGCCACACAGTCAGATATTTATGTGACTAAATGTACCATAATAAAATAAACAGCCACACTTGATCCGACTTGTGTGACCATTTCGAAATTTCATTGTCACACATTTGAATATTTATGTGACTAGAGGTAACTAATAATTTTTTTTTTTGATTATTTAGTCACTTATAATTTGGGACTTGTGATATATACAAATAAGTTTGAAACATTAGTCACACTATATATATACATATGTAACAAATATATGTCACACAATTGAACAGTGCGACCAAAATCCATATATGGTCACATGAAATAATTGTATATGTGGCTAAATCATATAGTCAAGTTTGTCACACATTATTTAAAAGTGTGTTAGGAATATAAATATTCATATGAAGAATCGGTCACCCCGAGTACTCATTGGCATTAAAGTAGCTCGTATGATTATTAGTATTATTAGTATTAGTTTATTTATATTAGTACTTGTGGAGTTGGGTCGGGTCTTTACTCACTGTCAGCTCACTCCACAGCCCACTAGGGGCAACTTAACTAGTAGTATAAATACACCTTCCCAAGTGTAGGAAGGGTTAGAACTTCTCTCACAATTCAATACAACCTTCACTTTCTCTCTCTAGTTCCCAACTCTCCTCTCTTTCTCTCTCTAGACAATCGGCCAAGAATCAACCTTTTGTGTGTTATATGTTAGTGAATATGTTACAATTGGTATCAAAGCCATGGTTAGGTTCGAGTGATTGCATATTCACGGATTTGTGGTGTGATTTTGGCATTTTTGGTTGGTTTTGTGTCGACTTGAAAAAAGGACACAAATCACGATTTAAGCTTTGTTTGTGGTTTAATTCGTTAAAAACTTGTACTTTTGTGTTCACAAAACTATCTTGCATCTTTCTTGACAACATACAGTCGTGTGGTGTTAGTTAGTGGAAGATTAGAAGAATTTTCTTGACTGCGGTTTGTGTTTCGGTAAGATATTCTTCGCTGCGGTTTGTCTCTCGGTAAGGATTCTTGTTTGCGGTTTGTGTTAGCTTGGGTATAGTTGACTGCGGTTTGGTCTGACTGCGATTTGGTTTTTAACCATAACGGGAAAAAAGACAAAACGTACTGAAAGGGACATTTTTGTCCATTTGCTGCTGCGGTTTGTGGTGTTTTGTCCTTTGCGGTTTGTCCATTTGCTGCTGCGGTTTGTGATTTTGTGTCGTTTGCGGTTTGTCGTCTTGCTTCTGCGGTTTGACCAGTCTTGCGGTTTGACCTGTTCTGCGGTTTGACCAGTCTTGCGGTTTGACCTGTTCTGCGGTTTGACCAGTCTTGCGGTTTGACCAGTCCTGCGGTTTGACCAAGGTTGAGGTTTGACCAAGGTTGCGGTTTGACATTTCTGCGTTTTGGTTTCTGCGATTTGTGGTATTGCGGTTTGTGTCTTATGTGGTTTGTGGTACTGCGGTTTGAGGTCTCTGCGTTTTGCGGTTTCTGTGGTTTGACCAAGTTGCGTTTTGAGCTTTCTGCGTTTTGACCAAAGTTGACTTTTTACGTCAAAACTTCAAACGGCTATAACTTTTGAACTGTAACTCCGTTTTCAGCCCACGACCTGTCAAAACGACCGTGAGACCGTGGAGAAGGACACGTTGAATATATTTATTTATTCAACCCAACTTTTGAAGCCTGAAATCGCTCCAAAATGAAGTTATTGAGGTTTTAAGTTTTCAGACCAATATTTCACCATAACAAATCGCATCAACCATAAACAACATATCACCAAGTCTACCAAACTTTCATTATAACACATTCAAGTAATCAAATCACGGTTTCTTCTTGATTTTGTAAAATTCCGCGAAAGATTTTATTTCTCGGTTTAAATCATAGAATTGTAAAATCCCGTGCACATTAGCATCATGTCTAACACTTCGGATTCAGTCATAGCTGAGGTACTCAAATTGTACGACATGATTGACAAACAGAAGATTCCCAATGATGTAAAACAGATGAACGTGGTTGAGTATGTTAGTGCCAATAGGAACTTTGTGTGCCCGAATTCTCAAAAGAAAAAGCCTCATCAGCCACAAACAAACGTTGCTGAGTCAGATATTGCTAGGAACAACATGCAACATGTGAAACACAACGAAGCGTCGGCTGAACCTAGTGGGGTATCTTCTGTTATTAATGATGATAATGTGTTGCATGAACAAAAGATTCCTGACAAAGTACAACAGAAAAACGTTGTTGAGTCAGATACTGCTAATATGGGAAATAGCGATGTTATCCCATATGAACAATATGTGAAACACGACGAAGCGTCTATTGTACCGAGTAGTGCATCTTCTGTTATAGATAATGCTTGTGTTGTAGATAATGCTTGTGAGTTGCATGAGTACACCGTGTTTATCCCTGATGACACCTTGACCACTAGACTTAACATCTATAAAGATCAGGTGGCCATATATGAACAACGTGCTAAATTTGAGCTAACTGAACGTGAGCAGAAAATGGATAGTCAAATGCGTACACTCATAACTGAACGTAATTTAAGGGAAGAAACATTGAAAAAAGAGTTGAATTCTTTGCAAAAATAGCTGGATCAGACTGTTAAACAAAAACAGGAGGTCCAAGAGCGTGTAAATACACTAAAACAAGATTTCAAAGAAAAAGAAACAAAACTCTTAAATGATTTCTCCAGACTTAAAACGTTAAAGAATAAGCTTGAAAACAAGTTGTACATACAAGACCAAACCAGACAAACTGCTCCAATGATTCAAAAGCACAAAAAGTTGTGTGATAAGCATAGTAAAAATAATGTAGGTGAACCTAAATTAGCTCTTCTTAGGAGTGCTAAAGTAGCCCAACCTGCCTTATATGATGCAAATGTGATGATTAAGCCTGATCATGCCCCTCCTGATCTGTCATCATTAGAAGAAAGTAATGAGATAGAAGTGAGAAATAGAGAAAGAATGACTGAGAAAATGAAGGATCCCAAATGTATAGCCAAACGAATTATAATCAAACCCCATGATTATTATGAGGAAAATAGTTTGACTGTTTTTGCACCTCAAACTAAGTTAACGCTTGAACAAATATTTTGGTCTTTGGACATCGAAAAGAGAAAGGCCGATGAACTTAAAGACAAAACTCCATCCCTTAGGAAAATTGCGGTTGCAACAGTGTATCCTCCCAATACACCTAGGCATTTAGTTCTTTTAACTCTTCCTACAGAATGCAAAACTCTAATTAGCATATATGTACTTTGTCAACTATTTGCTGATTTTGATAAAACATGTAAGAAGAGAATTACACCAACAGGAATTACTGAGGGGGAAAGGGGTTTTGAACAAACAAAAAGGTGTTACTTAACTGAGGTCATTCCATTCTTTAAACTACTCAAAGAACATTTTGAAGGGATGCAAAAAACCCTTAAAACAGAAGTAAATGAGATGAAAGTAGTATTTAAAGATATGGAAAATGAGGTAGCTCAAAATGCGATAGAACTTAAGAGTCGTGAGATTGAGAGAAAGAATATTCTCATCACCAATGAGAATTTGATTGCTAGATGTATTGCACAGGATATATTTTATACTGCTACTGATGCTGCATTAACTGCCTGTCAATTTCATGAGTATTCTATTGCATTGAATGTTACACAGAATCGTGTTGTTGAGCTTGAGGGGGAGAATTTGCAATTGCATGAGAAAATTCAAAATGATGACCATGATAACATGGTTAGACGTTTTTCGAAACTAGAAGTTGATAATCTTAACTTGCAATTAAAGTATCAACATTTAGAAGAAAGATGTAAAATCTCAAATGCCAAGACATCTTTGGATGCTCCTGAATTTGATGCATATTTTGAATTAAACAAACGTGATGAAAAAATTCAAGCTCACACTAACACGATTCAAAAATTGAGGGCTCAAATTGCCCAATTAAAGTCTAATAAGAGTGAAGTAATTGGAACCCATAAACCATCGTCTTTAGATTCTTAGAATTTTCAATATCAAGAAACCATCAATAAGTTACACTATAAAAATGAGTGTTTTCGAGCTGAAAATTCAAAAGTCAAACAACTTTTCAAAGAGTTATATGACTCAATTAAAGTCACACGAAACAATCACAATGAAAAGATAACTTCTTTGCTAAATGAGATCGAGAATCTAAAGACTCAGGTGAAAGGGAAAATGCCAATGATCACTAGTGATAATGTTGTTCCAAAGGTTTCTGCTTGTAGTAAGTATGCTGTTGATGTAGTGCCTATTCCACTTCCCCTTAGGAACAATAGGTCTGCCCATCAAGTATATCTCAATCACCTTAAGGATAGCCTTGATACACTTCGTGAGATCGTAGAAGAGGATAGGATAGATAAACCACTTGATAGTGCAGTTGTAGATGCATGCTTCCTCACTAAACGATCTCAGGAACTCTTAGAATACGTCATTAGCACTGGTCCTAAGAATGATATCAAGCGAGATAGGTTTATTGCATCTTCAATGACTAAGAACAAGCATGTAACCTTTGAGGCACCCTTGGAAACTTCAGATCCCAACACATCAAAACATGTTCAGCAATTGGAAGTGAAAAGGACTAAGATTCTCATCAGTCCTTCTACAGGAGTTAACAGAGACACTAAAGCTAGCGAGTCAAAACCTAAAAGAAATATAAAGAATTATAGGACCTCACCAGCTAAAAGTGTTCCCAAGAAGAAAGTAGAAGACCACATGAGAAACATCAAGTCAGATTTGAACAAAAAGAATCATAATTCAAATCCTAATTCACTTTGCAAAACATGTAATGAATGCTTAATTTCGAGTAATCATGATAAATGTGTTGAGAAATTTTTGAAGTCGTCTAACAAAACCCCTGTCAAGCAAGTTTGGAGAGCCAAGCATGTCAAGCAAACTTGGAAAGCAACAGGAAAGATGTTTGCTCATGTTAGTTACCAATGGATGCCCACTGGAAGGAAATTCACTTTAGGAGAATAGTGCTCTTTAACTAGGATAACTAAGTCTAAAGTAGTGCCTGTACGTCAATGGAAGCCAACTGGAAGGAAATTCCCTGTAGGAGAACAGAGCCCTTTAATTAGGTCTACTAAATCCGAAACAGTGCCTTTAATACAACCTAAACACATTAGTAATAGTGAAAGCGTCATCACTGAGAGATTTCGTAACAATCCTCATACATCGTTAACTATGTACCAACGTAGAAACAAACAGAAAAAGGCTACTTCCACTAGCATTCCAACTCCTACTGAGACTCAGGCAAATGATGCTCCTGTTCCCACTAACCAACTGGACCCCAACTTAAATTGGGGATCCGGCACTCCAAACTCTCTATTTTTGTCAGTTTTCAAATGCAGGTCGTATAGATCATCCCTTGACATTTGGACTCAGGCTGCTCACAACATATGAGGGGAAATCAACATAATGACGTCTGTTCACATCAGTTCAGGTTTCGTTCTTCAACGAAAATGACGTCTATTCTCATCAGTTCAGGCCTCGTTCTTCAACGACAATGACGTTTGAACATTGCAGTTCAAGCTTCGGGCCTCAATGTCAACATAATGGCGTCTGCTGATAACTCTTCAGGCCCCGTTCAACAAAGAAAAGAGAAGTGTACTCCACATCCCACTAGGGGAAACTTAACTAGTAATATAAATACCCCTTCCCAAGTGTGGGAAGGGTTGGAACTTCTCTCACAATTCAATACAACCTTCACTTTCTCTCTCTAGTTCCCAACTCTCCTCTCTTTCTCTCTCTAGACAATCGGCCAAGAATCAACCTTGTGTGTGTTATATGTTAGTGAATATGTTACAAAGTGATTTTATTTTTTCCCAAAATAAAATTTCACTCTCTTTTCACAAGCTCGCCTAAATTTTTCCCCAAAATCAAATGGCCCGCCTAAATTTTTACCCAAAATCAAATTGCCCCTTGATGAACTCAAATAAGTACATTTTATTATCATCATTTATCCTATTTATTTGACTTGTTTTATTATATTATATATGAGAATTGATACGTTAATGTTTACTTTTGTAATTCTCAGGTAAAAACAAGTATTATGTGAAACTTGGCGATTTTGGACTAATTATGGAGCAAAACAAGCAAGATGTTAAGAGTCTACTGAAATGTACAAGATCAAGATCATTCTGCTCCAGATACGCCGCATCATACTTCTTACATACGGCGCATCACTATCAAGATTTCACAAGTTATAATCCAAGACGGCAAAGGACATGCGCCGCATAGAGAATGGAGTTACGCCGCATCTTAAGGCGGTGTACGAATATTCCTGAATATATTAATCTTGGACCCCACGCGAAGTTAAGTCAATGCGCCGCATCTACTTATCCTATGCGCCGCATCTAACCCTCAGACAAAAACTATAAATACCCCAAGGCCAGACGAATTTCGTGACATATAAGACCTTACACACACTAAGCTTTCGAAGACCGAAGAAACCCAAAGCCGAATTCAGACGTGTTAGCAGCACAAGACACACCCTAAACGAAGATACAAGAGCTGTAAGAAGGTCCTGCATGTATTCAATTCATTAGGTAGTTTTGTTTTATTGTATTAGTACACTTTAATTCATCAGGATTGATGGGCCGATTCCATGTGACTACGGAAAATCATGGGCACCACTTAAAATTGCTTTCCCATTAATTAAAGTTTATATGTTGATGTCTTTGGTGACTTTTATTAGTGCATTGATAACCTCTGTGTCTAGCTGAGCATTGCTTGGGTCGCCATGCCCCTTCCTCGCCTATTTATTCTATCGTTTCTAGGATAAGTGGGATAGACATAAGTAATCATTAAGGGTTTACTCGCCGATAAGATTAGAGCCAACGAGAAAGGGTTAATTATATACACTTCATATAAAACTAGCAATAAAACAAGTGGCAAGCTACTTAATTATCAGGACAGGTCTTCTTATTGTCTCAAGTATCTATCTGTGTACGTGTGTGCTAATCGCTGATTCGTGCTCATTAGTTTAGTTTATATTTAATCATAACCAAACCGTGCCAGTCTCTCAGGCTGAACCCCCTTGCGTTAGATTAGATTGTATAGCTAACCTAGGACATTAAAATACTGATTAGAATAACTAGATAATACATTCCACTCTTAGTGATCGACACTCTACTTACCATTATATTCATACTGACCGGGTACACTGCTCGTTAAAGTGTGTGTTTTATTGATAAGTCGGCTAAATATAAATTTAAAACTTGAGTAGGTATTAATACTGCTAAAACCACAACGACATCACGCGCGCACCAAATCTTTGGAGCCGCTACCGTGGATATAAATTAGAGCAATACACCGCACACACATCAAGTTTTTGGCGCCGCTGCCGGGGAGTGAATTGTTATTATCTGTTAATTTGATTAGTATTTTAATTAGGTTTTAATTTTTTTTTTTAATTCTAACCGCTAACTCTGTTGTATATTAGATAAATTGCATTCATTGTATTATTTGCATATTTTCTGTTTTTGTGTGTTTTTATTTTCTTTAAATTTGTGTTTTTTTTTGTTTGTTTTATTTTTGTTTTTTTAGTTTTTCTATTTTTCTGCATTCTGCATCGTTGTACTGAGCTGATTCAAACGATACGGCGCATCTGTTTTCACAGATACGGCGTATTGCGTTTAATTTTTATAAAATACAACGCGTTTAATAAATTCGAGTACGACGCATCTTTCCCCAAGATACGGCGTATTCTGTTTTTAATAAGAAATTTTTCTAAACCCTAACGCCATACGACGCATCTGTTTTGGCAGATACGGCGTATTTATTATTTAAATTAAAAACAGTTTTTCGAATTATTAAACAGATACGACGCATCGATTTCTATCGATACGGCGCATCTACTGAATCAAAAATCTTGTATTTTGAAACGTAACGAAAATACGGCGCATTAACTTTTGTTAATACAACGCATTTAATTTTAATAAGTATAATCGATTTTTGATAATTTCAAACCGATACGGCGCATTCTAATCATAAGCGGCGTATCTACTTTCTGAATAAAAGTCTGATTAAGTTTTAACGTACTAAGATACGGCGTATCCCATTTATAGGATACGACGCATCATCAGCAGATATCAGCAAATTTTATTTTACTTTGATTGTTTCACTCTTCTTTTGCACGAGTAAGTTTTATTTTAGGAAGATGGACGATCCGGATATTACAATGGAAGAATATATCAGACTTGAAGAGGAAAGAGCCTTGAGCAAAAATCAGGTGTATGATTGGAAAAGAGCAAGATATGGTGCACAAGTCATTGAGACGAAATAAATCACTATGGAAGAATACTTGATTTTAGGACAAGAAAAGTCAAGGAAAGAAAGAAACAAATTGCCATTTCAACACACTTGGTGTATGTCAAATGATGATGAAGAAGATTCATATACCGTGAAACCAATTCCGGCAATTGTTATTGATAGTACTTTTTCTCCGAAGATTGCACAAGATGATGTGTATACGGAACCTTACGTTGAAGAATATTCCGCAATCGTATTACCACCATTAGACAATCCATCGGATGAAGATGAAAAGTATTCTAATTTTGATTTCGAACCATTTGACGCAATTGTATATGATGACATACCTCAACCAGATTTTGACCCAACGAGGGTTTTTGAAGAAATCTGGGATGACTTGTTTAAAAATGAAATTCGGGACGATGCTGAAATTGCAAGACCACTAGTTGAAGATGGAGATTCACAAGATGAATTGGAGTCACTTACAACACAAAGTGGTACAAATTTATTTAATATTATTAATCCCGTTACTAATAATCTTGCTAGTTTTCCTGAACAGGTTGCAAAACAAAATAATAATGAGGTGAAATTTATTACACTACCTATTGAAGCACATGAAGCACCTGTGATCAACCCGTTTTTGGTGGAGCTCGAGGAAGAGTTTGGTGATGACCTCTTAAACATTGCTATGATTGATGAAGATGATGATTTCGACCCTATGAAGTATATAGAGGAACTCGAACTTTTACTTACCAAAGACCCTTTCTCATCTTCTGCGGAAGTCAAGGGACGCCTTACGACCAAAGAGACTAACCAAGAAGAAAGGAGACTCATTTTTCCTCAACACACTACTCTTTCAGATGGAATGGTCAAGTAATCCAATTTATCAACCAAACCGGGTAAGAATAGGAAAGATGTACATATATTGCCAAGGTATGATCTTTATTTATTTCTTCCATCTTTACTAGCAAATTTACACTCTTTTCGTGTTTATTGCTATTATCACCCGCACTTGATCCCAAGTGGGGGGAACAACACCTTAATACACAGTAAATAAGGGTGGAGTCAGGCTCGTGACTCGAACAAAAATAAGCGCTTCGTGGGAGGCAACCCATGCTTATCTTTTGTGTTATTTTCTGATTTTGTATTGAGTCTGTCAGATCTGGAGTAGATGTGGCGCATCTCCATCATAGGATGCGGCGTATCAACTGTATAGATCATATCTTATTTAATTTTCTGCATTTTTATTATTTTTGACTTTAAAACTTTCTGTCAGTTTATTTTAATGCGGCGCATCCCTGGTTAAGGATGCGACACATCTTCTATTCTGATTCGTATTTATTCTAGGCTCGATACGGCGTATCTTCTTCCATAAGATACGGCTATCGACTGACCTGATGATTTTCAGTTTTAATTTTTTAAGTTTTATTTTTACTAACTACTAATGTATTATGCAAGTTTGAACCTTCTTAACTCAGGTGTGTTAAAGTCTGAATGGTATTATAGATTCCTGCATTCTTGTGGATACATCATCTATGAAGCTTAAACGTTCTCATCCACAAGAAAGTTGATTTTTGCTCTTATACGAATAATGGAGGATCATACCGAGCAAATCTCGGGGAGTTTTTCTGTTCTAATTCTTTTATTTTCTAGTTTTTAATCTTTGACACAAACAACGAGGACGTTGTTTAACTTAAGTGGGGGGATTGGAGAATTAGAACACTTACTTGTCCTAAACTTTTTCAAAATATGCTTAAAATGTACTTAATATGCTTAAATTTAAAATTTTTATAGCATGTTTTTGTTTAAAGTCTAAATTACATAGCTGCACACATAACATTATTTTCAAAAATTGTGAACTTTACAAAAATTCACAAATCTATGAGTGTGCCGGTGACTTGTAAACTTTAGAACTTGGCTTGTATACTATTCGAGACCACCATAATAAGTATTATCTTTATAATTGGAATGACTTGTCTAAATTGGTAAATTTCTAGGATTACACCCAAATAGCCTTTATATGTTATGTGATATTAACTAACTACACTGGTTAGTTAACCCCCGTATAAAACCTTTTGTTACTCTCAGTTTTAGAGTAAGATACCCCTAGAAAAACACTCAGAGCCATTCCTTTCGTTTCTTACACCTTTGTTATAATGTTTCGTTACACCCTTACACCTTAGCCTACCCTGTAGATTAAAATCCGTGGTTGGTTAATTGCTTTAGGCAAAGTGTGTTTCCTTACATTACCTGTGTTTGCGTGCGTAATTCATTATCTTTGGTTGAGTCAGGAAATTGCACAATGCAATTGGTATGAAAGTAAATATTGTATATCTTTGAGCTTATTTTTCGTGTGTTTACTACTTTCGCTATTACAGTTATTTCTGAAAGTATGAAGAGTATGGAAAAATTATCCGGAAAAATAGTGATAGTAAAGTTGTGAAATTTTACACATATATGTTGATGTCAAAAAAAAAAAAAAAAAAAAAAAAAAAAAAAAAATCAAAAAAAAAAGAAAAAGAAAAAGGAAAAGTTGGAAGTTTGTTTTAACCAACTTATGTAAAGTTTTGTATTAAGTGGTTGATATCACCACTATTTGTTGTATATTATATCTATGGATTGAATGGGAGTTGGCCGTTATGGGAACGCCAACTAAGGTTATTCTTTGATTGAGATCTTGTTGAGTATAATTCGTGTCTACCTAAAGCGTGTGTTTCAAGTGTTAAAGCGTGAGTTATTCAATGATATGAGTCTTATTCATGGGATGGTTGGGAAAGTAATTTACCACACTTAGGATTTTAATTTATCTGTTTTGTTTATTTTTCATTTTACACCAATTTGTATCCCAAATGTTATCCATACCCTATATCATTCTTTATCTAAACCTTTGATTTATTGAGATTAGGGATTTGAGCAATCTTAAGTATCGTAGTCGTGGATTCGGCTATGTATTTATGATTTTGTCGCCCTTTTTGATATAATATTATTGGTAAAGATTACTTGGTCCTATCTTTAGCCTATTCGAGTTAAGGATTTGAGCAATTGCAAGTATCGTGGTCGTGGATTCGATCATGTATTTGTGATTTTGTCGCCTTTTCTGGAATATGAGATCGATAGAGATTAAGAAGAATGATTAACCCCTAACCAATAAACCATTTTTACCGCTTTAGACTTGTTATTCCTTGGCTTTAGTGGAGGAGATGCGTATACTTGCCAAGCTTATGATAGAATATTCGTCACGACTGGACAGTTAAACGATTATATTTGCTTTTATCAAAATATTTTATTTTATTTCTAATTCGTTAAGTGTTTGGTTGTGCAATTATGACAAAACGAATACATGCTTAAATATAAAAATAAATCCTAATATCTTTTAGGATACATTTTCATAAGATTTATTCTAAGGTTTACTTGGGGACAAGTAAAGTTCAAGTGGGGGGATATTTGATGAACTCAAATAAGTACATTTTATTATCGTCATTTATCCTATTTATTTGACTTGTTTTATTATATTATATATTAGAATTGATACGTTAATGTTTACTTTTGTAATTCTCAGGTAAAAACAAGTATTATGTGAAACTTGGCGATTTTGGACTAATTATGGAGCAAAACAAGTAAGATGTTAAGAGTCTACTGAAATGTACAAGATCAAGATCATTCTGCTCCAGATACGCCGCATCATACTTCTTACATACGGCGCATCACTATCAAGATTTCACAAGTTATAATCCAAGACGGCAAAGGACATGCGCCGCATAGAGAATGGAGTTACGCCGCATCTTAAGGCGGTGTACGAATATTCCTGAATATATTAATCTTGGACCCCACGCGAAGTTAAGTCAATGCGCCGCATCTACTTATCCTATGCGCCGCATCTAACCCTCAGACAAAAACTATAAATACCCCAAGGCCAGACGAATTTCGTGACATATAAGACCTTACACACACTAAGCTTTCGAAGACCGAAGAAACCCAAAGCCGAATTTAGACGTGTTAGCAGCACAAGACACACCCTAAACGAAGATACAAGAGCTGTAAGAAGGTCCTGCATGTATTCAATTCATTAGGTAGTTTTGTTTTATTGTATTAGTACACTTTAATTCATCAGGATTGATGGGCCGATTCCATGTGACTACGGAAAATCATGGGCACCACTTAAAATTGCTTTCCCATTAATTAAAGTTTATATGTTGATGTCTTTGGTGACTTTTATTAGTGCATTGATAACCTATGTGTCTAGCTGAGCATTGCTTGGGTCGCCATGCCCCTTCCTCGCCTATTTATTCTATCGTTTCTAGGATAAGTGGGATAGACATAAGTAATCATTAAGGGTTTACTCGCCGATAAGATTAGAGCCAACGAGAAAGGGTTAATTATATACACTTCATATAAAACTAGCAATAAAACAAGTGGCAAGCTACTTAATTATCAGGACAGGTCTTCTTATTGTCTCAAGTATCTATCTGTGTACGTGTGTGCTAATCGCTGATTCGTGCTCATTAGTTTAGTTTATATTTAATCATAACCAAACCGTGCCAGTCTCTCAGGCTGAACCCCCTTGTGTTAGATTAGATTGTATAGCTAACCTAGGACATTAAAATACTGATTAGAATAACTAGATAATACGTTCCACTCTTAGTGATCGACACTCTACTTACCATTATATTCATACTGACCGGGTACACTGCTCGTTAAAGTGTGTGTTTTATTGATAAGTCGACTAAATATAAATTTAAAACTTGAGTAGGTATTAATACTGCTAAAACCACAACGACATCACGTGCGCACCAAATCTTTGGAGCCGCTACTGTGGATATAAATTAGAGCAATACACCGCACACACATCACCCCTCCACCCATCTTTATCTTTTCTTATCTTTATTCTTTTCTTTTTTCTCAGACCTCACATCATCTTCTTAATATCTTACCCAACAGTACTAAGTACTACTGCAGGGTACATCAACAACATAATTGAAGGCTACCAACTTTATAACGAAGTAGATCACCGCGACCGTCACCATCACCGGCCACTGTCACTGGCCACCATCACCGTCGTCAACGTCTGAATTTACATATATGTGATGAAACCCTAGATTCGTCAAATCTATCGGATTTAATGGTTTCACTCTTGTTCGAGCAACAAGTCGATCGATTTGTGATTAGTTCAATTGAAAACTTAAGGTACTTTTTGCTTATCTTTTTATTGTGATTCTACGTATATAATCTCCATTGATTTTTGTGAAGTAGTTATTTAGGGTTCATAACTCATAGTCTCTTTGAAATGATTCTAAACCTTTCAAGCTTATGAGTTCGGAATATCTGATCAGGAAATGTTTCTCCTTTTGTTTTGATTTGGTAATGTTATATTTTTATGTGTTTGATAAAATGCCTGAATAACATTTATTAGTTTAACTGGTTGAAACTTACATTCGCAAAATAAACAAGACTCGGACATGAATCTATTGTGATTAGTCGACGACGAAAAGTACATAAGCAGACTTAGTTTATATAGCTAAGTAACTAGACAAAAACGAGACTCGGCATGAATCTATTATGGTTTGAATCTTGATACTGGTCATTTGGTTTAGAATCATATGTTTATGCTGGTTCTTTATTATCAAGGATTAGCATTTTGTAACCATTTACTTTCATATCAGGGAAGTGCTAGATGACGTTTACAAAAGTTTCAATGCGGTTGCCGGTTGGTGAAACTAGTGGGAGGTATCTTCAACATTCCTATTCTTTTTACTAAAAAGTGCTTTGTGATATTCACAAACATGAGGTTTTACTTATTTATCAAGCAGCTGTATTTCTTCCACTAATGCAGGCTAGTTACATAAGCTAATATTGGCTCATAACGAGAGTATATCACTAAAGGATGACATAAGAAACTTACCTTTGTTGTATGGGCGGAAAGAGTCATGTATTTGACCGGTTTGCTGTTTTATTTTCGGTGGTACTTGTGTGGAAATATGCTCACTTACTCACTGTTAGCGGGGCCTAAAAGAACAAATCTGATATAACTTAAGTAAGTTGTAGAACTGACCGTGCTGGAATCATCGGCGCTGCACCAAGGTATGTATATATGTCAATCTCAGTTGTCGTTTTCTATATTACTGCTATATTTTACAATTTTCTCAATATATATATTTGTTTATATAGGATACGGGTTCCTTATCCATTTCAATGGGGAGCTCCAACGTTTGATGCAGGAGAAGTTTTTGCTATGATGGTTGCTTTGTTTGTTTCTCTAATCGAGGTACTTTTAGTGCAAATATATAAATTGGACTTACAAGCTACCAAAGTTTCAGATTCTCTATGCGAACAGGTACTTTAACCAACATGCTCAAATATATAAATTGGACTTACAAGCTACCAAAGTTTCAGATTCTCTCCTTTTGTAGTTTCATTATTCTGATGCTAGGTCCTTATGATTGATTATGGGTTGCTTTTTAATAATTTATTCTTCGAATAGTTTATTTCAACTTCAAACTAATGCTTATTTACAACAGGGAATTGTTGGATTTGGTATTGGTCTAGCTGCAATGGTAAGTTCTGAATTATGTTATTGCCAAATCTTGTGGTGCGTCTTTACATATACTTGCAACTTGTGGCTTATCATCCTTGCTTTTGTAACAGGGAAATCGAGCTATAGCAGAAATTCAATTTGCAGATTACATATTTCTTGCCTTTGATCAGGCATGTATCTCTCCTATGCTAATAGATCTCACATCCCAACAATCAATTTTCATTTTGTGACTTTTCTTTCTTGCAGATTGTTAATGAAGCTGCTAAATTCAGATATCGAAGTGGTAATGAGTTTAACTGTGGAGGTAACTTAAACTTCATTTATTACTATGAAACATTTTCTCAAGTAGCTATAGTTTTTCATTTTCTTTATCATAATCTTTCTTTGTGGCTTGTTAGGTTTAACTGTAAGCACCTTATGGAGCTGTGGGTCACGGTGGGCATTATCATTCACAATCTCCTGAAGCATTTTTTTAGGTATCAAGTCAATTTGTCCAACCCATACATAGTCTCATGGTTATCTCTTACATTAATCTCTTTTAGGTGGTTATACCTCGAAGTCCAAAGGAAGCAAAAGGATTGTTGCTCGCCAGTATCCGTGATCCAAATCCTGTTGTGTTTTTCGAACCAAAGGTCATTACTTTCTCTGCTTGAGTACAAGTTCTTGTATGAGTTGATTGGGTAAAAGATCAAAGAGACCCAGGGAGTTGGGTTGACCTGTAAACACTTTTCTGTTCATTTGTAATATTTTCAAAATAAGTACTATATTATTACATTAAAAATAAATTACAAGACAGGCTGAATCTTTGGATATGATGATTTACAAGATTAGATGCAACTGTGCATTAAAATAGACTTTGGATGACTTTCAAATTTCAACCTGTTTGACCCTTTCCCCGTTTCCCTTTATAACTGATTTGACCCGTTTGAATACAACACAACCTTTTTTTAGTAAATGGGATGAAATTGCTACCGTTAGTCATCATCAATAATTCATCATTCTTTAGTTCTTTTATTCTTGCTTTTGTTTTCTGACACCTATTCATCTGAACTAAAAAATTTAAACTCTTGGCAATTTAGTGGCTATACCGCTTGGCTGTAGAGGAGGTTCCAGAAGGGGATTACACATTGCCACTATCTCAGGCAGAGGTATTATAACGCTCTTAAATTCCTGTTTTACTCATTAGTGGTTCCAACACCTTTTTCTTGATGATATTCTTGCTTAAATTTTAGGTTATTCGAGAAGGTAATGACATAACGCTTGTTGGTTGGGGAGCTCAGCTCGCTGTCATGGAACAAGCTTGTATTGATGCTGAAAAGGCAAGGAACTCGTTCGACTTCGAAAGTCAAAGTCTTCATATCTAAATGGAGACATGATCTAACTGTATGATATATTTTACAGGAAGGTATTTCTTGTGAACTTATTGATCTAAGAACCTTAATACCATGGGACAAAGAGACGGTAGAAGCCTCAGTAAGGAAAACAGGAAGGCTACTGGTACGAGATCTATATTCCTCGTTAGAGTTTTAATCTTGACTAGCCATTTGCATCTCATGCTCGATGACCACTTTGTTTCTTTATCGCATTTGCAGATTAGTCATGAAGCTCCGGTTACAGGAGGATTGGGTGCTGAGATCTCTGCATCAATAGTTGAACGTTGCTTCTTGAGGGTATGTCCGAGTATTTAAGAGTATATTAATTATAGTTTACTATTCAATCATTCAAAGCTTTGAATGCAAATGGATATGCATCTGTTGGCCACAACGGAGACATAGTAGAAGAGTTGAGGAAAGAGAATCACGAACTTAAGCACAGGTTTGTGTTAATTGACTCTATCTAAATCTTTAATTCTTTAGTTTCGCCATTTAACCTTAGGTTGGTCTAATTGCTTTTCAGAGTTGGAAGTACCGAAAGTGAGATGATTAATAGCCTGTTGAAAGTTTTGTTGTCTGAGAGAGACAAGAATGCCTTGCTTGAAAAACAGGTTCAAAACACAGAACAAAAGATTCAAGAGGCAGAAGAAAAGATAAAAAGGTTGGACGAAGAACATGAAGCCCTCGTTGAAATATTTTCTGATGAAAGAAGCCGACAATATGAAATGGAAGAGAATTTGAGGAAGAAGTAGCAGGTTTGTTGATATAAATAATGCCTAAACACGTTATTAATATTCTTTCGATATCTCTATGTTTTGATAATCACAAAATGTAAAATCATTAAACGAAAGATCATGACGTAAACAAGTATTTAGTTGTAAATATCTATTTTAACAACTCAATCACTTAAGGTATGAATAAACAAATGCTTAATGCATTATATGACCAAAGGAACTTTTTCTTAATCTCTAAACTTTTTATAAAATGTCAAAAACATTTTATATATTTTTGGAAAACATTTTTGGTATTAAATAAATATGTTTAATCTATTATAAATATATGAATTAAAATTTTCAACCAAAAATGGCAAAAATGTCCCAGAAAAACCTTCCCCACAAAAGGACAAAACTGGGCAACGTTCAGCAGGGGCGGCCCCCTTAAAATTAAGGGGACCGGCCCCCTATTTAAGGGGACCGCCCCGCTCCAGTAGCTTCCCAGTTTTTGCCTATAAATACTGGTTTATCTCTGGACATTTGCCTCACCTTTTGCACCCCAAACCTTCTGTTCTAAATCTTCTCTAATCCTTGTAAATCCTTTCTAAAATCCTTTGATCATATTCTCTTAAGCATTGGTTTCCAAGTGATCCAAGCTTCCACCATCAAAGTGCAAAAGAAGAATACTCCTTCAACTAGAGAAGAAGTATTATAGCTTAACTCATATCATTCTTGTAGATTGTGTAAAGTGTTGTATAGTTGTGATAAGTAGTCGTGAAGAAGAAGTCGTGAAGAAGAAGTCGTGAAGCCGTCGTGAAGAAGGTGTGAACTAGTTGTGTAGAAGTTGTGTATAAGTTGTGAGATTGGTTCTAGCTACGATTAGAACTCGACATCTAGCTTTGTGTCGTTAAACCGGTGTAAGCTAAAGTTGTGTAAGGTTTCTCCGCCATAAGGGAGTTTGTTGACATAGTGAAGAAAACTCTCGAGTAGGTGACTCGAGGAGTGGAGTAGGGCAAGGAAGGTGTCCTTGTAGCCGAACCACTATAAATCTCCGTGTTGTGGTTTGATCTTTCCATCTCTATCTTTCATTTCATTATATTTACTTTACTTGCATTGCTTATCTATATTTGTTTATATTTGTTCATATTGATCAAGAGTTGAATTCACATAAGATAGAATCGAAGCTTTAAAAGTAAACAAAAGTTTTCGCAATAAAATTTAAAAAGACGTAAAACTATTCAAACCCCCCCCCTTCCAGTTTTCCACAATTGGTATCAAGAGCCACGTCAAACAAGATTTTTAAAATAAACTGTATTTTAAAACTTGAAACGATCTATGGAATCTGAAAAATATTTAGAAGGGCAATCTATGCAAAGACCACCACTATTTGAAAGTGATGGATTTCTTTATTGGAAAAATCGATTCGAAACTTATGTGAAATCAAAAGATCTAGATCTTTGGCATGTTATTACTAATGGTGATTTTTTACTTATTCAACATAATCTTGAAACTAAAAAGGATGAAATAGTACCTTTTGAAAAACAAAGTGATGATTTAAAAAGAAAGCTTTCTAAAAATAATGAGGCAAAAATGGTTATTTATAATGCGTTATCGCGTAAAGAATACGAAAGAATCTTTATGTGTGAAACCGCAAAAGAAATTTGGAACTCTTTACTAATAACTCACCAAGGTAATAGTTAAGTCAAAGATAATAAAATAGATCTTCTTGTTCAACAATATGAACAATTTATGATTCCGGAAGAGGAATCGATTGATAATGCTTTTGCTAGGTTTAACACAATCATCACAAGTTTAAAAGCACTTGATGAGAGTTTTTCTAGTAAGAATTTTGTTAGGAAATTTCTTAGGGCGCTTCATCCAAAATGGCGAGCTAAAGTTACGGCGATTGAAGAATCGAAGAACTTGTCAACTCTTCAACTTGACGAGTTGATCGGCTACTTGAAAGTCTACGAGGCAATAATAAAGAAAGATTCCGAGATGGTCAAAGGAAAAAGAGAACAAAGCAAGTCAATTGCTTTGAAAGCTAGGAAGGAATCTAGTGACGAGGATAGCTCAACCTTCGAAAGTAATGACGAAGAATATGCCATGGCCGTAAGAGACTTCAAGAAGTTTTTCAAAAGGCGAGGAAGATTCGCTAGACAACCACATGACGAAAGAAAGGCACTCCAAAGAAACAAAGACGACAAAGGTAGAAAGAGCGAGAGGAAGTGTTTTAAATGTGGTGATCCAAATCATCTCATCGGAAGATGTCCAATGATGTCAAGAGAGCAAAATCAAAAGGCATTTGTTGGAGGAGCATGGAGTGATAGTGACAAAGATGAGAAAGAAACCACAAAGGAAGAGAAATGTCTTATGGCTAAGACATCAAGTGAGGTACATTCCGAAACCGAATACTTTAGTGATGAATATTTATCATTAGACGAAAAAGACTTAGATAGTGAATACAATAGGTTATGCAAACTAGGTCAAAAAGTAATGAGTAAAAATAAATCACTAAAACGTATAAATAACCAATTAGAAAACGAAATACTTGAATTAAAAATTAAACTACACAACTTAGAAAAAGGCAAAGAAGCTTTTGAAGAATGTAAAACATGTCAAGTAACTAAAAATGAAAATAAAAAACTTAAGGAAGAAATTTGTAAACTTGACAAATTTGAAAATAGTAGTAACTCACTTAGGAAAATAATAAGTGTTCAAAGAGTAGTAGGTGATAAAACCGGCTTAGGATTTAATTCAAATGAGGGCTTAACTAGTGAAACTAAAAATGTAAAGTTTGAAAGTGAATCTAGTAAGCAAAAATCCTTAGAGTCAACACCTAAATACATACTTATAAAAGATAGAAAAATACCCATTGCTAGTAATGATGAAATAAAAACTTTTTACAAACCATCTTTAAAAACCAAAGAAGAATCACCTAAACCGAAATTAAGATAAAAAACACCTCCCTTAAGAAGACCAAATAATCCTCACCCTCGGCCTAAAACTCCTCAACCTAGAAGAAACCAAAATCGACAAAACCTCCATAATAATAATAATTACCCAATGTGGAATTATCCATATCCACCAAGCTTTAATCCTTGGGGAATACTTCCACCATATATGCATCCTAGTCAATTGCAACCCATGTTTGGTTCAAACAACTTTGGACCAATGAGACAATGGGGACCAAGTGGCTAAATTGCTTACTCATTGATAATCGGCATCTCTTCTTTGATTGACTTCTACAAGTCAACTTAAACACTTTGAAGTACTTGAAGACTACTTGTTGAAGACTAAAAGGTACGCCTCTCTTTCAAGCTCTCTACTATGTTATGTGCTTAGGATTGATGAACTAGCCAATTGCATGCCCCTGTAAGTTTTTAATGCCTAGTTTAGTTGGTACTTGTGTGTTAGTTAGTAGATAATCCCTTATACATATATCTAATATAAATATATATATCTATATTACTATATATATATATATACTATATACACATATAAATATATCCGCACATAACCTAGATACGTCATTTGTTGACTATCTAGAACTAAAAGAAATTGTTAGTCCTCGAACCTTTTCTTCCCCCTTTGCCTCTTTTGAACCTTAACGTTCAACACGAAAATCTTCTATGTCCACTATCACATAACTCATGGTGATGAAGAGAAGTGAGTTAAGTGGATTAACGTAGAAGTAGTACTTAAATCGTCGCGCCAAGAAAACTATGAATGAAACAAACTCCCGTCGCCGTCAGCACTTATCTCCGTCATTGCCTCATCATTTCTCGACGCCATTCTACATCCCACATTTACACTCAATATATATATATATATATATATATATATATATATATATATAATATATGCACATTCCCTCTCATTCCTCAAAACCTTTGTCGACTTGACGTCTTGATTATTTTATCCAAAATTCTCAAGATATATTTTTTAATGAAATGTTAATAAAATGTCAAGCATTCCCTCCTCGTGCCTATACAATCCAACGTATTTTTGATATATTATAAATCTATATATACATATACATATAAATATTTTACCGTCAGAAACAAATATCAAAAATTCCCATTTTTGGCGGGCGGCCCCATTAAAATTAAGGGGACCGGCTAGTTAACGAGGGCGGCCCCCTTAATGTTTAAGGGGACCGGCCATCTGATGCTACCAAAAACGATTTTCCTCTTAAAACTTTTGCCAAACACTCCATTTCTCACACACCCTTTCTTTGCTACCTGCTGTGAACGAAATAAACCACTCAAAAACCATCAAAACCACTTACCAAATCACCAATTCGGGCTAAATTCGCAAGGGGCAAACACCTATATCTTG
Source organism: Artemisia tridentata subsp. tridentata (assembly GCA_021014915.2). Classification (NCBI taxonomy): domain Eukaryota; kingdom Viridiplantae; phylum Streptophyta; class Magnoliopsida; order Asterales; family Asteraceae; genus Artemisia; species Artemisia tridentata. The sequence continues at coordinate 400,686,541 of CP139508.1, forward strand.
ATTAGCAACATATATTGTAAGTTTTCCAAAACACATTTCATCTAATTTCATCAAATTTCGAGTCTAATCACAATTTGATATTTTAGTTAAAATTTTTAAATTCGAACTTATGTTGAAATTAAGTCTAGGATACTCATTGCCAAATGCTTCCCATAGGATTAGAGTACTTAATTAACCTAGAATCTAAGTAATCTAAAACCCTCATGCCAAAATTTTGAAAAACCAAACACTCTCATTCAAAACTTGTTATACATTGTTGAATTATGCCATAAACACTTATTATAACTAACCACATTATAATATCACAACTTTTAAATCCTAAAAATATATTTTTCAAATCATGAAAAATGATTTTATAAACATAAGAGGATGTTTGGATTGAGTCATAAAATTGTCAAGATTAAGTCAAAATGAATTTCATAACTAATGGACAAGTTTATAAACATGTAACTAATAATTTTGAGTCATCAAGATACATAATTCATATGTATATTGAAGTATTAGTCATTATTTTTTGGGCTAAATATAGACATAGCCCGGTCTAGTAAAGTGTTGGCTTTTTTGGCCCCAAAAAAGTCGCTTTCCCAAAATAGCCCAACACTTTAAGCGACTGAATCTGGGAGTGACATGTGGCGGAAAAAAGTCGCTTAAGCGACTTTTTTTTCAATCTACTGCTAGTGCATCTGTTTCTACTGCTGGGCTTAATCGAAAGTCTCTTAATTTACAAAATGTCGCTTAAGCGACTTTTTTCCGCCACATGTCACACCCAGATTTAGTCGCTTAAAGTGTTGGGCTATTCTGGGAAAGCGACTTTTTTGGGGCCAAAAAAGCCCAACACTTTACTAGACCGGGCTATTTGTAGAATCACCCCTTATTTTTTCTAGGAAAGGAAGTGTTTGGCATATCAAATTGAAAGATATTTTTGAGTCAAAATCTACGTTTTTACCTTTTCAATGAGTTACTTAACTCGAAAAAAATAGCTAAACATACAATCTAATGTTTGTCTAGTCACATTTCAAAGTGGCTTATGATGTACAAATGAGCGTTTGGATGTTCTTGGTTCTTTACCATAATATCTATATAACTACTCCTTAACATCATAGAATACACTTTAAGCGAGTTAAAAATTAAAAATAAGGAACATTGCAAACTACTTCTTAGGATTAAAATTTTAGAGTCGAAGTATGTTTGCGTTCCACATGAGTGGTATATGTCACATATGCATTTTTTTAATCTTACTTTCTTGTTGTTATCTTGTTTAGGTGAATATGCCTAAAGTCACAGTTGGTGATGTTTCCAAAACCAAGGAATATATTCCAAAAGTCTCCGCTACTCCCGACATTTCTCCCGCTATTGCATGTTTCTATCGTCCCATCGAAGATAGAAACATTCATGAAGGGAGAGTTGTCGATCCATCCTTCTATCTATCCGACCAAATCAAACGAATGTTCTCCAATGTTCGTCTCGATTGTCTTTTCAAAATCAACGAACCCATCATTCCTTGTTTCATTCTTGACTTCTATAGCCAAGTTACGGTGCAAACCGATGACTATGGTTATATCTTCATCTCCTTCATGATCCAAAACGAATTCATCACTCTTACTCTTGCTCAGTTTGGTCAAATCCTCCAAATTCCTTTCAACGGTCAAGCCGTTTTCTCAAATGAATGGGATCTCTCATCTCTTGAGAAAAATCGGCCTCAGGGTGGTCCATACTATTCTGAGATTCCAACTCCTGACGACATTCGTCGACTACTCGAGCTAGAACGTGGTACGACTAGCCGAAGAATCAAGTCAAAGAATGTCGACATTCATGCAAACCAAATTCTTCTCAAAGAACTAAGCCCCGGCATGAAGCATTGGGAAGAACTCATTCACGAGAATGCGTTTGGTACCGGCGGACACCGTGACCACCTCACGGCTAGCATCGCTCACATATTGTATTGTGTTGTTGCGGAAGAACAATACAATTTGGCTTATTTCTTTGTCCATCGTATCATCTCTGCCAAAAATACTCCACATGCCAATCTTTCTTATGGTATGTTCCTCACTAGACTTTATCGTTTTGTCATGGAACATTACCCACATCTTGAGAGTGATATCTATCAATTCGTTCAACCTGTCTTACGTCCTCTCACTCGTAGCTAACTTCGCCGATCTCGAAGTGACAAGGGCAAATCTCGTCGCCCTAATCTCTTCGCACCGCGTAGTTCCACATATCATCGGAGAGATGATGATGAGGAGGAGGAAGGCACCTCACGTGTTAGTACTCCATCTCCCACGACGTTCGTGAACAATCTCCCGGAACTTAATTATTCCGACTATCAAGTTCCTCTTCCTTCCGAACAAACCGATCAAATCCTATTTGAACGACAAACCGAATTACTCAACACAACTCAACAGATGCATGAAGAGGTTAGAGGTGGTTTCAAATCAATAGGAAAAGCTTTCAAGAAGATTTTCGGAAAGAAGAGATAGAGATGTGGATGTTGGCTTATTTGAACAATATTGTTATTAGACAATTTTTTACAATTATTTGTTTCTTGTACTTTATAGTATGTTAGTATTTTAACCATTTTCTTGATTAGAACTTGAATGCTATGCTTAAATTAATATGCTTGCTAATGATTAATAACATGCTTACTCTATAATATGATTATTTTAGCCTAAATATATACATGCTTATTTAAACATGTTTATGCCACTATTTAATCATTCTTGATGTACATGATTCAAATGGAGCTTGCTGCAAATACACCCTAACAATGACCCTTTTCTGGAAAATTTTCAAATTTGGTCGCCTGGGAAAACACTAGATGGGCGGCCCCCTTAATTAGCTAGGCGGTCCCCTTAATTTTAAGGGGGCCGGCCTACAATTAAGGGGACCGACCATCTGGACAGTAAATTTTACTGTTTTCTTTTGCATCTTGTGACCCCTTTTATCTAGCCCCAGCTACCATTTCTCTTTATGAACGAACTGGTATTGGAATCTTACCACAAAACCTCAAAAATCTACCTAAACTAACCACATTTTCATATTATAAATTCCCTCCAAACAATCACTTCTCATTCCATCATCCTTCACCATCCCAAACCACCATGTTATCACCAAAATCCTCCATCTCTAAGACTCCAAGGAAGCAAAGACTTGTCATCATACCACCAAAACAACTCTTCATAGATTTAACCCAAGATGACACCAAAACTCCATCACCACCACCTCAATGTTCATCCCCAAGTGCACCAAATGCTCCATCAAAAACACCATCTACTCATGGCACATCATCTTCCTCCATACCATCCACTTCATCCATCAATGACTACATCAACTCCCACCTATCATCATCACCACCTCCCACTCAAGAACATCCATCCACCCAACTTGCCATTTCCTTATCACCCATCACACCTCTTGATGCTCAATTCTCACCATCACCAATCCCACAACCATTCTTTCCCATACCTTGGGCATTACTAGAAGCCCATGGTGACAATTGTCTTTGTTGCATTCATAACCGTACCATCATATTCGGTCTTAGAGATGAGATACACTACATGTTTTCATCCCTTGAACACATGCTTACCAACCCACCTCCACCACCACCTCCACCATCTTCACCCACCACACCATTACCACCTCCATTTTCACCCAATTAAGCACATGCAATGCTTAATTAAAAATAATCTTTAAAACCATTTTGTGTGCAAGCCCCATGGAAGATCATGTACTCCTAGAATGATTATGTAGATTGCATTACTTACTAGCTTATGTAGGATTGAATGTAATCTTGTATGTTTGTGTATTTCTACACAACATTTTTAATGAATGTCTCTCTTTTATATTCATGCTTATTTTTGCTATATATATGCTTGTGCTTCTAATATTTTTCTTGCAAGAATTCCATTTATCGATTCATTTATGTACACAAACGAGGGGGAGTACACACCGAGGGGGAGTCATCGTCCCGACAATATTTCATATTTGTCGGCATAACCTTTTTGATTCTACAAAAAGGGGGAGAAGTAGATATAAACTCACTAAATACTTGATTAAAAACTAATTTTTCAATTTAATGAGTTTAGATTTTGTAATCATCAAAAAGGGGGAGATTGTTGATATAAATAATGCCTAAACACGTTATTAATATTCTTTCGATATCTTTATGTTTTGATAATCACAAAATGTAAAATCATTAAACGAAAGATCATGACGTAAACAAGTATTTAGTTGTAAATATCTATTTTAACAACTCAATCACTTAAGGTATGAATAAACAAATGCTTAATGCATTATATGATCAAAGGAACTTTTTCTTAATCTCTAAACTTTTTATAAAATGTCAAAAACATTTTATATATTTTTGGAAAACATTTTTGGTATTAAATAAATATGTTTAATCTATTATAAATATATGAATTAAAATTTTCAACCAAAAATGGCAAAAATGTCCCAGAAAAACCTTCCCCACAAAAGGACAAAACTGGGCAACGTTCAGCAGGGGCGGCCCCCTTAATTCATAAAGGCGGCCCCCTTAAAATTAAGGGGACCGGCCCCCTATTTAAGGGGACCGCCCCGCTCCAGTAGCTTCCCAGTTTTTGCCTATAAATACTGGTTTATCTCTGGACATTTGCCTCACCTTTTGCACCCCAAACCTTCTGTTCTAAATCTTCTCTAATCCTTGTAAATCCTTTGATCATATTCTCTTAAGCATTGGTTTCCAAGTGATCCAAGCTTCCACCATCAAAGTGCAAAAGAAGAATACTCCTTCAACTAGAGAAGAAGTATTGTAGCTTAACTCATATCATTCTTGTAGATTGTGTAAAGTGTTGTATAGTTGTGATAAGTAGATCTAAGTGTAAGTAAGTAGTTGTGCTTGTAAAGAAGTAGTGTAGAAGTCGTGAAGTAGTCGTGAAGAAGAAGTCGTGAAGAAGGTGTGAACTAGTTGTGTAGAAGTTGTGTATAAGTTGTGAGATTGGTTCTAGCTACGATTAGAACTCGACATCTAGCTTTGTGTTGTTAAACCGGTGTAAGCTAAAGTTGTGTAAGGTTTCTCCGCCATAAGGGAGTTTGTTGACATAGTGAAGAAAACTCTCGAGTAGGTGACTCGAGGAGTGGAGTAGGGCAAGGAAGGTGTCCTTGTAGCCGAACCACTATAAATCTCCGTGTTGTGGTTTGATCTTTCCATCTCTATCTTTCATTTCATTATATTTACTTTACTTGCATTGCTTATCTATATTTGTTTATATTTGTTCATATTGATCAAGAGTTGAATTCACATAAGATAGAATCGAAGCTTTAAAAGTAAACAAAAGTTTTTGCAATAGAATTTAAAAAGACGTAAAACTATTCAACCCCCCTTCTAGTTTTCCACAAGGTTAGTAGACAAATCAACGTTATAACCGTTCTTTTTGTTTAACAAATCCTTGGAAGAGACTTTGTTTTTGGCAGGATGTCATGAGTACCGTTGAAGAGTTACACAGGAAGATAAAAGGGCTCGAGAACAGCAAAGTCAGAAGTTAAAGGGAACCAGGAATTGTCCATCGATGGCAAGAAAAGATATTGTCTGTGCTTCTAACTTTTGTCTTTTCTAATTAAAACAGAGACATCCAGATGATGAGATTAGTACAAAAGTTACTACTGCTAGTGAAAGTTAGTACTTCTAGTACAAAGTTAAGACTGCTAAGAGATTAAGACTGCTTGAAGTTAATACTGCTAGTGTATTAGTTACAACTGTTAGTTATAAGTTAGTACTGTTGGTTCATATAGTTAGTACTGCTTATATGATATGTATTAGTGGTTCAGTTATATACATTCCAATTTTATTGTATTTGAATTTGTTTTGATATATATTTGAATTTGTTTTGATATATATTAATTTCTTAAATGTGACTAAAAGATGTATATAGTCACACTTATTAACACTTTTGGTCACTATTTGCTTAATTCATTGTGTGACTAAATATTACAAAAGGCAACACAAAAAAATTCATGTGGCAATTGGATAATCAATAGTCACACAAAATACAAATTTCTTCACTTTAAATAGCATATGGTCACACTTATTAACACTTTTGGTTACTTTATGCTTAATTGTATGTGACTAAATACCCAAAACAAACATGCTTTGTGTGACTAAATATTACAAATGGCCACACAAAAAAAATCATGTGGCCATTGGATGATCAATAGTCAAACAAAATACACATTTCTTCATTTTAAACAACATATGGTCACACTTATTAACACTTTTAGCCACTTTATTCTTAATTGTATGTGACTAAATACCCAAAACAAACATGCTTTATGTGACTAAATATTACAAAAGGCCACACAAATATAAAATTCACGTAGCCATTAGATGAACAATAGTTACACAAAATACACTTTTACTTGATTTTAAAAAGCATATGGTCACACTTATTAACACTTTTGGCCACTGTTTTTTTAAGTTGTATGTGACTAACTCCAAAAAAACAACACGTTGTGTGACTAAATCATCACAAACGTCACATTTATTATATATTCATGTGGCCATAGGACGGGAAATAGTCACACAAAATACACATTTAATTGAATAAATCATCTCAAATGTCACATATATTATATATTTATGTGGCCAAAGGACGAATAATAGTTACTCTCAAAAAACATTTGTGTGACTATAAAGTGTTTACGGTCACACAAAACTGATTAATCCAACAAAACTTGTGCCTAATTTGTCACACATATTCGAGTTTTGGTCTCTCTTTTTCAATGAAAACGGCCACAAACTAAACAATGTGACCATATGCCACCTACGGTGGCGCGACCTTTGGTGAAAAAAAAAAAAAAAAAACGTGTGTGACTATATGCATATCGTCACACATTTTTGGTGTGACGAAATCCCATATCTGTACTAGTGCAAGTCAAAACCCTAGTATTAAGATCTGATCAACTTGATCAATCTTTGTTTCATTCAGTATTGTTTATTTTGATATTGTAATAGAACTAATATCAATATAGATATTAGGATTACACCAGACTAGCTGTGGTGATCTTTTGGTTGCTTGTGGTTATAGATTGAGATCCGTACTTGTAATATGGTGATTTGGTTATTTGGTTGATAAACTGATTGAGACCAGTTTTGGTTGTACTTTGATATTCTGAGATTAATAATAGGTTTTGAGTGTGTTAAATTGTGTTTTTCTACATGGTATCAGAGCGGATACGATCTATCTTGCTCTGAAAATCATTTTTAAAAAAAATTCATGGTTTCGTTAAATTTGGGGATTTTTTAAATTACTTTATTATTTTTCAATAACCTTTTTTAATTGATAGATCTGTTTTCTAATCGTTCAGATTTAAAGTTTTTTTGAGAATGCCTAATTTTTGAAAAAATTAGGGTTTGGATCTTTGGGGCTTTTATATTTTAAAGGCTTCTAGTGTCGATTAAATGTTTTAATCGATAGATCTGGTGTTCTTAGTACTTTTGGAAGTGGTTCTGGAAGATTCGCCTAATTTTGAGAAATTCGGGTTTGCTGGTTCCTGGATCTGGTTAATTGGTTCGATTGCTATATGTTATATCCCTTAACTAAGTGAATCAAGGGTGTAGTAGGTTTGGTTTCCGCTACTATTTTATTTTGCGTGCACTGTAACACCTCTCACACTCTCTTTCTTTGTTTTCTATCTTTTATTTTCTTGCAATAGACTACTAGAGGATAGGATTGAGACACATTGGAAGTTGAGGATTGTTATTGGTGGATTCTGTGTTATTTGTGGTGTTGTGGTGGCTTATTTGTTATTTTTTGTTCTTATATCTATTGATTGTGCTTGTGTGCGTCCTTGACCTACCACTTTAGTGGTAAGGAAAGCCTGGGAGCTTCTTTCTCTCCCTGTCTTGAGTGCTTGTTTTGTTTAAGTTGTTGTTATTATTTGTTATCATGACTGTTTCTGGTGGTTCTGTTTACGATTCTGATGAGGAAAGGGAACCTGTTATTCTTATTAGTAAATTGGATTTAAGTCATCCATTGCATTTGCATCTTAATGATTCTGCTTCATTGACTATTGTTCTGTTAAACTAAAAGGCACTGAAAATTACAATGTTTGGTCTTGTACTATGATGCTTGCTTTAGAAGGAAAAGATAAAACTGGTTTTATTAATGGGAGTTGCACAAGGTTAAATATTGATGAAGTTTTGGACAGACAATGGGATAGGGTAAATGCTATTGGTTTGGGATCAAATTCTATATCTGAAGAACTTTTTGTGGGTCAATTTTTTCAAAAAGAGCTTTTGATGTTTGACAGGAGTTAAAAGAGACCTATGATAAGGTTGATGGTTCTATTACGTTCAATTTACATCATTAAATCAATTCTTTGTGTCAAAATGGTTATTCTATTGCTGATTACTATCATAAAACTAATGCTCTTTTGAAACAGTTTGATGCATTAGTTCAACTTCCTAGATGTACTTGTCATGCTGAGCACTTTAAAAAGCATAATCAATTAATGAAACTAATGTAATTTTAAATGGGATTAGATGACACATACATGCAAATTAGAAGTAACATTTTGCCCAGGGATCATGATATCAGGAATGCTTATGCTATTATATCCAGTGAGGAGTCTCACAGGATTGTTGCTAGTAGTGATACTGATAAGGATTTATTTGGTACCTTTTAAGGGGCCATTTAATCCCAAAATCGTATAAATATGATAAAATATTGCCTCAAATCATTTTTTTTGTATTTTAGGTACTTGGGACGAGAATTCTGGAATTTGGCAGTTTTAGGGCGTATTTGGAGGAAAAAGTGAAGAAAACGACAAAGTCGCAGAAATTCTGTCAGACATGGGAGTCTGACGGCGTCACAAGCTACAACGTGATGCCGTCATGTGTTAATCAAGCTGGATTTCTAGTGGAAAGATTATCAAGTGACGGCTTCATATCAGTCTTGACTCCGTTAGAACGGCGACTTGCACAAGACGAAACCCTAATCCATGACGAGCTGACGGCGTCAGAAGCTATAAGCTGACGCCCTTAGAGTTGTAAAACTATATATATTTTCGAATGTTTTCATTGTGATGTGTAACACTTTGGAGGAAAAATCCTAGACGATTTTGACAGCTTTTGTAAGGCTTTTCCAGCCTTTTTCATCCATGTTCAATTGAAGATAAGTTATTCGTTTAATCATTCAATATGTCTATGTGTTGTTTGATTACTTGTTTATCTTTTCTTCTATCTAACATGCTAGCTTAAGTTTATTTGTGTTTGCTTAGATCTAGTGAAACCTAGTTATTGAATATTGATTTGTTGTCTCTTGTTTAGTTGATTGCCTCGCGTTAGGCTAAGAAAACTGGCTGACCTCTTATATGTAACTAGCTTGAACGTCTTAGAAAACGCAACCGTAGATTGCACTATTGGTTTTTCTCGTTGTATTTATTGCGTGAATTGCGGCTTGTAGATCCTAGAAAACTTAATAGACTTTAAGTGATTTAGGGGAGACTAAGATTCATAGAGTTGGGGACTTCGGCACTTCCCCACGACCAATATTAAGGAATACAATGCTTCAACTAAAACAAGGATGTGACAATTCAACAAATCAGTAGGAGATAACTAGGGAGTAATTAATTCTAAGTGAACACGTTTTCCCTATCATAAGAGTTACCACCAATTTACTTTTCTTTGTTATTAGATTAATTTTAGTTTTATAATTAGTTTTTGGGTTAGTTGATTAACAACTAATTCCGTCCACTCCTTCAAAATTGAGATTTTTAATTGCTTTTCATAAAATATAAAAATACAAAAAGAATCATCCCTCACCTCTAGATCTATCTCGTCATACATCTTGACCTTTCCACAACTATTGCGAGACTATTCACCTAGAGAACGATCAATCCCCCGTACTTACCTATACTACACTATAACGGTTAGGTACACTGCCTAGAGGATTGTAAAACCTTTTTCGAGGGTTACAATTCCCGCATCAAGTTTTTGGCGCCGCTGCCGGGGAATAGTTAATAGTTTAGGTTCAATTTCTATTTCGTTTAGGTCTACTCACTAGATCCCAATCGAGTGAGATTTTTATTTTCTTTTTATTAGCTTTCTTGTAGTCTATCTTCTCTTTGTGCATTTGTTCGTGATATATGTCTGTTATCCGTGTTTTTCTACGTAGAAATTTTCAGTTACCTGTTCTAGCCCCCGTTATGGAAGACGCAAACCCACCAAACCTTTCACCCGACCATCAATTTGGCAATGACTTTGAAATTAATGAATCCGATCATGACACCGACCATGAGAATGGCCCTTTCTATTTCACGGATTCTGATGAGGATTTAGGTGATGGAGAAGTTATTAATGAGGTTAGAAAGGAAGATGATGTATATCCTCTTAAATATGTTGACCCTAGGACAAAGATTGAGAAAGATAGCCTTTTTAATATGCAATTTCCTTGTAAAATCGGATATAAACCTTAACTCATCTTTGCCAATGAATTTAATTTCTCGTGCTAATTATAATAAAATCATGGTAAATGAGTTATATCAAGGAGATAATATTGTGGCTAGGGTTGAACCATTGCACGTTTTTGTTGGAAGTTTTGTTTACTTGGTTGATTTCATGGTCATGGAAGATTTAGGAGAGTTTATTGATGACAAATTAACCCAAGTCATATTTGGAAAGCCCTTTAAGAGGTTAACTAAGTTAGATGAAAAACTTATGGATGGGTTAATTACATTCTCGGACGGAGATGAGGATTTTGTTTATCAAATGCCCCGTTCGCACCCTAGGTTTAAGGATTTTTCATTTGAGGCATGTAATAGATTTGCTCCACTCTCGATTTTGAGTGAGAATGATAAAAGGAGTGGACTCAAATATCCACATGAAAAAAATAAGAGATATTATCGTGGGTGTTTAGAGTTGAATGACGAGTATAAGAAAGATGAGGCAACAATTAGATGGCTCACGCTTGGTTATGTGAGCATAGTCGACGATACAAGATAGGCGTGACTTTGAGTCTAGCTACAAGACTCGTTAATAAAGAAAAGCGCTTCTTGGGAGGCAACCCAAGCTTTTTTATTGTTTGCTTGGTTGTTTTTATTTTGTTTGATTTCATATATATGCTCCATCTTTATTTGTTTATCTTTCATGTTTCGAATAATTTGTGAAAATGCTTTATTTTGTTTTTAACCTCGTCTTAATTGTATATAAAGGTATTTTACAAAAAGATAAGTGTAGGGAAGATTATATTTGTTTACAAGAACGAATTCGAACATGAAAGTTAATAATTAATGATTAGCATATATTTATGTGTTTGTTTAGAGTCAAATGCTTGTATCGAGTCACAATGAATGTTCTGCAGTTTTTCCAGGTTTTATTAATCAGGTTTTTCCAGAAATTTTCCAGAAACAAAACGCAAAAATATTGTCAGGTCGTACCTGACGGCGTTAGGGTTTACACCCGACGACGTCAGTCACTGTAGCAGCACAGTTTTCCAGGGTTTTGTTTTTCTGCTGGAACTTAAAAATTTTTGAAAAATTTTCAGAATTTTAAATTTCCAGGAATCCGTAGACATTTATTTTGGAAGCATTATATCTTACTTTGTTTTCTAGGAATTAGTTTTTATATATATAGTGTTTACCGTCGATTTTATGCGAGGTTTTATGTTTCGTTTTCTTAGTGAATTACATGTTATATTGGACAAGAAGATGAAAGTATACATTGGAAGTGAAGCTTATCAAGTTTTTTTTCTTGGAGGAGGATTTAACCATGTTTCACATCGTCCATGCCGAGCAAATTAGGGGAGTATTAGTTTCTTTCTCTATTTTATTTTTCCGTTATCATAACTTTGATACTTTTCAAGAACATTGGAGACAATGTTTAATTTAAGTGTAGGGAGGGTAAAATGGGATACCTTAGAAACTATAAATTCGCTTGATATTTGTTTTGTTTTAGAGTAAATGTGTAATAAACTAAGAAAGATACTTGTTAGGGCAATTTTAGCACCAAATTATTTTTTTTACAATATATAGGAGTGAAACTTTAGTTTTAATAAGCGTCTCATGGATAGGAATTATTGATAAGGATTTATTTGGTACATTTTTAAGGGGTCATTTTAAGCCTAAAATCGAGTAAATGTGATCAAATATTGTCTCAAATCATTTCTTTTTGTATTTTAGGTACTTGGGACGAGAATTCTGAAAATCAGCACTTTTGGAGCACATTTGGGCGAAAAAGTGAAGAAAATGATGAAGTCGTGAAAAACCAGTCAGACAATAGTGTCTGATGGCGTCACATGCTACAACGTGACGCCATCCCTTACAAATTCGAGATGGATTTCTAGTGTTAAGCTAACAAGTAACGCCTCAGAGAATTTTGAAGACTTTATAACCTGACGCCGTCAGGTGTTAAATGAAGGAGGGCGTCATGTTTTAAGGTTACAAGAGACGGCCTAGAAGAATTTTACAAGTGACGGCCTCAAATCCCTTGCTGACGCCATCAGAGCGGCGATTTACACAGACGAAACCCTAATTCAAGGCGACTTGACGGCATCAGAAGCTATAAGATGACGCCGTCAGAGTTGTATTCCTATATATATTTTTGAATGTTTTCATTGTTAAGGGTGACATCTTTGGAGAATAAACCCTAGTCGAATTTCAGCAGCTTTGTAAGGGTTTTTCAACCATTGAACCTTATGCTTGATTGAAGATAAGTTATTCGTTTAATCATTCAATATGTCTATGTGTTGTTTGATTAATTGTTTATCTTTTCTTCTATCTATCATGCTAGCTTAAGTGTGTTTGTGTTTGCTTAGATCTAATGAAACCTAGTTATTAAAAATTGATTTTTTGTCTCTTGTTTAGTTGATTGTTATCGCATTAGGTTAAGAAATATGGCTGACCTCTTATATGTAACTAGCTTGAACGTCTTAAAAATGCAACCGTAGAGTGCACTATTGGTTTTGTTCGTTGTATTTATTGCGTGAATTGCGGCTTGTAGATCCTAGAAAACTTAATGGATGTTAAGGGATTTAGGGGAGACTAATATTCATAGAGTTGGGGACTTCAGCACCTCCCCACGACCAATAATAAGGAATACGACGCTTCAACTAAAACAAGGACGTGACAATTCAACGAATCAATAGGAGATTGTAGAAAACTAGAAGGGGGGGGGGGTTGAATAGTTTTACCGATTAAAATCACTTATTAAAACTTATAGATCAACTTATGTCAATCTAGTTTTGACGTGTTGGATATTGATAGAAATAAAAACATATAAACTAAACTAGGAGATAGAGTTAGAGAGACACAACTACAACATAAGTATTTATAGTGGTTCAGCTACAAGGACACTTTCCTTGCCCTACTCCACTCCCGAGTCACCTACTTGAGAGTTCGTTATCACTTCACAACACAAACTCCTTTCACATGGCGGAGAAGCCTTCACAACATCGCTTACACTTTATCCGGTATAAAGCTAGATACCGGGTCTTTCACACAAGGTAGACCAAACCTTCGTTGCCTACACTTTATCCAATACAAGGCTAGATACCGGGTCCTTAGCACGGCGGACCAAACCAGCACACCCAATACAACTCGACTAAAGGATCCAACGTCCTTTTACACCTATCGACTCAACACATCTACAACACCCTTTGAGAAGAAAGAAAGAACAAGAATCACTTTTGTGATCTTGGAAGAGAAGAATCAAAGCAACCCATATCATGAGCTTGCACGTCTTCGAGAGGTTGTGATCTCGCCTTATGGAAGGAACATAGAGAATCACAAAGAGAAAACTACATAGAAAGATCCTTGGATCTGAGGTTAGAGAGTTTAGAGTATAGAGAGAAGTAAAATCTAAAAGGGGTGAGAGACAAGAGAGAAATGATTCACTATTTATAGGCAAAACTGCCTACTGTTCACCCAGTTCCACCGGATCCCTTCCCAGAGGGATCCGGTTAGTGTAAACCGAGGGATCCGGGTAACTGGGTAAACCAGTCTGGATTTTGGGTTACACTAGAAGAGTATGAGGAAGATGTGTCTAGTGAACCTAGTACTAGTGCTTCTAAGGAAAAAAATTATGGTAAAATGTTGTTGTTGACATGGCATGATAGTAGAGATAGTAGTAAACCTACTAAGGAAGGCTCTGGTAGTGACTATGTTTCACCTAAGTCTATAGCTCAAGGTTTTTTTGGTATCCATAGAACATATGAACTCACATTTACACAATTGACTGGGAATGAATCTGGTGACAACCAAGTCAATGACCTTCCACATATAGGGTCATAGTTTGAAAGTATATACCTCACTTTCACCCCAGTGGAACCAAGGGTTAATGATGTGGTAAATGATGGGATATATGATGTGATGAGGTGTATAGACTTTGATGATAATGAATTGGATGGGGATGCAAAGTTTAGTTATATTGAGTTATGAATGTAGACAGTTCTGGTTTAAGTCATGATGAACATTTTGGAGTTGATGACTTGGACTTAAACTTATAATTAAATCTTGACCTAACTATTCTCCAAAATGAAATTCAAGAAGAGGATGTTGTGTCTAAGGTTCCCAATGACCATGTGGTCAATGAATCAGAGATACATGTTGATGTAGAAGCAACATTTGTACAAACTAGAACTGAGGAACTTGTTGAAGGTTTTGTTGACCAACAAGTTGGTCAAGTCAGTTGTAAGGAATTTATTGAACATGGTATTGTTAAACATGTACAATATGATGTTGAGGGTGAGGGGATTGATAGAGCTTATGATGAGCAATATGCTGGTGACTCTAGTGATAATGTAGGGACAGATGATGAAGATGATGTTTTTGGTTTCTGAAGAAAACGAAATAACAGAGCCTGATGTTAAAGTGAATCTGTTTGGTATTAATGAAGCTTTTGACAACATTGGCGTAACCAGTCAACTACCAGATGAGTTTTTTTTTTAAGGAGATGTTATAGAAGTAGTAAATATAGATGGTTTTGATAGTGCAAAAAGTTCTGAGGATGAACCAGGTTTTGATAGGATGAAGATGTTAAAGCAACGGAGAAGAGGTATGGAAAACTGCTTGTCAAATGAGTCTGTTGGAAGTAAGTACTCATTTAACTATTGGTAGAAATTTGGTAATGCAATAGAGGTTATAAATTAATATAATAATTATACCTTTGAAGCGTGATCACGGATTCACCAACACACCAATATCACCAATGATAGAATGAGAAACCCAAGGGAATCAATGAAGTCGATCCCTTCTAAGAGTGTAACACACTACACGTCCTTGATCACCAATTAGATGCTAGTCTTGACTTGTAACCTTAATCCTTGCAACACCTACAATAGATTTATGCAAAGTGGGATGAAAAACACAAACCCTAAGGGGGAGGGGTGTTTGTGCCGTGAGATGAGAGGGAGAAGGGGGAGGGAATATCTCCTATATTGTGGTAAGTAGTAATTGCTAATTGATATCATTAATTGGTGATTGATTCTATCAATTTGCAAGTTACATTTAGCACCTAGGAAAACTCCATAAACCCCTCCATACCCCCTCCATAGGCCGGCCATAAGAAGGGCCCACACCGGGCTTGCCCATCGTTGGTCCAATCCAAAAACACTAAGTCTAACTTAGTATTTAATGGCCCGTTATTGATCCCGAGTTACGTAGTCATTTATATATTGTAAATACGATAAATACAATCTATAAAATGATGTCTCTGTGTATAAGTGTGTGACCCCATAGGCTCACATATGTCTAGCCATATAATTATTTATTATGACACGAGCATACTCCAACAGCTCCCTGTAACACCCCGACCCGACAAGGGTAAAGATGTCACAATAATGGCTCCATATCAGATCAAAACAAAGCATACATCTACAGTAATACAAAAATCTCGAAGGTTACAAATGAAATACTGAAACTACAAGGTTACAAATGAGAACTTCCAAAAACACTAATTCTAGAATATATAATCTTCTAGTCAACTCTAATCCAGAATAGCTATCCAATCTTCTAAGTCCAAAGGTACACTCTCCACTCATTCCCAGCTTCCTACTAAAACCTGCCGCAGGAAAAGAAATGCGGCTGAGCTACGAGAGCACAGTGAACAGATATATAGATAACAGAAACAGTAATAGATAGCAATATAGAAACAAATCAGAAATACAGATTATACAGATACAGAATCAAAGTGAAAGAACAGGGAAGTAATAAGGGTAAAAGAAAAGAAATGAGAAAGGGATAATGAACAAACCAGGTTTAGGGGAAATATAGAAATCCATCACGAGCCCAAAGATAACAGATAATTTCATAACAGAGTAATCATATAATAATCCAGAGGGGATACCTCTCAAGTAACAGATAATATGAGGGGTGACCTCATTTATCAAATCGGAGTGATCAGCTCCCATATATATGTGAAAGACGTGTATCGCACACACCATCAATCACCAGAGATATATATATAACAGATAACATAATAACATATAACAGAAATCAGATCAGATCTAGGATGCATCCATACGCCCCAGTAGGCCAGAATCTTCTCCTACATAACAGATAAAATCAGGGACGGGACAGGTCATCACTCTCCTGCCCTAGAGTCATGCCATCGGTGCATCAATGACATGGACATGAAACCCTCATGCCTAGTGATTGGCTTGGATATCAGACTGTGGTCAAGGTCATATGTCATATAATAAACAGAGTCATATCTAAGGGTTCATGGCAGAAGGGTCATGTCAACAATTCAGAATAAGATAATAAGGTTTGAATCAGAGTTTATCAGATTAAATTTAATATCAAAGCTTAAGTTCAGATTAAAAGGTTTATTTCATGTCCATATTTGATGATTACACTTACATCTCATGCATGCCTTTTTACATTACCACTACCTGTTTAAATCCCTTTCAACTCAACATAATATCATATCAAGGACCAGCCCATAATACAATAGCCTTAACTTTGACCACACATGCACCTTTATTCGATTATTACATAACCAAACCAGTAACCTTGCTTTCAACCCCCAAGCGACATTCACACACACAAGACACACCATAACAGCCCATATTAACAGATTCGGATAGTCACCATTTATTATATAATTCGTCATGTATTATGCCTTATGTCAAGCAACATTTGTCCCTATATAGATCGTGTAACGGTAACCCCAAAAAGAGTGAAACACAACCAGATTCAAAGCTCATATAAGTACTGAGTTGATTAGTGGTTTATGATCTTAATTCGATACATGTATATACCTTATTTCATGCGACAAAGACTTATCATTTTATGTTATTAATCCATTATCACACGCCATATTCAACCAGGTTTTTTATTTTTTTTTTATTTTTTTTACTCGTACCATTAGTGATCAACAAGCATTCTGTTTCAGATTTTTAACAACCATGCAACTCATATATCGACACAACCATCTCAACATTCTACGCGATCAAATCCCCAGATTATACATCTTATATATACACCGAATTGTAGGACATGAACAGACCCAGAATGATTCGTCATTTTATGTGTTCTATACACTCTTCGTTCTGATTGCTTATGTGTCGATTATATATATGTTGTATCAGTTCAAGCGACATAGATAATTCAATATGTATACTCATTTTAACGAATCAAATATTTGGTTTAGTTGTTTTAGTCACTCAGTTTCGTAGCATATATGTGTGTCGAGTAGAAAAGAATATTAGCGATACCTTTGGTGAACTTGATAAGGAAGAATAGGAATGACAACAGCAACAAACAAGCAACCTAGCTCACGGACTATAACCTTAACAGCCACCATTCTAGCATCCACGGTTAGGGCCACCACAGCAACACCTTTAAGAATTACGAACACCGCAACAAGGTCTTCGAATATGTGGAAAAAATAGCAGCTTTGAATGTGTGTTTGCATGGTTTGTTGTTTTCGTGTGACTGGGAGAAAGGAGGAAAAAACTTTGCGCTATATGAAGAAAAGATTAGGAGGAGCGTGGTCTAATTTTGGCAAGGCAATAAAGTGAAATAAATTGATTGATTGTGTTATTATTCAGCCGAGATTTGTGGGTGATAATGAATATTCAATCTCTTCGACACATATACAACTCCAATACATATCAAATTATTTATGGGATGCCCACCGCCCCATATTCTCTTATTTCTTATATTATATACAATATATCTTAGTTATAATAAGAATGTGGAGACACATGGCTAGACTTTAAAAAAAATGAAAAGAGAACATGTTGTGCCACTGGTACGGTTTGTTATTACCAACAAAGACCATTTCATATTATAATCATGCTCAACTTGTAGCTTATAAATAAAATACGTTTAGTAGGATATAAATATCATGATTTTATTAGGTATATGTCAATTTGTGTCAATTTGTACATTCAAAATATTAAAATGTTGTCCCAGAAATTAATTTGCTTGATATGCAGTTCGTTTTCAGAGGTTTGGAATCGTTTCAGAATTTTATAAGTGATTTTATTATGTTTTATGATTTCAGGGGTAATTAGGTAATTTTACAGGTTATCTGAATTTCAGGTATGACAACTTCTTCCCCACTAACAAAGAAAATTTCGTCATCGAAATTTGCAGAAAGCAGAAAGGAAGGAGAGCAGAAAAACAAAACAAAGATATAACGGACTAAGACGAGAATTGAGGCGAAACGAAACAGAAACACAACTGACGGTGAACAGACATATGAAAGATTTGTTTCTCATGACTCGAACTTGTAGATTCCAAAATTGTTTCAGATCCTCAGAACAGACATAACATACTGAATCCAGATCAGAAGAATAACATACCAAATGTAGTAGATGAAAATCAGATTCTCTCGGAAGAGACAAAAAAAATACGTAGGGTTTTGACAGATATGCCGTTCACAGAAATTGATTAGACAAATCAGATTAGAATGTGTAGGAAATAGATTATTGATAACATCAATTGGCATAAAGTTCTACAATGTAACCTAAGATAGTTATCAGAAGTACAGAGGTCAGCAAAACGCGTGACGAGAATTCAGACGTATCAATTCGCATAACGGTGAAAGCAGATTACGCGTATAGGTAGAATGAACTTAAAGTCTCACTAACGCAGATGATCTCAAACAGTTATCAGAATTTCTAAGGCACTTCTTGAAATATCCTATGCCCACAACAAGTGCACGTTATATGATGTAAGTATTATCACGTTGGCCAAACGTCATAATACTGGCATCATATAAATATGCCCTCATGATGGTCATACTTAATCTCAAGTCATGAACAAAATAACTTATCTTAATCCACCTAATCCAACTACAGTCTCAGAGGTCATCAGAATCAACATCATAACTAAGAGGAGAAACGAACTACTCGAAAGAGTTAACAGAACAGGTCTAAAATGTCTATCAGAACCGGATACGTCGCCAATAGCATCAATCCTTCATCACTCATCAAAATCAACTCAGGAAATACCAGAGGTTGCTTCAAAATTCTCATAACAAACCATCGGCTTACATACGCAGAATGAGTACATAACGGAATTATTAACAGAGGGTCTAAATCATTCAAAGGATCTTATCATCTGGTAACGGAAATTTAAGTAAGTTAAGTGAAATACGTCATCCATAGTTTCATCCTTCACAGAATCAACTCTTCCAAACGTAAACGTTTGCTTCAGAATTATCATTCCTTCAATACATGATCTTCTTCCAAGTCCATACAGTCTGTCATATGATCATAGGGTGTAAAGGAATTATAAACTTGAGTCTGGCCCCTTAAGCCTTCGACACTTCTTCTGGACATTGTGGTGGGGTAAAGTGAACCTCTGACATGGTCACTGTGCATTTTCCCTTTGCGAGTCTGCTTCTGCTCTCAGTTCATGTTAGTACAACTAAAATGAATAGAGAACAAGGCGGTGTGTTTCTGACAGGTCTTCCGGCACAGTTCAAAATTTGCCAACTCAAACTGTTGTCCTCACAGGATACGGGGTAGTGATACAATTAGGTTTACGATAGTAGGATTTTCTCTTTCTTCTTCATAAATTAATAAGGTATTCAAAAGAAACACTGAGGTGAACAACATCATAATCCATCAATCTCTCAACTTCTATAGTATCATGTGTCGTCGATTGAGGCCGGTTCGAAGTCAATTCTACTTTGCAACAGGAGGGGAAACTCAAGAGTTTCATCAAAAAAAAAAAAAAAAACATCAGAATATTTGTACAATAAAACTTCCAATGCCCAAAACTTCCAAGGGTAGATATCAATGGTGTCAGGAGAAATTCGACAATCAAATGAGATCGGAGTATGCGCTTCCATAGCAACATTAATCTTAACAGATTCAAGCGGCTGAGAGTCATCATAATAAAAGTAAAACAGATTTGTTAAGAGTCATATTTCAGATACGGTAGTCTATGGTAGCTTTATGAAGAGTCAGCCAATCCATAACCAAAAGACCTCAAAATCAAATATATCCAGAGTAAACGGATTCGTAGGATGAGCACGGTCGCCAAGCCAGACGGATAGTTCAAATATCAAGGTCAAGTACATGATTCATCAGAGTGTGGAAATAAATAAGCGAACAATTCAAGGTGTTGGAGTCTTGTTCAGCTATTTAGCATAAGTGGCAGGTAGGTTGGATCAGCGTATAATTGTCAAAAATGAAGCGTATATAATATCGGTTATTAGCATCATCATGCTCAGTTAACAACTTCATAAGGAGACAAAAATTATCATCATATCATTCCAAAAGGAACTAGTTGGCGGCAAGATTCATTATTCAGAAGGGGGACATAAACTTCCTATATCCGTGTTTAATAATCACCAGAGTTCTCATAGGAGTAGTAATGGGTTTTGCAAGACAGTAGTATCAGATGATACATTTATAGCTGGCATGGGAAATAAATTCATAGAATGTGTCAAACACATTAGGGTTAAATGACCTTCCTGAATAGTCGGAGGAGTATCAAACTGTTTATCAAACAGATCGGAATGAAGATCAAAATCAGGTAGTGGAACACTCCCAGAAGATATACTTAAGCGGCTCACTTCCTGGTCTTCGGTTGTTGCTCTTCTGGTTGCTCACGTCAATTGGTATGATCCGAAGGACATCTTCGCTTGGCAGCTAGACAATCTCTTGGTATCATGTCAAATCCTACTTCGCAGTCCGGTGAAAACTTGATGGTTCAAACTAGGAATCATCTTCGGAAAACTCAGGGTGTCATTAAATTTTCAAGATAAGGTTCAATCATTGGTGTACAAAAATGGTTTCAAGGAAAACTTCATAACCGTGAAAGTAACATACGAGTCTTCAGAGTAATAGTGCTAGCAAGGAGTTTAACAATCGATAATCATGGTAGGAAGTTCAAAATTGTTTCAAATACCAAAGATGAAACATAGGGGGATAGTTGTCAGTATTTTGAGGGTTCAATCAATCTCTTATCAGAATAAAATCAAAGTTAACTATCAAAGGAAGACGGATCAACAAAGCAGATCTCACCGTTTCGACTAAGAGGGAAAACATTTTTATACTCATGGTCAAACATCACAAGACTTCTCATGGGAACAGAGGTGGTTAAGGCTAAATCAATTAATGTCAGAAGATTCATAGATGATTATCAGAAGGAAGAAAGAACTAACAGATTGTATCAGGTGTATCATCTTCATGGAAATTATCAGAATGCCCGAAGAGATCAGAATGATTAACAGAAGGTTCAGGGGTTAGAGTCGGAATCTGAAGACAAGGATCAAATAGTGTCAGGAAATTACTATGCAAGTCTCAATGCTTTCAAAGTTTCCAATCTTAGGTGGTGCAAGACATACGTTTTGAATCTCCAAGAGTGATTTCAACAGGCTTTAATCAAAAGAAAAGCATGAATCAGAGTGATGCGGAAGCAATGATACTTAAGCAAATGCCTTATAGTCTACCCATTCCTCACTGGTCAGATTTTAAGTTCCTATAGGGAAATCCTAAAGCAAATTCTTTACAGGTTATCTTATGAGCGCTTACAGTGGGAACTTAGTGGTCCAGACTTCACAGGTCAAGGGTAAATGTATTACGAGTCGCAGCCTGTATCTCTGATACCATAAATTGTAACACCCCGACCCGACAAGGGTAAAGATGTCACAATAATGGCTCCATATCAGATCAAAACAAAGCATACATCTACAGTAATACAAAAATCTCGAAGGTTACAAATGAAATACTGAAACTACAAGGTTACAAATGAGAACTTCCAAAAACACTAATTCTAGAATATATAATCTTCTAGTCAACTCTAATCCAGAATAGCTATCCAATCTTCTAAGTCCAAAGGTACACTCTCCACTCATTCCCAGCTTCCTACTAAAACCTGCCGCAGGAAAAGAAATGCGGCTGAGCTACGAGAGCTCAGTGAACAGATATATAGATAACAGAAATAGTAACAGATAGCAATATAGAAACAAATCAGAAATACAGATTATACAGATACAGAATCAAAGTGAAAGAACAGGGAAGGAATAAGGGTAAAAGAAAAGAAATGAGAAAGGGATAATGAACAAACCAGGTTTAGGGGAAATACAGAAATCCATCACGAGCCCAGAGATAACAGATAATATCATAACAGAGTAATCATATAATAATCCAGAGGGGTTACCTCTCAAGTAACAGATAATATGAGGGGTGACCTCATGTATCAAATCGGAGTGATCAGCTCCCAGATATATGTGAAAGACGTGTATCGCACACACCATCAATCATCAGAGATATATATAACAGATAACATAATAACAGATAACAGAAATCAAATCAGATCTAGGATGCATCCATACGCCCCAGTAGGCCAGAATCTTCTCCTACATAACAGATAAAATCAGGGACGGGACAGGTCATCACTCTCCTGCCCTAGAGTCATGCCATCGGTGCATCAATGACATGGACATGAAACCCTCATGCCTAGTGATTGGCTCGGATATCAGACTGTGGTCAAGGTCAGATGTCATATAATAAACAGAGTCATATCTAAGGGTTCATGGCAGAAGGGTCATGTCAACAATTCAGAATAAGATAATAAGGTTTGAATCAGAGTTTATCAGATTAAATTTAATATCAAAGCTTAAGTTCAGATTAAAAGGTTTATTTCCAATAGTCCAAAAGAGTACATCAAAGGTTAATAATTACAAGTTTATAGCAATAATCCATTTCAGAAGTTCCTGTCACAAGTTCATTTAAATCAATCCTTTAATAATGGTTTTCATTGAAATGATCTTACAAAATAGTCTTCATAAAAATGGTCTTCCAAAACTTTTAGTAACTTCTATTTCAAGTGGTATCGCTTCTTTTTAAAATAGCTTTTCTTAAACAGTTTCATATGTAGTTTAATAAAGGTTCAAAATCAATTAGGTTCAGATAAGGATTTAACAGGTTAAGGTTTATACCAAAAATCAAATCAAAGTTTACAACAGATATATCAGGTTAAGGTTCAGAACAAGGTTCACAGATCAGATTCAATCAAGATTCACAAATTCAGGATTCAGAACAAGAGATCAAAACACAAAGGCTCAAGAAAGGTTCAGAACAGAAGAAACACATCAAAGGTTCACAAACAAGTTTACAATCAGAGTTCAGGAAAAAGGTTCAGAATAAAAGAATCATAGCAGAGGCTCAACAAAAGGTTCAAGACAAACAGATCACAACAAAGATTCACAACAGAAGGGAACATAGCAGTGGTATCGGAAATCCTAATAAAGAAAATGAAAAACTGAAAGAAAAGGGGATGAAAAACCCTTACTGAAAAAGGGCAGAATATCTGTACCTTAGACCGCAAGTGAAAACATAACAGAAACATAAAGATCGGAAGCAACTCCTTCTTCAGAGAATCTACACGAATACATGATCTTCTTATTATTAATATTTTATTTAAACCAGATTACTTATTTTAGTCAGCTTTCCACTTTTAGTATCTTCCTTTCATAACAGCTTTCCAAAAATAGTAACTTTCCCGAATTAGTGACTTTCATACTTTAGGGTTACAAATGACAATTAGATAAACTTAAATGTTTATTATAACCAATATCATTGTTTAGGGCCTAATATGTCACTTTAGCAAAGTTTGGGGTTAAAGGTGTAAATTGTCAAAGTTTTATATTCATGTCCATATTTGATGATTACACTTACATCTCATGCATGCCTTTTTACATTACCACTACCTGTTTAAATCTCTTTCAACTCAACATAATATCATATCAAGGACCAGCCCATAATACAATAGCCTTAACTTTGACCACACATGCACCTTTATTCGATTATTACATAACCAAACCAGTAACCTTGCTTTCAACCCCCAAGCGACATTCACACACACAAGACACACCATAACAGCCCATATTAACAGATTCGGATAGTCACCATTTATTATATAATTCGTCATGTATTATGCCTTATGTCAAGCAACATTTGTCCCTATATAGATCGTGTAACGGTAACCCCAAAAAGAGTGAAACACAACCAGATTCCAAGCTCATATAAGTACTGAGTTGATTAGTGGTTTATGATCTTAATTCGATACATGTATATACCTTATTTCATGCGACAAAGACTTATCATTTTATGTAATTAATCCATTATCACACGCCATATTCAACCAGGTTTTTTATTTTTTTTTTATTTTTTTTACTCGTACCATTAGTGATCAACAAGCATTCTGTTTCAGATTTTTAACAACCATGCAACTCATATATCGACACAACCATCTCAACATTCTACGCGATCAAATCCCCAGATTATACATCTTATATATACACCGAATTGTAGGACATGAACAGACCCAGAATGATTCGTCATTTTATGTGTTCTATACACTCTTTGTTCTGATTGCTTATGTGTCAATTATATATATGTTGTATCAGTTCAAGCGACATAAATAATTCAATATGTATACTCATTTTAACGAATCAAATATTTGGTTTAGTTGTTTTAGTCACTCAGTTTCGTAGCATATATGTGTGTCGAGTAGAAAAGAATATTAGCGATACCTTTGGTGAACTTGATAAGGAAGAACAGGAATGACAACAGCAACAAACAAGCAACCTAGCTCACGGACTATAACCTTAACAGCCACCATTCTAGCATCCACGGTTAGGGCCACCACAGCAACACCTTTAAGAATTACGAACACCGCAACAAGGTCTTCGAATATGTGGAAAAAATAGCAGCTTTGAATGTGTGTTTGCATGGTTTGTTGTTTTCGTGTGACTGGGAGAAAGGAGGAAAAAACTTTGCGCTATATGAAGAAAAGATTAGGAGGAGCGTGGTCTACTTTTGGCAAGGCAATAAAGTGAAATAAATTGATTGATTGTGTTATTATTCAGCCGAGATTTGTGGGTGATAATGAATATTCAATCTCTTCGACACATATACAACTCCAATACATATCAAATTATTTATGGGATGCCCACCGCCCCATATTCTCTTATTTCTTATATTATATACAATATATCTTAGTTATAATAAGAATATGGAGACACATGGCTAGACTTTAAAAAAAATGAAAAGAGAACATGTTGTGCCACTGGTACGGTTTGTTATTACCAACAAAGACCATTTCATATTATAATCATGCTCAACTTGTAGCTTATAAATAAAATACGTTTAGTAGGATATAAATATCATGATTTTATTAGGTATATGTCAATTTGTGTCAATTTGTACATTCAAAATATTAAAATGTTGTCCCAGAAATTAATTTGCTTGATATGCAGTTCGTTTTCAGAGGTTTGGAATCGTTTCAGAATTTTATAAGTGATTTTATTATGTTTTATGATTTCAGGGGTAATTAGGTAATTTTACAGGTTATATGAATTTCAGGTATTACACTCCCACTTGCGACGTCATAATAATCAAGTAATTATACAAGCAAAGGTTAGCGTCTAGCAACACACCAATGCTCCTAGGAATATGTGATAATAGTTTATTAAACGTCTCATTTTAAATGGTTTATATGTCATCCATCCTTTTGTTGCAGATACCATGTTGAACATTAGACATGGATCAAATTTCATTCTAGTTGTTCAACTATTATGTTTCTCGATATAGATATTGAACAAGATTACCAAGTAGATCAAGATTCATCTTAATCTCATTTGGGTACGGCCATACAAACATCTGTCCAATTCATCAAGGGGCTAAATAGTATCTAACTCCATAACATGTGGAGGAACAAATCCTATTTTGACTGCACGTGTCATTCATGTGTTTCATATCACCCCTAAAGATGGTTTTTATAACTACCTTATTCAGGACATCGTTTAACCATATCAAGGAATGAAATTCCACGCATGCAAGACCTACTTGCATCTCAAGTCTAAGGATAAGAGACATAACCACTTGCGAGATTCACTATTGACGATGATCCACTCTTGCTATAACAACCCGCAAATTTTCCATGGTCCTTACCCATTGTTTGAATTGAGTCATTGTAGTCCTAGAATGCAGCACGTCGCGGCTTGGCACAATAGATTGTTTAAACGCGAATTTAATTAATTTTGACACCTCGGGACAAGAATATGCGTATTTATTATCAAATTTAATGGAAAACGTCTCTAAGATGAATGGTGACTATTAAAACTTTAATCGTCGAGGTTTAATATTTTTCGGGAATAAAACGAGTAGCCTCGAGAAAAAAATTAACCCGCTAGTCCCTGCCCGACTCCTCAAGTGAAACAAAAAAATACACTACAAGGACCTATGTGCAAATCCGGTTTAATAAAAACCCACAAACCCTAAAACTCATTTCATTTCTTCTTCACTTCACTCACACTCTTCCTTCTTCTCTCTTAATAGCCGCCGCCGGCGAACACCAACAAAACACCACCACCGCCACCTCTATTATCTCACCGCCACCACCAAACTAACCACCATCACCTCCTCTTTAAGTTACTCTACCACACGCGCCTCAAAAACACACCACAACCTCTCGTTATTTTTGCTCCACCACCACTGCTACTGCGCCTCTTCTCTTAGCCACCATCTCCGCCGTCTTATTCTCTTCTCCTTCTCGTCATGGTAAAACCGAGAAGCCCGTTTTTTTATATATTTCTTTTTATTATCGATTGTTTTATGTTATTAAATTTTCGTGGATAAAACTATTATAAAAATGAGTTTTGCAGTTGTTATGGATTTAAACGGGTTATAACAAATTTAAAACGTATTTTGGAACTAATCGTGTGGTAAGAAAATCAAAGTGGCCGTTTGTTTGAGTTGAGTTACGGGTCGGGTCAAAACCCGACTGAGATCCGGGTTAGTTTTGCTACTCTTGATGTTGTGGTCATTATTGTTGATATAGAAGAGCTTGACGTGTTTATTTGTGTTGTTGCTGGTCGTGACCGAGAGGGGAACACCATCTGAAATGGTGTGCTCGGTTTTGTTTTTAGTTTTGGCGTTAGTATTGTTGTTTGGTCTCGGCAATGGTCCTTGTGGTCTTTGTTGATGTTGTCATTGTTTTGGCTGTGATTCGAATCCTTATGGTTGCGTTTGGTATTAGATTGGTGGTTGTGGCCATCGGTTATAGCAATTGCCTTGTGGTCAAATATGTTGAGCGTGGTTTGTTTGGATTAGTTCGTGTCATGGTGATAAATGGTTTCGATATTTGGCTGTAGTTATGTTATTGAGATCGTTGGTGTGAGCCGGGACTCACGGGGAGTCGCGGCCACAAGGTATGGTAACCGATACCTTTAGACGAGGTCGAGAAGTTGTAATATTGATTTAGTCAAAATATTAGTGTCATTATAATGATTATTTGCTGTAAAAATATTTAGTCTCTACACCGGTCGAGTTTACTAGTAAAACAAAGTCGCCTAAATATTATTACCGGGTGTTAAACTTAGTTCTTAGTAAAAGATCGAGTCACCTTAGGTTCGTCTTGTCAAAACTTGCCATTGTTGTAAAAACCAAAAAGTATGGTGCATGCGTATTGGGTGTTTGTGTTATATCTTGGATTTGGGTCTTGAGTTACCAAATGGGCTAAGGAGCCCATGAGGTTAGTATGGGTAAACTTGGGTCTGTGAGCCCAAGTGAGTGTGTTGAGTTATAAAATTTTTGTGACATATATATTCTACTATCGAGATAGTGACTTTGACATTTCGACGATGGATACGTTTCGGTTACTTGGAAAAATTTAATATGTTTGGACATTTGAAATCGTACTTGGATTTGAATATGGGTTTGGTTATCATTTTTCGACATTGGACAATTATGGATCGTTATCGGACTTACGATATTAGATGACGGACTTATTGAACCTTTTGGGAATTGTGACGACATAATATATTAAACTCGAATAGACTTTAATATATTAAACTCGGACAAGACACAAAATCTTCAATAAAACCTAAACTAATATTTACAAGAATAATAGCGAGACATAAACATTGAAATTTCATATTTGATTTACCCAAGTCACGATGACTCGAGAAAAACTAATTTTATTAGTTAAACTTAATATTATTAAAAACGTTTATGTTTTATACAAGTTATTTGGGATATCGGGGTAAATGCCGAAACGTACAAACTGAGTTATTTGATTGGAGTTGTTTGTTTGTTGTAAACTTCTAGGTCTGTCTTCCTTGGTTTGAGTTCTCGTCAGTATGCTCTCGACTTTGTTGATGTCTCTTCTTTTTGGCGTGAGTTGTCTGTCAAGTCTATGTCTTCTTACTACACCACACGAAACGTTGAAACTAAGCTTTTGATAAGTTTTGAAAACTGAGTAATCCACGAAAACTACTACACATTGTCTTTTATAGACCTTATTATTTTGCGAGACATATTTTGAGATAACCGTATACGTATTAGGTTGTGCCGAGTCCGTTGTGCCGTGAGACCCTAGTTGTCGTGAGATTTTAGTTGCTGTTGCGTTAGGCTACTCTTGAGCTATTGTGATGTCCTACTCTCTGACATTGTTGTAATATTGCATTGCTGGACTGAGGTGAGTTCTCGTAGCCCCACTTTTTAACGTGTTTTTACTTTGGGGTGGAAATGGTACTCAATGTTTTTAAATGTTTTCATGCTGTGATCTACTGTTTTCATGATTTTGGACAATATGTGCGTTTGATTGCAATATGTGCCCTTTTGTGTGAATCAAATTGTGTGGACACTATCTAGGTGATTATCATTGTGTGGATTTATTTTGTTGTTTATCACTTAAGACATTAAGTTTGTGTAACAACTTCTGACTTAATTTCATGACAGTTCTTGTCTGATGAGTTGTGAAATCAAGTTAGATCCAAGTTGTTACATAGCTTAATGTTTTGGATGATAGAACTAAATTTGTGCGGTTTCTATATTGCGTGGGCATTATATGTGTTGATGCTAGCAACCTTGTGCAACCGTATTTAGCAACCTTGTGCAACCGTATTTAGCAACCTTGGTATATAACTTTGGGAAAGTGACACCCAGTATAACTTTGGGAAAGTGACACCCAGTATATCTTTTGGGAAATGGCACCCAGACTAAGTGTGAATCAAGTATGTGTGTTTTCAAGATTGTGATAGTTTGGGATCGTTAGTATGTGCTCATATTTGTATATCATGCTCACTATTGTCCTACGCTATTATTCACAGCTCAGTGGTCTTACTTTTAAACCTACGAGCTCACCAACATTATGTTGACGTTTTCTAGTACCATTTTCAGGTGTTACTAAAGTTGCTTAGAAGGTTGAGTATTGACTGGCTTAGCAAGACTTAAGACAAGACCCTCCCGGGTTACATCTCGTGGAGTTGCATTTGATACTTCCTAATGACATTGTTTAACTTTGAGACTTATGTTTATCTTGGATCTTTATACTCATCCTTGTTGTGGGAGTTTGCGACTATTTTTGGTCTTATGTTATACATTTAGTTTTCTCTAGTGTGACACCTTGTGTTTCTTGACTATGAGGTCATACCCCGTGAAATGCCATTCCGCTGCGCCATTTTTGGGGTGTGACAATGATCCATGCAGCGAATACTCGTAGGTAGGGTCAGTCCAATGTTCATCACAATGAACAACATGTGAGTTTGGTGGAATCATCAATTAATATCTATTCTTAATAAATATCACCAACACGCTCACATTTGCCTTAATTCGATGATACTCCCGTATCGTCAACTTGCAATGGACAATTTTAGAATAAAGAAATTATTCATGGATTAAACATGAAAATATAGAACACAGTTGTATAAATGAAGACAATCATACCAGGTATACCAATTCATTATATAATACGACTGCTTACAGTTCCATTATCCAAATACTAAAAATAGATATGCATAAGACTACTCATAGGTCGGAATCCGATGTTCCCACCATGATCAAATTATGTTGTACAAGACAACAAGTAGTCATCTGAGTAAACTTTGAGAATACTTGTTTCAAAACTCATGAAAGGTTTGAATGATGATTGTCCTTTGTATGTGTGCATTCAAGTACAAGACGAGTATTGCAACAATACATTCCATAGGGTGTTTGAAGCTAGCAAAACACCTACATTAGACAATCATCTGAATAGTTTCTCAAACTGTAAGGTATTCTTATTTTTTTAATGTATAACGCATTAATGCTCTCAGTCGAGCACATCTAGTCAGCAATTTCATCATTCATGATGACATCCTACAATGACTAGGGTTGAGCATCATTTCTGTTAAATAAGCATCAGTGTATGCAAACAAAACAGAGCTCCTCAAATATCCGTAAACGTTTGAACATATCTTTGGTACTGATGCGTGGGTTTTGTAACCTTACAACAGGTTTTACCTCTCGAGGGATCTCAAGAGGCTTACAACCCCACCAGGCAGTGTACCTGACCGATGTAGTATAGTGTAGTGGTAAGTACGGGGGATTGATCGTTCTCCACAGGGAATAGTGTTCGTTAGGTATGAAAGGCTACTCTAATTAGGTCTAAGGGTTGAGGAAGATTCTTTTTTTATGTTTTTATATTTTTATGAAAGCAAGTAAAATCTCGGTTTTGAAGGAGTGGGCGGAATTAGTTGCTAGTCAACTAACCCAATTAACTACAAATGCAAATAAAGTAAAATAACAAGAATGAAAATGTGGTGAGAAACTTATGTGTAGAGAAGTGTGTTTACTTAGATTTCCTTACTCCCTAACTATCTTTTACCGGTTAATTAGTGTGTATTAGTCGCGTGGATGACGGGTGTATTCCTTAATACCATTCGTGGGGTGGCGTACTTACTTCCCCAACTCTACAAGCTCCTACTTCACTCCTATGTCGAGCCGGCTAGGAAGCTCCTAACATGGGATCACTAGAATTCGCTTGTGCATTAAATACAACCATAAAAACCTTTAGTACGCATTTGGTTCATGTTTCTTAAGACGTTCAAGCAAGTTACCGAATAGGAAGTTAGCCAGTTTTCTTAAGCCTAACATAGATAAACAATCATCCAATACAACTAACAACACACTAATAACCAATAATCAATAGCTAGGTTTCATTAGATCTAAGCAAACACAAGATAAAATTAGCCTAACATGTTAAACAAAAGACAAGAATAAGATAGAATCAAACAACACATAGACATATTGAATGATTAATTGATAACTTATCTTTCAATGTAACATTGAAGATCTCAAGGCAAAAAGCCTTGAAAAAGATGCTAAAATCGTCTTAGGGTTTTCTCCCAAAATTCCACACACTAAGCTCTCCCTTATGACAAAAAATTAGAAAACTATATATAGACTTTTGCATCTGACGGCGTCACCTTATGGATTGTGACGCCGTCACCTCGCCGCTTCTAGGGTTCCCGGATGACCTTCTTGACGCCGTCCCTCTTTAGCTCTTCAAAAATCCATTCTGGATTATCAAGGCTTGACGCCGTCGAACCTTGAACGTGACGCCGTCCCCTTATGATTTAAGCCGTGACGCCCTTGATCAAGTTAAAGCGTGACGCCGTCAGAATTCACATGCTATTTTCACTGGCTTATCATGAGTAAATTTCACGTCCACTTTTTCTTGCCAAAGCATGACGCCGTCCAGAGTAAATTGTGACGCCGTCAAGGGTAACTTTCAGCCGATTTTTGAGACTTTGTCGTTTTCTTCACTTTTATGCTCCAAAAACGTCCAAAATGCCTCCTTTTCCAGATTTCTCCTCAAAAGTACCTAAAATGACAAAAGGAACGATTTAGGGCGATATTTGATCAAATAAATACGATTTAGGGCTTAAATGACCCCTTAAAAGCGGTACACTTTTCGCTTCATCAAATACCCTTACACTTGAGATTTGCTTGTCCTCAAGCAAATGCGCTTTTATTCTAATCAAAATACAAGTTAGGGGTCATTTAATGCAAACATAAAAGTAATTACAACAAATAATCGTTCCACTTCAATCATAATAAGCACGGAGATTACATACTAGCACCTCACAAGTAGTGTTTAGATACTCACATCTCTCAAGTGTCATCAAAATAAATCTCATAAATGAAAACGGATAATATCTCTCACTACCTGTCATAGCAAATAGATTACCATAGGCTTGGGAAAGGATCGAAAACCTCCTCCACTAGGCGTAAGCACCAAAGATAAACTATCAAAGAGGGCTTTTACATGGGTTATAACGTTAGGTGTAGGGAAAAGGAAAACACGGTTTTGTTGGATAAAGGATGTTTTACTGGTGGCGAGTTAAAAATCTTGATCAATTACATGTACTATACAATGTTGCTAAGCCAAGACTAGACTCGATCTTAAGCTAGAAACAAAATAACAAAATAACAAAAACATAAAAATAAACATAAAATGAAACGGGATGGTAGTCCGTATGTTTTTTCTCTTTTTCTTTTTCTCATTTTTTTGTATTTTTCTTGATTTTTTCGATTTTTTTTTTTTTTTTTTTTTTTTTTTTTTTTTTTTTTTTTTTTTTTGCATACACTCTTGCCCTACCATCCAAAATAATACATCATAGGGGCGTTGCAATCCCCTTACACTTGAACTTTTACATAACTTTACAAATACTAATCTAACGACTCGAATTAAGATAATTGAAAAAAAAACTTGGAGTACTTTTAAAACATTTAGCACATATGGGGGTAATAATGTTGTTCTTCCCCATTACTCCATTACACTAGTACTTTACCCATGAGTCCCAATCGTCCCAAAACAATATGTACAAGGATATGACTCGACTTAGCAACCATGTAATCAACTAGATAATTAACTTGGGTTTAAACAAATGTTGTAACAATAATGCACTAAAAATGAGTGCATACAAGGTAGGCTAAGGCGATTTGGGTGTACATTTAAGTGGGGTGTAACAAATTCTTCCTTCAAGTAAAATGCTTAAAGTTCGAAACGAAAAGATAGGCTCTGAGGGGTGTACTAGGGGTATCGTGTACTAAGAATGAGTACAACGCAAAGGGTGTGGGAGAATTACTTGACCAATGTAGCCAATGTAATTATAACAAAAACACAGGTGTAAAACAATGGGTTAATCCTAATGCCTCTTATCATGTAGTAAATCTAACTACACGAATGTAGTCTCACTTGTGGCCTTGGAATGGTCCTAACGCAAGTTCTAGAATCTAAGTGCTACCGGTACACACATCATAGCATAAATGCTTTTCCTACCAATTCTAGGGGCGAACCTCACATATTTGGGGGTGGAAAATTTTTTAGTGGTACGGTTTTTGTGCTAGTCATATAACTCCTATCCGTGAGACGCTCATTAAGATCAAAGTTTCACTCCTATATGTTGTAAAAAATTTTAAATTTGGCACTAAAATTACCCTAACAGGTATTTCTCTCAGTTTTATTACACATCTACTATTAAACAAACAAAAATCAAGCGCAATTGTATTCTCTAAAATCGTACTTTTACCCTCCCCTTACACTTAAGATGAACATTGTCCCCAATGTTCAAATAACAAGATGTAAAAGAAAAAAGTAAAAGAATGAAATCAAATACTCCCCTGATTCGCTCGGTGGATAATGAAATTACACGGTTAGATCTTCCTCCAAAGTAATGTTGAAGTTCCATGACTAATGCATCGCCATAAGCTTGATTCCATAAACATCTCCTTGTCCAAAATAACCTGTTAAACCTGAGAAAACAAACACGAAAACCTGCATAACATCGGCGGGAAAAATCTATATATAAGGATATAATGCTTGTGGAATGATAATTTTGCAGATTCCTGGAGATTATAAGTTGGAGATTTTAATAAAAACTTTTTATGAAAACAAAACTTTCAAAAATTTCTGGAAATTAAATCTGACGCCGTCAGGTTATAAACCCTGACGCCGTCAGAAATGACCTGACAAAAATTTTCATTTTAAGTTTCCGGAAAATTTCTGGAAAAACCTTTACCTTACTTCCTGGAAATCCTGCAAAACATCATTATGACTCGATACAAGCATTTGACTCAAACAAATACTAATATGTATGTTAATTTATTATTATTATGATTCATGTTTATTTGTGTTCTAATAAACCGATTTAGATTTCCCTTACACTTATCTTTTGCAAAATACCTTTATATGTAGTTAAGACGAAGTTAAAAACAACATAAAGCATTTTCACAAATTACTTTTGAACATGAATCAATAATAATAAAATTTAAACACACATACGGAAACAAATAAAAACAAACAAACAAATAAATAAACACACAAAGCAAATAAAGCAAATAAAGCTTGGGTTGCCTCCCAAGAAGCGCTTTTCTTTATTAACGAGTCTTGTAGCTAGACTCAAAGTCACGTACATTACGTGACTCCATCATCGGTCACGGTTCCTAGGCCATTCTCCTTCCCGGTTTTATATTCCGGTCCTAATTTCAAACAATCCTTGTAGAAACCGAATATCCTTTCCATAACATAGTCTACTCCTTTACTTCTATCCTCATCATTCCTATAGTAGACCGCTTGCTTGAGCTCCTTCTCAACATTTGAAAAGTGTTGGAATTGTTCTATCTTATATGGCATTTGGTAGCTTACTTCATCGGTCTCATCCTTAAATCTAACTATCCCTAAGGAAGGTTCATAAGTCATTCTAGAGACCTCAACAAATGGTTTTCCAAAAACCACTTGAGTCAAGGATGCATCGACTATTGGGCGGATATCTTCTACAATTAAAAAGTCGATGACATAGGTGAAGTTTCCTACATAAACCGGTAATCCCTTAACTCTTCCCGTGAAGTTACTCATCCAACCCTTGTCAGGGAACATCCTATACCCAAGTTGGTTTTTCATTATCAAGTTGTAGTGGGCTCTAGTCATGATGTTTATGGGTGATCTAAGGTCGATGTAGGCTTTCCACACATGCAAATGTCCGATGTTGCATGGTATGTTGAGATTAGAAGGGTTGCCTATTTCTATGATTGGTCTACCTAGGAAGTATGGTGCCTCGGGGTCATCGAATAAGTTTGTATGATATGCGCGCTCTTCCTTAGTGGGTAGCCTATTGAAGTAGTCCTCATCATCATCTACTTCTTCAATCACACTTGTCCTAACTTCCTTATCAACCTCGACTTTCCTATCCTCATCCTTAGGTTCACTATTATCCTCATTCCTATCAATTGGTTTAATAGTGACAATGTTGACAAAGTGGACGTGTTTGGATGAAGAGGGGTCTTTTACTTGGGGTCCGCTATTTGTGTTCCTAGCATCCTTATGTGGAGGTGATAGCACTTGGTTATTGAGGGCTTTCAATAAGTTGTCAATTTTGTTGGTCATCTCTGTTTGTTGTTGATTGAATTCGGTCTCGAATCTAGCCATCCGAGCTTCTTGAGATGCCATAAATTGAGACATCAATCCTTCAAAGTTATTGGTACTACCATTTCCGGAAGGATTGTTGTTGAAAGTACGGTTCGAGTTGGAACCGCTTGATTGGAAACGATTATGTGGGTTGGAAGAATTGGGTTGTTGCGTGTTTTGGTTTTGTTTCCACCTAAGGTTCGGGTGATTTTTCCATGAGGGGTTGTATGAATCACCGTAGGGGTTTGGCTCGGGCTTGAAAGTGTACCACTTGTCTCCCGCTCCGTCGGTACGCGAGGATGCGTAGTCCACAAAAGCTTGTTCGGGGAGTTCCATGCAATCACGAGTGTCGTGGGGACCACTACATAATTCACATGAAGAAGTGATTTTGTTCACTTGGCTTGAAGGTTTAGGAGCCTCGTAGGATTTCATGAGAAACTTGACTTGGTCTTCAAGTTCTATGATCCTACGGTCAGAAGTGCTTGAATTGTTCGAAGGCAAAGATATTGCCTTGACCGTTTTATTCAAATCACGGGGATCACTCCAAATTTCGTTGTCATAAAGAGCAAGATCCTCTAGGAGAGCCCATGATTGTTCCGCACTTAGATCACGTAGCTTGCCACCGGCCGATTGGTCAATGGTTTGCCTCGTGGAGAGATTGATATGGTCATAGAAGATTTGGACTTGGAGCCAAAGTTCTATGCCATGGTGAGGGACTTTTTGGAGTAAGTCCTTGAATCGAGTCCATGCCTCGTAGAGAGTTTCGCCTTGACGTTGTTGGAACATCAAGATATCATTCCTTAGCTTGGTAGTTCTTCCCGGTGGGAAAAACTGAGCAAGGAAACGAGTAGTGAGATCATCCCAAGAGGTAATGGATCCTGCGGGTTGACGCTCTAGCCACTGACTAGCTTGGTCCCGCAAAGAGAATTGGAAGAGACGCAATCGGGTCGTCTCTCGAGTGGCAACATCAAGGTCTATAGAATCAACGATTTTAAGAAAGTCCTTGAGATGTTGATTAGGATCTTCAGAACGAAGTCCATGGAATGCGCATCCGCTTTGCACTAACCGGATGGTGTCGGATCGCAAGGGTGTGATATTGGCTCCTTGAGTGAGCTCAATGGTGTTTCGATAGCCATGGTGGCTAGGACGGGAATACTCTCCTAAAGTACGGGCTCTAGGAGGTGGTGGTGGTTGTTGTGGTGGTGGGTTGTGAGGGTTAAGGATATTACCATCTTCCATGATGTCGGATGGTATGGTTACGAACAAAGAAACGAAGAAAATAGATAGACTAAAGAAAATCTAGAAAAAAAATAAAATAAAAATCTCACTAGAAAGGAATCTAGTGAGTAGACCTAATAGAAATAAAAATTCAACCTAAACAATAACTATTCCCCGGCAGCGGCGCCAAAAACTTGATGCGTGGGTTTTGTAACCTTACAACAGGTTTTACCTCTCAAGGGATCTCAAGAGGCTTACAACCCCACCAGGCAGTGTACCTGACCGATGTAGTATAGTGTAGTGGTAAGTACGGGGGATTGATCGTTCTCCACAGGGAATAGTGTTCGTTAGGTGTGAAAGGCTACTCTAATTAGGTCTAAGGGTTGAGGAAGATTCTTTTTTTATGTTTTTATATTTTTATGAAAGCAAGTAAAATCTCGGTTTTGAAGGAGTGGGCGGAATTAGTTGCTAGTCAACCAACCCAATTAACTACAAATGCAAATAAAGTAAAATAACAAGAATGAAAATGTGGTGAGAAACTTATGTGTAGAGAAGTGTGTTTACTTAGATTTCCTTACTCCCTAACTATCTTTTACCGGTTAATTAGTGTGTATTAGTCGCGTGGATGACGGGTGTATTCCTTAATACCATTCGTGGGGTGGCGTACTTACTTCCCCAACTCTACAAGCTCCTACTTCACTCCTATGTTGAGCCGGCTAGGAAGCTCCTAACATGGGATCACTAGAATTCGCTTGTGCATTAAATACAACCATAAAAACCTTTAGTACGCATTTGGTTCATGTTTCTTAAGACGTTCAAGCAAGTTACCGAATAGGAAGTTAGCCAGTTTTCTTAAGCCTAACATAGATAAACAATCATCCAATACAACTAACAACACACTAATAACCAATAATCAATAGCTAGGTTTCATTAGATCTAAGCAAACACAAGATAAAATTAGCCTAACATGTTAAACAAAAGACAAGAATAAGATAGAATCAAACAACACATAGACATATTGAATGATTAATTGATAACTTATCTTTCAATGTAACATCGAAGATCTCAAGGCAAAAAGCCTTGAAAAAGATGCTAAAATCGTCTTAGGGTTTTCTCCCAAAATTCCACACACTAAGCTCTCCCTTATGACAAAAAATTAGAAAACTATATATAGACTTTTGCATCTGACGGCGTCACCTTATGGATTGTGACGCCGTCACCTCGCCGCTTCTAGGGTTCCCGGATGACCTTCTTGACGCCGTCCCTCTTTAGCTCTTCAAAAATCCATTCTGGCTTATCAAGGCTTGACGCCGTCGAACCTTGAACGTGACGCCGTCCCCTTATGATTTAAGCCGTGACGCCCTTGATCAAGTTAAAGCGTGACGCCGTCAGAATTCACATGCTATTTTCACTGGCTTATCATGAGTAAATTTCACGTCCACTTTTTCTTGCCAAAGCATGACGCCGTCCAGAGTAAATTGTGACGCCGTCAAGGGTAACTTTCAGCCGATTTTTGAGACTTTGTCGTTTTCTTCACTTTTATGCTCCAAAAACGTCCAAAATGCCTCCTTTTCCAGATTTCTCCTCAAAAGTACCTAAAATGACAAAAGGAACGATTTAGGGCGATATTTGATCAAATAAATACGATTTAGGGCTTAAATGACCCCTTAAAAGCGGTACACTTTTCGCTTCATCATATCTTTGGTACTTTGTAGGTCCATTATAATGTTCGTTTAACAATTATCTAATGACTTTCACTTAGATATTTGTTGTTATCAACTCATCTTGCATTCATGCAAATGGTATATATAGTCTAATTTATAATACGACTTGTGACCGGATCTAAACACACACATTGTGTTGGGGATACTTTGAGTATATACTTGATAGCACGCAGAATTTACTACCAAGTACTTAGAAGAATATGTGTTTGGTGATTGTATGATCGTATGAATGTAACAATAATAATAAACAAGACAATTGTTTAACCAAACACTTTGCTTTCAATATATTGAACGATTAAACGTGAAGCTCTTAACAATGATTGTTCGTATAAGAAATATGAATATCGATTAGGTATGATGTATATAAAACCCTAACTGAGGATCTCTTTTTATAGCACAAAGAGTCCTTTACAAGTAAACTATATTCTATACAAATAAGATATACATAATATCCATTCCATATTTATCTTCACACGGTTTCACCTTAATCTTTTAAGCAGTCCTAACTTTTCTTCATCAGCATTACTAACTGTTTTTGTATTCTTCTCTTCATCAGCAGTACTAACTGTTCTTGTATTCTTCAACCGTACTAACTGCTTAATTTAATTCCCAACAGTCCTCCCCTAAACTTATGATTTCTATACAAATCAACAAGTTTCTTGAATTAAACTTCTGCTTATGTTGATGGGGTAGATTTTTTCAAACACTTATCTTTAATCTCGAAACACTTGGGAATTTTCTTCACATATCGTGCTCTTTTTGGTCAACTCCTCAAAAATTACCATAAATAAATTTATTCCTATAAGGAATTAATTCCAAATACCAACCCAAAGAATTTACTTCCTTATACCAACCCAGCATTTAATTACTTTAATACTCCATTGGTTCTATAAAAAAACCTTAAATTCATAATACTATCACCATTACACACATCAACCTTCAAATCATAACTATCAAACCCAATGAGTTCTTCCAATCCAAACATTGTTGAGATCTCATCAGATTCATCTTCAGATTCAGAAAGTGATGGATGGAGATCTTACTTTCCACCGAACTACACTAATCTGACTATCAGAAACCCATCTCCAAAAGCTCAAGAAGTATCTTCTGACGATGACCTTTCAATATCCTCTGATGATGATGATCAACAAGCACTTCCACTATCAGTTGTATTGACAAGAGAGATAGAGAAAGCTGTGGCAAAAATGAGTAAGGTTCAAGTGCCCGAAAAACATCAACCACTTCCACTTCCAAGACCTGAGAAACAAGTTTTGGGACTTCCTAGTTGGAAAGTGTGGAACTCAATCAATGGCAAGGGAGTTCACAAATCCATGCCATACTTCAAGGACAAAGGCAAAAGGAAGCTTGAGTAGTGGTTATATGTTAGATTGGTTTAGGTTTGTGTATTGGTAGTTGATTGATTTGTGATGTTAGGAGTTGGTTGGTTTTGTTGGTTTTTCTTATGTAATGAATCCACATCTGTAATGAATAAATGTTATGCACCTGTTTATATTTATCTCTGACTCTTAATTCCTCCCCTGAATTTCATAAGCATCTTTAACAGCAACTAGAACAAACTTTATTCCTCCCCTGTTTGGAAGAATCTTCACCATCAGATGAACTAGAACATATGACAACCAAGCTCAGCATCCAATATGACAATTTGTACAAGTTACTATCAATTCAGTTGTGTAGTTTCAAACTGCTCTCAACACTTCCAGATGTGTTACCTTCTGAGAGAGGTGTATCACAGAGCATAAACTCAGTAGGAACTAACTTTGAACAATCAGTACAAACTGGTGAAGCCAGCAGTACAAACTGTCAACCCCAGCAGTACAAACTGTTAGTAAAAAGTTTTCAGAGATAAAATCAAGTTGTAAGTTTAATGTGGATTTGAAAACATTTTTGTCCACTTATAGTTTTTAGCAAACTATCAGCTATGAACGGATTTGACATGTCTTTACCAATAGCCGTTTGTTATGGACTAGCCAACTCTTCACACTTAGATTTGGTGAGTTGATAACCAACCAGTTTTTGGTAAACTGTCAACCATAAACGGATTTGAGTAGTCTTTACCAGAAACTGTTTGATCTGGACTAGTTGATTCTTATGTTGGTTAGACATGGTGAATCAATTACCATTTGTTGTGTGACAAGCATACACACTTGACAATCCAAACCACCATACTTTCCAAAGCACAATCCAAAGCAAAAAACTTTTCTTAACCTGAAATGTTAGTCCAAAACCAAAGAAAACACAATATACAATATTCTCTTTTAACAGTTATCACAATTGACTAACAGTACCAAAAATTACCAAGCAGTACTAACTATACAAATAGCATAATTAGCAGTACAAAAACCAAAAACATTTAGATATTAATCTTTTGAAGGATTAAGCATTTCAATACCTGTTACCAAGTACTGAAATCTGCTTACATCAAAACCTTTTGTTAAGAGATCAGCAAAGTTGTCATCAGTGTGTATTTTAACAACTTTTATTAACTTCTTTTCAGCACAGTCTCTTATAAAATGATGTCTAATTTCAATATGTTTAGTTTTTGAATGTTGAACTGGATTCTTAATGATACACATTGTACTGCTATTGTCTATATGTATAATTGTGTTTAAGAAATTGTACCCATAATCAAGCATCTGGTTTTGAATCTAAAGAACTTGAGCACAAAAACTTGCTGCTGCCACATATTCTGCTTCAGTAGTAGACGTGGCCACCATAGTCTGCTTCTTACACTGCCAAGAAATTAATCTACAACCCAAGAACTAACATCCACCTGTTGTAGACTTTCTATCCATGCTAGCACCAGCATAATCAGAATCAGAGAATGCCACTAGATCAAATGCAGACTCTTTAGGATACCATAGCCCCAAGTTAGGCTGACCTTTAAGGTATTTGAAGATTCTTTTTACTGCTGTGAGATGAGACACCTTAGGATTTACTTGGAATCTTGCACAGACACAAACAGCAAACATAATATCAGGCCTAGATGATGTAAGGTACATCAGAGACCCAATCATAGATCTATACATGTGCACATCCACATCTTCACCACTGTGATCCTTTAATAGCAAATGTGTCTCCTTATCAACTGGTGTACTAGCAACCTTGGCATCTGTGAATTGGAATTTCCTCAATATTTCACCAACATATTTATCCTGAGAGATAAATATACCATCTGGCTTTTGCTGTACTTGAAGACCTAGAAAGAAGGTAAGCTCTCCCATAGAACTCATCTGAAACTGGTCTTTCATCAGCTTTTCAAACTCCTTACACATCTGTTTCTTTGTAGAACCAAAAATGATGTCATCTACATAGACTTGTACTGGTAGAATATCACCCTTGTTCTTTTTAATAAAGAGAGTTTGATCAATTTTCCCTCTATGAACCCATTCTTTAGAAGATATTTAGCAAGAGTCTCATACCAAGCTCTTGGAGCCTGATGCAGTCCATATAGAGCTTTCACCACCTTATAAACCTTGTCAGGATGCTCTGGGTCTATAAAACCTGGAGGTTGTGAAACATAGACCTCCTCATCAATAGTACCATACAAAAAGGCACTTTTCACATCCATTTGATAGACCATAAACCCCATAAATGAAGCATAAGCAAGAAATAATCTTATTGCTTCAATCTTGGCAACTGGAGCAAAAACTTCCTCATAATCTATACCCTCTTCCTGAGTATAGCCTTGAGCAACCAATCTTGCTTTGTTCTTTATCACAATGCCCCTCTCATCCTTCTTGTTCCTGAATACCCACTTTGTACCAATCACTCTCATTCCCTTTGGTAGATCAACCAGAACCCATACATTCTGAATTTTGAATTGAAGCATTTCTTCTTGCATAGCTTCAACCCAACTTGATTCTTCTAAAGCCTTTAACACATTCTTGGGTTCAATCTGAGATAGAAAACATACAAACATACACTCATGCTCATCATCATGATGTTTCTCCTCATATACCACACTGAGAAATCCATGATGATCTGGGTCTTGACTCTAGATTGTACATCTCCTATGATATTGGTAAGTGGATGATTCCTATGTACAATAGTATGGGGAGTAGAAGGAGCTGCATAGCTGGTAGGCATGTTTTGCAGACCATCTCCAAAGAAATCAAACTCATCAACTTGAGAAGCAGTATCAACTGGTGAATCAAGATGAGGTTGACTTGGTCCAGCAGCATCACTATTTTGCTCAGCAGTTGGAACTTGTGGCTGAGCAGTACTAACTCCATTTGTACTGCTCGTTGGATTTTCAGCTTCTTTACCATTCTGACCACTGGTTTCAGCAACATCTTTCTCTTTGTCTACACCACTTGATGAAGGAATATCATCTTTCTTTGTAGAAGACTCATTCACCGGACTTTCTTCCATGACTGGTATGAAAATGCAATCATCATCTTCCTCCTCTGA
Source organism: Artemisia tridentata subsp. tridentata (assembly GCA_021014915.2). Classification (NCBI taxonomy): domain Eukaryota; kingdom Viridiplantae; phylum Streptophyta; class Magnoliopsida; order Asterales; family Asteraceae; genus Artemisia; species Artemisia tridentata. Next base: position 400,729,584 of record CP139508.1, read on the forward strand.
ACCTGCATCATGGTTAGTATTTGTACCTGTAACAGGCACATAATTCATGGAATCTGAAAGACTGTCAATATCAAAGATCCAATCTGGACCTACACCTGCAACATTTGGTTTATTCTCCAAAAATTCTATGTGCAGATTTTCTTCTACTTTCTTGGTGCTTGTATTGTACACCCTAAAAGCCTTACTGTGTAAAGAATAACCAACAAAGAAACCTTCCTCAGATTTCCCATCGAACTTTTCTAGTTGGTCTTTGGTATTAAGGATAGTAACATGACAACCAAAAGGTCTCATGAAGCTTAAAGCAGGGGTTCTACCTCTAAGAAGCTCATAAGCAGTCTTATTGTGAGGTTGCACAACTAAAACCCTATTCAATACATAACAAGCAGTGCTAACTGCTTCAGCCCAAAATGAAACTGGTAGCTTAGAGTCAACTAACATTGTCCTAGCAGCCTCTATAAGAGTCCTATTCTTTCTCTCAGCTACACCATTTTGCTGTGGGGTTCTAGCTACACTAAACTCCCTCTTAATACCTTTTTCTCTGCAAAAATCATCCATCACCCTATTCTTGAGTTCAGTCCCACTGTCACATCTGATTATTTTAACTTTCTTATCAACTAGGTTTTCTACTTCAACAATGAAGGTCTTAAGGATTTCACTAGTTTCATCCTTAGTTTTCATAAAGAACACCCAAGAAAACCTACTATAATCATCAGTGATAACAAGACAGTATCTCTTAAAGTTCAAGCTATTCACAGAGGTAGGACCAAACAAGTCCATATGCAACATATATAAAGCTTGAGAAATAGAGTTCTGGGTCTTTGGCTTACATGAGGCTCTGTGTTGCTTACCTTTAAGGCACGAAACACAAGTTTGGTCATTGAGAAAAGTTTTATTTGGTAAACCTCTTACCAACCCATTTTTAGCAATATTGTTAATGGTTTTAAAATTAACATGACCAAGCCTCCTGTGCCACAACATTGATTCTTCCAATGTGGCTTTTGCAACAAGACAAGTAAGTCCAACCTTAGTGACCGGATCTACACACACGCCTTGTGTTAGATGTGATACTAAGAATTATACGTAGTCTAGCACGCGGAATTTACTAGCTAGTACTTAGAAGACCTTTTGTGTTTTATATGATTTGAATGTAATAATGAATGAACACAGAATAATGAACTTCAACGATTCAATATTATTAGAATAATAATACGAGTGATCTCCTATCACTAGGGTTTACAACCTTGAATCTTAACGTATAAACTCTTATCGTATATGTGTGTATTCTATGTGTATTGTATCTGCTAAACTTTAACCTAGGCAATCCTTTTATAGACCAAGGATTCCTTCACAAGATAACTATCAACTTAATTCTAGACGATATACACAAAATCTATTCCATATTTATCTTTACACAGTTTTATCATAAACAATCCTAACTTCTTCACTCAGCAGTCCTAACTGCTTATGTCTTCCAAACTCTTCAGCAGTCTTAACATCCATCTTCAACAGTACTAACTGCTTAAGCTTAATTTCCCAACAATCCTCCCCTAAACTTATGATTTCTATCCAAATCACTAAGTTTCTTCAAATTAAGCTTTTCCTTCCAAATGAGGATTCTTCCAAACACTATCATCAGTTTCTTCGTTTGGGCTTTCCTTAGCTTTTGCAGTATCTACTATTCAGTTAGTGCTTCTTCTCCAGTCTTTATTTTCTTTGCAACATCTGATTCCATAGTTTCTGATTCTCTTTTCTTACCTGTTTTGAAACTTCTTCTTGGAGTGTTCAAAATAGCATAAGTTTTATAGAATTCCCTTTCAATTATAGCACAAGATTTTCCCTTGAATTCATTCATAGTGTAATTTGCTGAGTTCTTCAAATAATGTTTCATAGACTCAACTTGTTCCTTCTTTGTTGGTAAGTTTATCTTGTGTTGACATAAATAATGCCTAAAAACATTATTCATATCTCTATGTTTTAATGATCACAAAATATAAACTCATTAAACATAAACTTATCAAATAAACAAGTATTTACTTGTAAATATTCACTTCTACAACTTAATCACTTAAGGTATGAATAAACAAGTGCTTAACGCATTACATGATCAAAGAAACATTTTCTTAATCACTAGATTTTTTATAAAATGTCAAAAACATTTTATATCTTTTAGAAAAACATTTTTGGTAATAAATAAAAAGGTTTAATTCATTATAAATTTATGAATTCAAATTTTTAACCAAAATCAGTAAAAATGTTCCAGAAAAACCTTCCCCACAAAAAGACAAAACTGGCCAACGGGCAGGGAGAGCGGCCCCCTTAATTATGCTAGGCGGTCCCCTTAAAATTAAGGGGACCGCCCCCCTATTTAAGGGGGCCGGCCACGCTCCTGTAGGTTCCAGCTGTCCAGTTTTTCTGCCTATAAATACCAGCCTTCCCCTGGATTTTTACTCACCTTTTGCACACTGAAACTTTCTGTTGTAAATCACATTTCATATCTTCAAAAACCCTTTGATCATATAATCTTAAGCTTTGGTTTCTAAGTGATCCAAGCTTCCTCCATTCAAGTGCAAGAGAAGAATACTCCTTCAACAACTAGAGAAGAAGTATTGCAACTTAGATACCTAAGTTGTTTGTGTCATTATTCATTTGTATATAAGTTGTGTATTGTGGTTAGATAGTTGTGTGAATAATTGTTTGGGATAGGTTAGTGTGTAAGTAGAGAAGTTGTGTTGTTAAGGTGTGTAAGTAGTGAAGTTGTGAAGAAGTAGAAGTGTATATAGGTTGTGCTTAGTTGTGAAGTGATAGTGAAGAAGTCGTGAAGAAGAAGGTGTGATTAAGTCGTGTTTAAGTTGTGAGATTGGTTCTAGCTACGATTAGAACTCGACATCTAGCTTTGTGTCGTTAAGCCGGTGTAAGCTAAAGTTGTGTAAGGTTTTCTCCGCCATAAGGGAGCTTGTTGACATAGTGAAGAAAACTCTCGAGTTAGGTGCTCGGGGAGTGGAGTAGGGCAAGGAAGGTGTCCTTGTAGCCGAACCACTATAAATCTCTTGTCTCTCGGTTAGATCTTTCCATCTCTAACTTTCATTTCATTTTATTACCTTACTTGCATTACTTATTTATATCTACTTATATACATATTGTTCATATTGTTCAAAGAGTTAAGATCACATAAATTCGAATCTAAGTTTTAAAAAATAAACAAAGTTTTCATAATATAAATTTAAAAGGACATAAAACTATTCAACCCCCCTTCTAGTTTTCCACAATTGGTATCAAGAGCCACGTCAAACAAGATTTTTAAAATTAACTGTATTTTAAAACTTGAAACGATCTATGAAATCTTTAAAATATTTAGAAGGGCAATATATGCAAAGACCACCACTATTTGAAAGTGATGGTTTTCTTTATTGGAAAAATAGATTCGAAACTTATGTGAAATCAAAGGATCTTGATCTTTGGCATGTTATTACCTATGGTGATTTTCCTCCTATTCAAAATAATCCTTTAACTAAAATAGATGAAATTGTACCTTTTGAAAAACAAAATGATGATTTGATAAAGAAGCTAGCAAAAAATAATGAGGCTAAAATGGTAATTTATAATGCGCTACCACGCAAAGAATATGAAAGAATTTTTATGTGTCAAACCGCAAAAGAAATTTGGGATTCTTTACTAATCACTCACCAAGGTAATAGTCAAGTCAAAGATAACAAAATAGATCTTCTTGTTCAACAATATGAACAATTTACAATTCCTAAAGAGGAATCTATTGATAATGCATTTGCTAAATTTAACACAATCATCACAAGTTTAAAAGCACTTGATGAGACTTTCTCTAGCAAAAATTGTGTAAGGAAATTTCTTAGGGCATTGCATCCAAAATGGCGCGCGAAAGTCACGGCTATTGAAGAATCGAAGAACTTGATGACGCTATCGCTTGATGAACTTATTGGCAACTTGAAGGTCCATGAAGAAATCATAAAGAGAGACTTTGAAATGGTCAAGAGTAAGAAAGATCAAATAAAAACTCTTGCGCTAAAAGTCAAAAAGGAGGTTAGTGATGATGACGATTCAAGTGACGATAGTGAAGACGAAGAATATGCAATGGCCGTGAGAGAATTCAAGAAATTCTTCAAGAGACGAGGAAGATTCACGAGACAACCGCGAGATGAAAGAAGATCGCTTCAAAGAAATAGAAATGATAACTACGGGAAAAGAAAGTGCTTTAGATGTGGAAGTCAAAACCATCTCATTGGCGAATGTCCAAAGCCACCGGGTTATGATTACGAAAGCGCATTTGTTAGTGGAACATGGAGTGATAGCGACAAAGATGAAGCGGACAAAGAAAAAGACGAAAAGTGCCTTGTAGCTCAAGCCACCGATGAAATATGTCTAGGGATAAATTTGGAGCCCGACGAATGGATTAAGGATAGCGGATGCTCGAAGCACATGACGGGAAACCGGAAGCTATTCTCCTCCTACAAGGCATACAACGGAGGTAATGTTATTTTCGGTAGTGATTTTCGTGGAAAAATCATTGGCAAAGGTACGATCTCTCAACACTCCCTAACTATTGAAAATGTTGAGCATGTAGATAATTTAACATATAACTTGCTTAGTATAGGACAAATATGTGATAATAATTGTAGGGTTACTTTTACAAGTAAAGATAGCAAAATAGTCAAGGACGGAAAGGTCATAGGTAGAGGAGTTAGGAAAGGTGGCGTATATGTTATGAAACTGGGAAATAAACCGGAAGATAAAATATGTCTAGCAACCTTAGATGAAAACTCTACATTGTGGCATAGAAGATTAGGTCACGCAAATATGCAACAAATACAATCCCTAGCCTCTAAATAATTAGTTAGAAACTTGCCTAACCTAAGATATGATCAACACTTTTGCGATGCATATAAAATAGGAAAACAAGCACATGCTAGTCACAAAGCTAAGAATATAGTCTCCACTACTAGATGCCTAGAATTATTAGACATGGACCTTTTTGGTCCAACCGCTGTGCGGAGTTACAGAGGTAATCGTTATACCTTAGTAATTGTAGATGACTATTCACGATACACGTGGACTAGATTTTTAAGTGATAAAACCGAAGCCTTTAATAAGTTTGAAATATTTAGTAAAATGATTCAAAATAAATTAGGATGTTCTATAGTATCAATTAGGACGGACCATGGTCGGGAATTTGATAACGAAGTGCAATTCGGAAAATATTGTGATTTAAATGGGATATCTCACAATTTCTCCGCTCCTTGCACTCCACAATCAAATGGGGTAGTAGAAAGAAAGAATCGAACATTACAAGAAATGAGTAGAACAATGCTGAATGAACAATCTATCCCACAAAAATTTTGGTGCCATGCCGTAGATACATCAGCATATGTAATAAATAGAGTCTCAATTAGGCGAATTTTAGGAAAAACCCCATATGAGTTATTAAGAGGTAGAAAACCTAATCTAAATTACTTTAGGGTATTCGGGAGCAAATGTTTTGTTCTCAATACAAAAGATTACCTTACTAAGTTTGATCCTAAGTCGTACGAAGGAATCTTTCTAGGGTATTCACAAAATAGTAAAGCATACATAATACTTAATAAACACACTATGAAAGTAGAAGAGTCCTTAAATGTAACTTTTGATGAAACTCCACAACCACCTAAGACATTGCCCCTAGAAGATGATGATCTAGTTGAAGAAGAAGCTATTGAGGTTAGTAAAATTAAACCCTTAGGCGATGATAATGAAGATATAATATTAGGAGAAAACGAAATAGTAAATGTTAAGGAATCTAAATCACACCCATTAGATAATATAATAGGTAACCTAAATCAAAGAACCCTTAGATCACAAGCTCAAGATAAAAATAACTTCTTTTGTTTCCTATCAACTATAGAACCTAAAAATATAAATGAGGCATTAAAAGATGAAAGTTGGGTTATGGCTATGCAAGAAGAACTCAATCAATTTAAGACTAATGACGTTTGGGAACTAGTCCCAAATCCCATGAACATGACCATCATAGGAACTAAATGGGTTTATAGAAATAAGTTAGATGAAAATGGAATAGTTACTAGGAACAAAGCTAGGTTAGTTGCCCAAGGTTATAATCAACAGGAAGGAATTGATTATGATGAAACTTATGCCCCCGTAGCTAGATTAGAATCTATAAGAATACTACTTGCCTATGCATGCACCCTAGATTTTAAGTTATTTCAAATGGACGTGAAAACTGCATTCCTTAACGGTTTTATCAATGAGGAGGTATACGTGGCACAACCTCCAGGATTCATTGACTTCGCAAAACCTGATTATGTTTATAAACTCAAGAAAGCTTTATATGGACTCAAACAAGCTCCCAAGGCTTGGTATGATCGATTAAAGGCATTTCTTATTAAACATGATTATTCCATGGGAATGGTAGATAACACTCTTTTCACGAAAAAGAAAAGCCCAAATCTCATCATTGTCCAAATATATGTCGACGACATTATATTCGGATCGACTTGTCAGGATATGTGTGATGAATTCGCCAAAATCATGCATGACGAGTTTGAGATGAGTATGATGGGTGAACTTAATTTCTTCCTAGGATTACAAATAAAACAATTAGAAGATGGAATATTTTTTAATCAATCTAAGTACATTAAGGAAATGCTCAAGAAATTTGGATTAGAAGACGCTAAGCCCATGAAAACACCGATGTCTACAGAAGTAAAACTCACAAGAGATGAAGAGAGTGAGTCCGTAGAAAACTCTAAGTATAGAGGAATGATAGGTAGTTTACTATACTTAACGGCAAGTAGACCAGATATCATGTTTAGTGTCTGCCTTTGTGCTCGCTTTCAAGAGGATCCCAAAACCTCTCACCTAAAAGCGGTTAAGCGTATCTTCCAATACATTAAAGGCACTATACACTTAGTATTATGGTATCCTAAGGGATCCGGCATAGAAACCATCGTCTATGCGGATTCGGATCATGCGGGAGACTACGTAGATAGAAAAAGCACTAGCGGAATTTGCACGTTCATGGGATGTTGTCTAACATCTTGGTTCTCGAAGAAGCAAACCACTCTTGCTATTTCTACCACAGAAGCCGAATATGTAAGCGCTGGAAAGGCATGTCAACAAGCACTATGGATTAAACAAGCTCTCGTAGATTATGGCATTAGGTTAGATGATGTCCCAATTATGTGTGATAACAAAGGTGCCATAGATTTAAGTAAGAATCCCGTTCAACACTCTAGGACTAAACATATAGAAATACGCCACCACTTCCTCCGCGATAACGTTCAAAAAGGAAACATATCTATAGAAAAGGTTGCATCGGAAGATAACTTAGCAGACATATTCACTAAGCCCCTTAAGCGTGAACTCTTTAACCACTTACGTTTAGGCCTAGGAATGATGGAACAAATTGACTGAATTTTCTGCATCTTTGGTACATTTTTTTTCCAGATGGGCGGACCCCTTAATGTTATAAAGGCGGTCCCCTTAATTATTAAGGGGACCGGCTTGTCATTAAGGGGACCGGCCATCTGTCTGTAAAATTTCTTTTTCCTCCCATCTGAGTCTAGGAATCTGTTTTGCACAAAATAAAAGATTGGAATATTTTTTTGCATAAACATATTTATGAACAAAACCCAATCTATTTTCTACAAATCATTCTCACATCTAGGACAACACATGAAAACCATTTTCCTTACATTGTTGAATAATGCTAAAAACATTTTTTTTCATGCATAAGATCTCATATGACTTGTCAAAATATATAATCTAATATATATATTTGATATTCATATATTGAGCAAAATCAAATCAAGGAGACCTTGGATTGTTTCTTAGGAAATTCTTTTGCATTTAGGAGTCGAAACAATCACATCTCCACATTTGTTGCATATAGGCACATACTAGAACAAGCTTATTAATCACATCCTCACAATTGTTCCATCACCTATTCCCCATTAGTTTCTAGTGCCTTTGCTCCATTACCCTTGCCTTAGATGATTAGTTTCCTTAATTCTCTAAATTGCTAGATATAACTTATTGCCTGCTTATTTGTTTATCTTATATGCCATGCATGCTTAATATGTTTCTCTATTGCCTCAAAGAGTGGGACTTTCCTAAAACCAAAAGCTCAAAACATAGCCATCCTCACCTATTTCTGCAGAAAAATCCATTTCTGGAACCTAGAAAGGTACCAGATGGGCGGCCCCCTTAATTCATAAAGGGGACCGCCCATAATTAAGGGAACCGGCCATCTGCTGGACAGGTTCACAGAATCTTTTTCTGCTTTTTAGCCCATTTGATCCTATACTTCCCCAAATTCACAAACACATTTTGTCCTAATCACCCAACAAGCCTATCCATTCCTAAACAACACAAATCATCCACTATAAATAACCCCATATCTCACCATATTCAATCATCCCATCATGTCTTCTCCTATTAACCAAAAACCAAAAACCTCAAAGCTAGCAAGGATGACCTTAAAACTCGGGTGGAAAAGAAAACCTCACCCTCACCACAAGCCCATTACAAATGGTGCGACTAGACAACCAACACCTCCATCATCATTCATCCCCAACTACTCTCCAAGATCACAACCTCATTCCATTGAACCATTTCACAAACCCTATCATTTTGGCCAAACATCCACATTTATTCCAAACTACTTCCCTAAACATCAAACCAACTTCAATGGAATCCTTGAAAACACTCATCACCTTGGTCAAACATCAAACTTTTCACCCCAATACCATCCATTTCCACTAAATAACCAAATCCCCATTCATGAAAGGCAAAAGCTTCATGAAGAGATTAACCAAATCCATGATCTTAGTGATCTCCTTGCTATGCACCTCACACAACGCAACAAGGGACAACCTCCATCCTCACCTTACTCAAATTGCCTACCCCACTCTCTTAACTTGGATCAAGTTACAAACCACACCCACTATTGCCCTTGTTGCATCTTCCTTAAAAAACAAATCCTCCACTTAAGTGAAGATATTTCTTGGATCGAATATCTACTCACTCTTCCTCATCCCATTCCTCCCCTACAACGATATAACATCAGTGGATCCGCTCCATTTCCCTCACCATCACATAACTAAAACCCGTCCACATGCTTTCCGCCTCAAAATAAAATCCCTCACCCTTTTGTGTCGCAAGCAAATCCAATCGCTCTCTTTAGCAATATGAGGACCATTAGTGTTTCTAGTTATGTTGTAATCGTTATGTTTTAAGTACTTTATGTAATGTAATGATGATTCATATGTTATCATATTGAATGCATGAATAAATTAGTTGGTTGTTCTAAATATTTTTGCTATGCATATATTTGTATCTTGTGTCTCCTAACTTGTTTTTGAAGCCAAAATTTCCATAGCTCGTCTCCTTGGTGCCATCGAACGAGGGGGAGTAAACATCAAGGGGGAGTTCTCATCCCGACAAATTTAGTCTCTAAAACTTGTCGGCATAACCTTTTTGATTCTACAAAAAGGGGGAGAAGTGAATATAAACTCACTAAATACTTGTCCAAAAAAAAAAAAAAATTTTGGATTTAATAAGTTTAAGTTTTGTAATCATCAAAAAGGGGGAGATTGTTGACATAAATAATGCCTAAAAACATTATTCATATCTCTATGTTTTAATGATCACAAAATATAAACTCATTAAACATAAACTTATCAAATAAACAAGTATTTAGTTGTAAATATTCACTTCTACAACTTAATCACTTAAGGTATGAATAAACAAGTGCTTAATGCATTATATGATCAAAGGAACATTTTCTTAAACACTAGATTTTTTATAAAATGTCAAAAACATTTTATATCTTTTAGAAAAACATTTTTGGTAATAAATAAAAAGGTTTAATTCATTATAAATTTATGAATTCAAAATTTTAACCAAAATCAGTAAAAATGTTCCAGAAAAACCTTCCTCACAAAAAGACAAAACTGGCCAATGGGCAGGGAGGGCGGCCCCCTTAATTATGCTAGGCGGCCCCCTTAAAATTAAGGGGACCGCCCCCCTATTTAAGGGGGCCGGCCACGCTCCTGTAGGTTCCAGCTGTCCAATTTTTCTGCCTATAAATACCAGCCTTCCTCTGGATTTTTACTCACCTTTTGCACACTGAAACTTTCTGTTGTAAATCACATTTCATATCTTTAAAAACCCTTTGATCATATAATCTTAAGCTTTGGTTTCTAAGTGATCCAAGCTTCCTCCATTCAAGTGCAAGAGAAGAATACTCCTTCAACTACTAGAGAAGAAGTATTGCAACTTAGATACCTAAGTTGTTTGTGTCATTATTCATTTGTATATAAGTTGTGTATTGTGGTTAGATAGTTATGTGAATAATTGTTTGGGATAGGTTAGTGTGTAAGTAGAGAAGTTGTGTTGTTAAGGTGTTTAAGTAGTGAAGTTGTGAAGAAGTAGAAGTGTACATAGGTTGTGCTTAGTTGTGAAGTGATAGCGAAGAAGTCGGGAAGAAGTTGTGAAGAAGTCGTGAAGAAGAAGGTGTGATTAAGTCGTGTTTAAGTTGTGAGATTGGTTCTAGCTACGATTAGAACTCGACATCTAGCTTTGTGTCGTTAAGCCGGTGTAAGCTAAAGTTGTGTAAGGTTTTCTCCGCCATAAGGGAGCTTGTTGACATAGTGAAGAAAACTCTCGAGTTAGGTGCTCGGGGAGTGGAGTAGGGCAAGGAAGGTGTCCTTGTAGCCGAACCACTATAAATCTCTTGTCTCTCGGTTAGATCTTTCCATCTCTAACTTTTATTTCATTTTATTACCTTACTTGCATTACTTATTTATATCTACTTATATACATATTGTTCATATTGTTCAAAGAGTTGAGATCACATAAATTCGAATCTAAGTTTTAAAAAATAAACAAAGTTTTCATAATATAAATTTAAAAGGACATAAAACTATTCAACCCCCCCTTCTAGTTTTCCACTTCTTGTATCCTGACTTCTGTCTTTCTCTTATTCTTTGAATCAGATCTTCCCATGTTGCTACTCCATTCTTTTTTAGTATGAACTCTTTAAGCTCCCCTGTCTTTTCTTCTTCATTCAACTGTGTATCTCTTTAGATCTTGTTCTTTCCATGAATTCAGCTATGTTTCATACATCATCAGCAGCCATTTTTCTTGCAAATTCTTCATCTTGAGCTATTTGAGCTTCTTCAGCTTGTTTATCAGCCAATTCTTTTTCTTGAATCTGCTTTGCTACATCTGCATCAAAGGCTATCTGTTCTTGAGTTTTTGGTTTTGATTTCTTTAGCCTTTCCAATTCTTGAACAACATCAACTTCTTCAGATGTCATTGGCTTCTTTCCCTTATCTCCCCTTTGAACTACTTCATGCTCTGTCTCAGCAGTCTGAACTGCTTTAACAGTTTAAACTTCTTTAGCAGTCTGAACTGTTTCTTGTGTCATAACAGTTTCTTCAACATAACTAGAACCTGAACCAATATCTAATTGTTCTTCTTCCTCTTCATTAAGCCTCCCCTGAGAACTTGATCTATCCTTGTCTTTATCAAATTTCCTCCCCTGTTTGGAAGAATTTTCATTATCCCCTTCTGAACCATCTGAATCATCATCATTAGAAGAATCATCCAGTATCACTTTTGCTCTTTTCTTCTTTAACTGATCTTCAAGCTTCTTCACCCTTTTAGTTAGCTTGGTGTAGACTTTGGAAAACAATGCTTTATGAGATTTCAGCTCCTTATTGTTCTTCTTAAGCTCCTCCTCCAAGGTCTTGACTCTGTCAACTAACTTGGTACATATTTCCATCAATTCAGTTTGTGAAAAGCTACCCTCATCACTTCTAGCTGTGTTACCTGCTAGGAGAGGTGAATCTTTGGGCAAGGATCTAGTCTCAACCCTAGTTTGACTAGGTTTAGACCTTCTCCTATAAGTTGTGATGGTTGGTTGTTGAGTTATTGCAAGTACTTGAGTGGATGTGTGATGGGGATCAGTTGGAACTGCTGAACCTTCACCCAACTCAGTTTGAAGCATTTGAGGAAACAATGGAACTGGTTCCCCTTGAAAAAGCCTACTAGCCATAGCCATATTTTGAAAAACCTTTGATTGAAGGCTAGGCGTAGCAAAAATCTCAGTTGGTTTTGTAAGCAGGTATGTCTTTCTATTTAAAATTGTTTGAACAAACCTGGGATACATTAAAAACTTTGTTTTACTGCCAACATTTGATGCCATATCCTCAAAAATAAATTTTGAGAAATTAAAAACTCTGTTTGTAGACAACCAAATGAGAGCAATAGCAATATTGCTACTGAACTGCTCCTAAGCAGTCTTTTTAGGACTTAAACAACATAAAAGAGTATGTATCAAAAATCGCCATTGAGGTGAGAAACATCCTTTTTGAAAAGTCAATTTGTGTTCAGATGTATCATACCCCATTTTAGTAAGTTCTTCCCATATTTCAGTATTTAGCATAGTGTGGATACCATCTGAGTCATTTAATTTAAGATGTATCCTAATTATAGACTCGGTAACAACAAACTTAATACCATCTACTTCAGAATGAATTTCTATGTCTCCGTCATCACTTGTCAAGATAGATGAATTCTGCCAGAACTGTGTGATGTGCGAGACATAAAGAGTAGGAGAAACGGTTAGAGCATACCTTATGTGAGAGTGGTTGAGAAAATCCACAATCTCATAAAACTTTGGTCCATCTCCATGCTCTGTTTTCTCTAAGAACGCAACCTGGTTGTGACGCTTTACAAATTCCAAATCAGCCATTCTACTTGGTAAATTTTAAGTTAACAGCCGTGAATAGTAATAATTTTGAGTGAAAAGATAGAAGATGAAAGCAAAATTGAGATTTTTTGGAGAGAGTTGTAGGGTTTCAATTAACCGACTTAAGAATATGGTAACTTTTATATTAGAATAGGAATATAATAAAATAAAAGTTAAAATATCTATAAGAGGATCCCTCGAAATCCGTAATTCAATCAGTAAAAATTGCAACAAACCACCAACGGCTAGTTTTTACCCCAAAATTAATTATTGACACGTCAGTCATAACGGCTAGTTGAACCGTACCAATTTGTTAAACTAACAGTTTCAACTGTTGGAAAAATTTTGTGAGCCGTATGAACTTATGAAATAAATTTTAAAATACCATGGCTCAAACATAGTTTTTAGCAAACTATCAGCTATCAACGGATTTGTTATGTCTTTACCAATAGCCGTTTGCTTTGGACTAGTCAACTCTTTACACTTAGATATGGTGAGCTGATAACCATACAATTTTAGGTAAATTGTCAACCACCAACGGATTTGATTAGTCTTTACCAGATACCGTTTGCTCTGGACTAGTTGGTTCTTATGTGGGTAAGACATGGTGAACCAATTACCATTTGTTGTATGCAAAGATCACATACTAATCTTCAGAACACCATTTAGTCCAAAACATCAAGCATTCATAATCCCTTGGTGTTTTCCATCCAATCCTGCAATTGTTAGTCCAAAAACAAAGAAACAAGATACAGGCATATGACTAACAATGCACAAAACAAGAAAAATTAATTTCCTTGTGGTGCCCAAGCTAACACAGAATTAGGCTTTCCTCTAGCATCAACATAATTCATTCTTTTCAAAACAATCTTAGCACCATTGGGTTTAATAGGTCTCCATACCCAACATGCTGATGCATTCACTCCAGTACCCATATTTCCCTTAGCAGTGTTTTTATTCATACCAGTACCAACTACTCTGCTAGCAGTTGGAACTGCTGGCTTGGTAGTTGTCACCTTTGGTTTCCAAACTTGATTTTTCACCACTGCTTTCTTATAAAAAGTTCTTTTACCAGTTTTATATGATGGTTTAAAAACAGTTATTTCATTTTGAACTGGTGGCCTTGGGTGAATTGGTCTAATAGGTCTGACAGTCTGAACTGCTGGTCTAGCAGTTTGAACTGCTTTAGGTCCAGACCTTAAAAGAACTGATCTAGGTATCATTCTATCATTCCTAGAAAAAGATTTAGGTCTTGCTATGCTCAACCTATGATTTGTATATCCAGATACCCATTTATCACAATAATCTGCAAGATGGTCAAAGCTACCACAAGAGTAACAAGCTTTCCTATAGCAGACAAAATCTTCCCCTAATTGGTGAGATTTTAGGTCATTCCAATTCCTTTGGTTACGTCTTGGCTTGTTTGTGGTTCTATACATTTCTGCATACCTAACTGTTGGTCTAAAAAGTTTGGCATTGGATCTAGGCCTAACAGTCTCAGGTTTAACCATCTTTGGAACTTTTGGTTCCTCCACTTTAGCACTAACAGGCTTAACCATAGCCTGATCATCGTCATCATCAGAAGTCCATTCCTCAATGGTTGGAGCATCTGAGTCCTTAGCTGAGGACCTATCAGAAGACACCTTGTCCTCAGATAGTGATTTATCACTTGCACTTTCATACACAGATTTATCAACTACATCATTCTTGGGTTGAGGACCATAGTTAAGCACAGGCAATTGAAATTCAGGGAGTCCTGTGTGTTCTAAGTCTATGCCTGGGGGTGTTGGAATTCCTCTATAGGGAGGTGGAACTGACTTATAACCTAGGCCTGACTTAGCTTTATTAAGGATCTGTCATTCAATTATCTTTTGAACACCTTTTGATGTGTATTCTAGTGTGTCTACACTCATCTGAATGTTCTCCTTAGCTTTCTTAACCTGTTCTAGCTCATGTTTTAACACAGTGATCTCATTTTCTCTAAACATTAAGTCTCTCTTAACAATAATCATATCATCAGAAAACTTAGACTCATTATTTTTATAATGAACAATTTGTTCTTCTAACACAGCTAAAGCTCTCTTATGATTTGCTAAGCTAAAAGCAGTTTCAACTAGCTCTTTTCTCTGATTCTCACATCTTTTCTTAAGTGTTTCTAGATCTTTTAAAGCTTCACAAGATTTAGAACATTTTGAAACTTGTACCTCAGAATCTGAGAATGCCATGAGAGCAACCTCTGTAGATGCTTCTGCTTCCTCCTCTGCAATGTAGCTCCAGTCAAATCCTAAGCCATCAATGGCAACCATGGCTTTAGAGCTTGAATCAGTAACCTCCACAACCCTTGACTTGTTTCCATATCCTCTGCTCTTTCCATCTTGTTGGCTTAGTAATCTGCACTCCCTTGAATAATGACCTTTCTTGTGGCAGTTGAAGCACTCAATTTTGGACTTGTCATACCCTGCAACATCATTGCTGTTTATGACAATCTTCTTGCCAGTCTTCTTCAAGAATCTCCTAGCTCTCAAGCTGAGAAGAGAGAGCTGCCATTTGATATCCATCTCTTCAATATCATCTTCATCAATCTCTTAAAGATCTGAATGAGTCAACATACTTCCATTGTGTTGAGTAGTCAAGAAAGCACAATAAGTATCATCATTCAAAAGTCCACTAGTACTGCTTGAGGTGCTAGCAGTACCAAGGTTTGCACTAGCAGTACCAACTGCTCCACCAACTTGCACTTCTTCATCTGGACTTGAGGAACTGGGAGTTGACACAAAGGCCAAATTCCCTGAGCTTGAGCTTGAGCTTGATCCAGCAGACTTCTTAATATCATGTTCAACAATCTTGAAGTTGCTATAGAGATCCATTAAGCTCATGGAATCTATATCAGGCTTGTTTTTCCATACAACCACATGCATAGCCCATTCAGCTGGTAGACTCCTCAGAAATTTGGAGTTGAGATCTTCCTGAGGCATCTCAATTCCTAGAACAGCCAATTGACTCACCAGCTTTTGAAGCCTATTGAACATATGATCCAACGACTCATTGCTTGTTGCAGTAAAGTTCTCAAACTGATGCTTGAGAAGGGTCTTCTGGGTTTTCTTGGTGGCTTCATTCCCACCATATCTTGCAACAATAGCTTCAAAAAGAGATTTAGCACACTTAAACTTACTAAAATTCAGCAACTGATCATTGGGAATAGTCATCAGAAGCAAACTTCTAGCCTTAACATCATTCTTGTGCCTTTCCTTCTCTTCATTAGTGGTTGGCTTTGTCTGCACTGTAGTCTCAGACTTTCCTTCAACAAGAGTTGTTGTTGTTACAGGTGTAAAAGAGTTTCCTTCTTCAATGATCTCCCAAAGTGCATAGTCTTGCACTTGGAAAAACTGCTCAATACGAAGTCTCCACATGTCGAACTCATTAGGTTTAAGCATAGGAAGCTTAGCAGCAATGTTAGTTGTGGTTGGTGTTGTTTCCATGTCCATCTTTGTTCTTCTCGGATCTTCTAAATCTAAGTATCAGAAACCTGGCTCTGATACCACTTGACCGGATCTACACACACGTCTTGTGTTAGATGTGATACTAAGAATTATACGTAGTCTAGCACGCGGAATTTACTAGCTAGTACTTAGAAGACCTTTTGTGTTTTATATGATTTGAATGTAATAATGAATGAACACAGAATAATGAAATTCAACGATTCAATATTATTATAATAATAATACGAGTGATCTCCTATCACTAGGGTTTACAACCTTGAATCTTAACGTATGAACTCTTATCGTATATGTGTGTATTCTATGTGTATTGTATCTGCTAAACTTTAACCTAGGCAATCCTTTTATAGACCAGTGATTCCTTCACAAGATAACTATCAACTTAATTCTAGACGATATACACAAAATCTATTCCATATTTATCTTTACACAGTTTTATCATAAACAGTCCTAACTTCTTCACTCAGCAGTCCTAACTGCTTATGTCTTCAAAACTCTTCAGCAGTCTTAACTTCCATCTTCAACAGTACTAACTGCTTAAGCTTAATTTCCCAACACTTAGGAACTAGTTTATTCATCTCAACACTGTATGTATTATCCTTTCTAGGGATTTTAAGCAATACTTGACTTTTATCAGGTAGCTTGAAATCAGGAGAAAGAATAAGATAATCAGTATCAGTAAATAAAACTTTGTTCTGTTTATCACAAATTTGTGATACACTGAAAAGATTGTACTTAAGTTCTGGTACATAATAAACATTTTCAAAATCAAGATTACCAGTTTTAATTACCCCTTTACTAATAATCCTTCCTCCAATACCACCACCAAAGACAACTTGTTGGGAATTAAATATTCAAGATGTTTCATATTGGATTCTATTCTAAGAAAAACGTTAAGTGTGATTCTGCTGCTAGTGCATTTGGTTCCTGCTGCTAATGTTGTTCCTGCTGCTAGAACATTTGATCCTGCTGCTAGTGATAAATGATTCTGCTGCTAGGCTTAGCATTCTGCTGCTGTTGATCCTGCTGCTAATGATACTTGTTCCTGCTGATAGCGATAACTCATTGCTGCTGCTAGTGAACATTCTGCTGCTAAATGGATAAGTATGAAAAGATATTATTTGTATTTTGGTCAACAATATACGGTAGATAATATCTTACCCCATGTGCTTAGTTAACAAGTTGTGTACACAGATACATGTTGTATCTTATGTACTGAGACACTCAAGAGATAAGTTAACAAGTAAGTCGGCTAAACTTTTAGCAATATGTAAAGATCTTCTTGGACTATAAAAGGAGATCTTAGACTCGATATTATGTGTGCATAAAAATAGAAAAATTGATAAGTTCATAACTGTTAAGACATAGAACAAACACAAGAATATCACAAGTTGTAAGAATATAAGATTCAAGGTCTTTGTAACCCTAGTGATAGTGATCACTCGTATTATTTCTTGAATAATTGATGTGTGCGTATGTTTATTACTCTAATTCTTTTATATCCACGGTAGCGGCGCCAAAGACTTGGTGCGCGCGTGATGTGTCGTTGTGTTTTTAGCAGTATTAATGCCTACTCAAGTTTTAAATTTATATTTAGCCGACTTATCAATAAACACACACTTTAACGAGCAGTGTACCCGGTCAGTATGAATATAAGGGTAAGTAGAGTGTCGATCACTAAGAGTGAAACGTATTATCTAGTTATTCTAATCAGTATTTTAATATCTTAAGTTAGCTATACAACCTAATCTAACGCAAGGGGGTTCAGCCTGAGAGACTGGTACGGTTTGGTTATGATTAACTATAAACTAAACTAATGAGCATGAATCAGCGATTAGCACAAACGTACACAGATAGATACTCGAGACAATAAGAAGACCTGTCCTGATAATTAAGTAGCTTGTCACTTGTTTTATTGCTAGTTTTATATGAAGTGTATATAATTAAACCTTTCTCGTTGGCTCTAATCTTATCGGCGAGTAAACCCTTAATGATCACTTATGTCTATCCCACTATCCTAGAAACGATAGAATAAATAGGCGAGGAAGGGGCATGGCGACCCAAGCAATGCTCAGCTAGACACAGAGGTTATCAATGCACTAATAAAAGTCACCAAAGACATCAACATATAAACTTTAATTAATGGGAAAGCAATTTTAAGGGGTGCCCATGATATTCCGTAGTCACATGGAATCGGCCCATCAATCCTGATGAATTAAAGTGTACTAATACAATAAAACAAAACTACTTAATGAATTGAATACATGCAGGACCTTCTTACAGCTCTTGTATCTTCGTTCAGGATGTGTCTTGTGCGGCTAACATGTCTGAATTCGGCTCTGGTATCGCGCACTGTTCAACCTCTAAAAACTCTCGAAATTCGTCTGACCTTGGGGTATTTATAGTTTCTGTCTGAGGGTTAGATGCGGCGCATAGGATAAGTAGATGCGGCGCATTGACTTAACTTCGCGTGGGGTCCAAGATTAATATATTCAGGAATATTCGTACACCGCCTTAAGATGCGGCGTAACTCCATTTCTCTATGCGGCGCATGTCCTTTGCTGTCTTGGATCGTAACATGTGAAATCTTGATAGTGATGCGTCGTATGTAAGAAGTATGATGCGGCGTATCTGGAGCAGAATGATCTTGATCTTGTACATTTCAGTAGACTCTTAACATCTTGCTTGTTTTGCTCCATAATTAGTCCAAAATCGCCAAGTTTCATATAATACTTGTTTTTACCTGAGAATTACAAAAGTAAACATTAACGTATCGATTCTCATATATAATATAATAAAATAAGTCAAATAAATATGAAAAATGATGATAATAAAATGTACTTATTTGAGTTCATCAAATATCCTCCCACTTGAACTTTAATTGTCCCCAAGTAAACCTTAGAATAAATCTTATGAAAATGTATCCTAAAAGATATTAGGATTTATTTTTATATTTAAGCATGTATTCGTTTTGTCATAATTGCACAACCAAACACCTAACGAATTAGAAATAAAATAAAATATTTCGATAAAAGCAAATCTAATCGTTTAACTGTCCAGTCGTGACGAATATTCTATCATAAGCTTGGCAAGTATACGCATCTCCCCCACTAAAGCCAAGGAATAACAAGTCTAAAGCGGTAAAAAGGGTTTGTTGGTTAAGGGTTAATCATTCTTTTTAATCTCTATCGATCTCACATTCTAGAAAAGGCGACAAAATCACAAATACATGATCGAATCCACGACCACGATACTTGCAATTGCTCAAATCCTTAACTCGAATGGGCTAAAAATAGGACCAAGTAATCTTTACCAATAATATTATATCAAAAAGGGCGACAAAATCATAAATACATAGCCGAATCCACGACTACGATATTTAAGATTGCTCAAATCCCTAATCTCAATAAATCAAAGGTTTGGATAAAGAATGATGTAGGGTATGGATAATATTTGGGATACAAATTGGTGTAAAATGAAAAATAAACAAAACAGATAAATTAAAATCCTAAGTGTGGTTAATCACTTTCCTAACCATCCCATGAATAAGACTCATATCATTGAATAACTCACGCTTTAACACTTGAAACACACGCTTTAGGTAGACACGAATTATACTCAACAAGATCTCAATCAAAGAATAATCTTAGTTGGCGTTCCCATAACGGCCAACTCCCATTCAATCCATAAATATAATATACAACAAATAGTGGTGATATCGTCCACTTAATACAAAACTTTACATAAGTTGGTTAAAAAAAACTTCAAACTTTTCCTTTTTCTTTTCAATTTTTTCGATTTTTTTTTTTACATCAACATATATGTGTAAAATTTCACAACTTTTCTATCACTATTTTTTCGGATAATTTTTCCATACTCTTCATACTTTCAGAAATAACTGTAATAGCGAAAGTGGCAAACACACGAAAAATAAACTCAAAGATATACAATATTTACTTTCATACCAATTGCATTGTGCAATTTCCTGACTCAACCAAAGATAATGAATTACGCACGCGAACACAGGTAATGTAAGGAAACACACTTTGCCTAAAGCAATTAACCAACCACGGATTTTAATCTACAGGGTAGGCTAAGGTGTAAGGGTGTAACGAAACATTATAACAAAGGTGTAAGAAACGAAAGGAATGGCTCTGAGTGTTTTTCTAGGGGTATCTTACTCTAAAAGTGAGAGTAACAAATGGTTTATACGGGGGTTAACTAACCAGTGTAGTTAGTTAATATCACATAACATATAAAGGCTATTTGGGTGTAATCCTAGAAATTTACCAATTTAGACAAGTCATTCCAATTATATAGATAATACTTGTTATGGTGGTCTCGAATAGTATATAAGCCAAGTTCTAAAGTTTACAAGTCACCGGCACACTCATAGATTTGTGAATTTTGAAAAGTTCACAATTTTTGAAAATAAGGTTATGTGTGCAGCTATGTAATTTAGACTTTAAACAAAAACATGCTAAAAATTTTAAATTTTGATATATTAAGCACATTTTAAGCATATTTTGAAAAAGTTTAGGACAAGTAAGTGTTCTAATTCTCCAATCCCCCCACTTAAGTTAAACAACGTCCTCGTTGTTTGTGTCAAAGGTTAAAAACTGGAAAATAAAAGAATTAGAACAGAAAAACTTCCCTGAGATTTGCTCGGTATGATCCTCCATTATTCGTATAAGAGCAAAAATCAACTTTCTTGTGGATGAGAACGTTTAATCTTCAAAAATGATGTATCCACAAGAATGCAGGAATCTATAATACCATTCAGACTTTAACACACCTGAGTTAAGAAGGTTCAAACTTGCATAATACATTAGTAGTTAGTAAAAATAAAACTAAAAAAAAATTAAAATGAAAATCATCAGGTCAGTCGATACGCCGTATCTTATGGAAGAAGATACGCCGTATCGAGCCTGGAATAAATACGAATCAGAATAAAAGATGCGTCGCATCCTTAACCAGGGATGCGCCGCATTAAATAAACTGACAGAAAGTTTTAAAGTCAAAAATAAAAATGCAGAAAATAAAATAAGATATGACCAGTGCAGGCGATGCGTCGCATCTTAGGATGGAGATGCGCCATATCTAATGCAGGTCTGACAGACTCAACACAAAACAGAATGTAAAAATTCTCCGGGTTGTCTCCCGGTCAGCACTTGTCTTTATTCAATAGTCTTCAAGTTAGACTCACGTTCAGCTCCTTATTTAGTTCTTGTTACGTGCCATCCTTCTTCTTTCATCCGAAAGATGTTCCCGTATAGCTCCGCAACATTTTATTCCGTTCGACTTAATCTAATATATTTTTTTGTCTTCGTCGCAACATATTCCTCATCAGGTCCCAAAGAGTATTTGATGATTTTAAATTTTTCAGAAATTATCATGGGTGGGTCATTATAAGGGATCCCAAGTAGTCGACACTTTCTCTTGATGAATTCATCTTCGTCTTTATCAACAAACTTGAAATAAGGGTCCTTATTCAAATAGTCATCAAGTTCATCAATCAATTCTCCTCGCGACTCATCGTTATTATCATAGGGATCATAATTAACCACGTTAAAGGATTGATAATAATCTTGAATTTCATCCCACTCTCTCTTCAATTCCCATTGTAAGCGTCGACTAAGCTTTGTGTAATCATCAAATTGTCCATGCACCCATTCCCAGAAAGTAGTGTTCGATGCTCCCTTAAGTTCTTTTAAGTAGTTGATTCTACCTTTTTCTTGCAAAGCCTCTGCCCTACGTGGGCAGTCTTCAACTTTTTCATACCAATCATCATCTTCAAAGTATACATCGTTTCCAACCCGTTTCATTCCAATTATACTTCCCCCATTACAGGTTCCATCATTCTTCCAATCACAAGTTGGCCATTCACTACTTCCATCCTTGAAATGGAAAGGTTTACAAGTGTGATTAATATGCTCAAATTCCCATGGTTTATCCCAAACCCATGGTATTTGGTCATTCCATTCGTAGTACCAGGTGTTTTTGAACTCATCATAAGTTTTGAACCCCGGTAGATCTCCAGTTAGCACATCAGTGTCTACTTGAAGAAGGTAATTAAATTCTTTGAATTGTTTGCACAAGGGTGTCTCATAATTGAACACATCAATGTCTATTCTGAATAATTCTTCAATGCCTTCCTCGATTGTTGAATTGTCATCTGACGATCCATTGTTGCTTTCTACTTCCTCATCTTCCCCTCTCATCCAATATACCCATAACACATCTTTAGTAGCTCGGTCCATGCTCTTATGGTTATTGAACTTACTAGCTAACCAATTTGAAAAATCAACATTGTTAGGATCGTGGTTAACGTCAAAGCTAGTGTTACCAATCATGTTCCTTCTTATCTCCATGAACTCATTAAATTGTTCTTTAAAACTTCGTGTCAACCATGAGGTCACAATCCGTTTGACTTCAGTCATAGGAGCAAATTTGGGATTGCCGTATTTAAGTTCAAGCCACTCTTCTAAAGAGATATCCATTAACCTTACCAACTTTCCATGAAATAGTATCTCCGATTCAGCATACATTCTTTCGTTATCCAAATAGCTTTTATCTAATCCCCAATACTGTTCGGAATAAGGCATATAAGAAGTTTGTATAGGTTGGACTTCATAGCTTTTGTTGCTTGATTTGTTGACTGCATTTGCTGAGTTCATGCATTTAATTTGGAATTTCCCATCTTTTTCTTCGATAGTAGTCCAAGTTAATCCTTTAGATTCAATGATGGGCCATAAGAGTAATAATTCATCTTTAGTGTAGCTCATTAGTAAATCATAAGAGAATATCCCATCTTCAATATTGCATAAGCGTTTGAATTCCTTATAAGTAGCTTCAAGAGGGGTCTCCCAAGAGAATAAATCGGCATCAATCATGAGCACATTGAAGTTGACATCCTCATAAACTTCCACATCGAATGAATTCGAAAGCAAGAGTTCCTTTTCCAATTCTGAGCTTTTAGTAATGCTTAATGCTGGGAACTTGCTCAAGCTAACTTCATAGTTATCACACTCCTCATCACTTTCCAAAATTAACGGCTTTTTGGTGCGGGACTTTTCATTGTGCTTATCATCCATAAGTTCCTTAGCAAGATATCCGTTCACTGACATGTCTTCCATAGCAAAACCTGTCATCATAGGTAAAATCGTCAGTAGGATTTGTTCGCTAGAAGAGAAATTAATGAATTTAGAAACGGATATAAAGAATAAAAATAACTGATATCTGCAGATGATGCGCCGTATCCAAAAAGTTGGATACGCCGCATCTTATAATCGTTAAAATTTAATCAGACTTTTATTCAGAAAATAGATACGCCGCTTATGAATTAGAATGCGCCGTATCAGTTTTAAATTATCAAAAATCGATTATACTTATTAAAATTAAATGCGTCGTATTAACAAAAGCTAGTGTGCCGTATTTTCGTTACGTTTCAAAATACAAGATTTTTGATTCAGAAGATGCGCCGTATCGATAAAAATCGATGCGTCGAATCTGTTTAATAATTCGAAAAACTGTTTTAATTAAAATAATAAATACGCCGTATCTGCAAAAACAGATGCGTCGTATGGCGTTATCGTTTAGAAAAATTTCTATTAAAAACAGAATACGCCGTATCTTGGGGAAAGATGCGTCGTACTCGAATTTATTAAACGCGTTGTATTTTATAAAAATTAAACGCAATACGCCGTATCTGTAAAAACAGATGCGCCGTATCGTTTGTATCAGCACAGTACAACGATAGCAGAATGCAGAAAAAAATAAAAAGAAAAACAAAAATAAAATCAAACAAAAAGAAACAAAAATTAAAGAAAACAAAAACAGAAAATATGCAAATAATACAATGAATGCAATTTATCTAATATATAACAGGGTTAGCGGTTAGAATCTAAAAAATTAAAACCTAATTAAAATACTAGTCAAATTAACAGATAATAACAATTAACTCCCCGGCAGCGACGCTAAAAACTTGATGTGTGCGTATGTTTATTGCTCTAATTCTTTTATATCCACGGTAGCGGCGCCAAAGACTTGGTGCGCGCGTGATGTGTCGTTGTGGTTTTAGCAGTATTAATGCCTACTCAAGTTTTAAATTTATATTTAGCCGACTTATCAATAAACACACACTTTAACGAGCAGTGTACCCGGTCAGTATGAATATAATGGTAAGTAGAGTGTCGATCACTAAGAGTGGAACGTATTATCTAGTTATTCTAATCAGTATTTTAATATCTTAAGTTAGCTATACAACCTAATCTAACGCAAGGGGGTTCAGCCTGAGAGACTGGCACGGTTTGGTTATGATTAAATATAAACTAAACTAATGAGCACGAATCAGCGATTAGCACACACGTACACAGATAGATACTCGAGACAATAAGAAGACCTGTCCTGATAATTAAGTAGCTTGTCACTTGTTTTATTGCTAGTTTTATATGAAGTCTATATAATTAAACCTTTCTCGTTGGCTCTAATCTTATCGGCGAGTAAACCCTTAATGATCACTTATGTCTATCCCACTATCCTAGAAACGATAGAATAAATAGGCGAAGAAGGGGCATGGCGACCCAAGCAATGCTCAGCTAGACAAAGAGGTTATCAATGCACTAATAAAAGTCACCAAAGACATCAACATATAAACTTTAATTAATGGGAAAGCAATTTTAAGGGGTGCCCATGATATTCCGTAGTCACATGGAATCGGCCCATCAATCCTGATGAATTAAATTGTACTAATACAATAAAACAAAACTACTTAATGAATTGAATACATGCAGGACCTTCTTACAGCTCTTGTATCTTTGTTCAGGATGTGTCTTGTGCTGCTAACACGTCTGAATTCGGCTCTGGTATCACGCACTGTTCAACCTCTAAAAACTCTCGAAATTCGTCTGACCTTGGGGTATTTATAGTTTCTGTCTGAGGGTTAGATGCGGCGCATAGGATAAGTAGATGCGGCGCATTGACTTAACTTCGCGTGGGGTCCAAGATTAATATATTCAGGAATATTCGTACACCGCCTTAAGATGCGGCGTAACTCCATTTCTCTATGCGGCGCATGTCCTTTGCTGTCTTGGATCGTAACATGTGAAATCTTGATAGTGATGCGCCGTATGTAAGAAGTATGATGCGGCGTATCTGGAGCAGAATGATCTTGATCTTGTACATTTCAGTAGACTCTTAACATCTTGCTTGTTTTGCTCCATAATTAGTCCAAAATCGCCAAGTTTCATATAATACTTGTTTTTACCTGAGAATTACAAAAGTAAACATTAACGTATCGATTCTCATATATAATATAATAAAATAAGTCAAATAAATAGGACAAATGATGATAATAAAATGTACTTATTTGAGTTCATCAATAATATTGAATCGTTTGGTGATAATCTTTAAGTGTTCATTGCTAACTAGCAAACATAACAATTCCATTTCCATAACATACACAACCTTCTAAGTGTGATTGAGTGAATTCCGCGCACTTAATCATATTAACACAACATATCATATACACAAAGTGGACAAGGTTTAACCACAAAGTTGCAATAGGATTTCTTATGACCATTCCTGGTGAGCAGATGCTATCTTTTAACAAGTATCTTGATGCAAAAACTCTTTTTGAAGAGATTTGTGCATGGTTTGGTGGTAATGAAACTACCAAGAAAACACAAAAAACATTGCTAAAGCAACAATTTGAAAACTTTACTGCTTTTAGTAATGAGTCTCTTGATAAGCTGTTTTCAAGATTACACAAGCTTGTCAGTCAGTTAGCTGTGTTGGGTGTTGAGACTGAGAAGGAAGATCTCAACATGAAGTTTTTGAAAAGTCTACCTGATGAATTCCATACTCATGTTATTGTCTGGATGAACAAACCAGAAATTGAAACAATGAAACTTAATGATTTGTTCAACAACTTTAAAATTGTTGAACAAAGTGAAAAAAAGGGGTGGAAACTATGGTACTAGTTCTGGGAATGTGGCACTTTTGTCAACTCCCAGTGTTAGTCATTCAGAAGAGGTAGATGAAGTTGAAGGTGTTTCTAATGTTACTTATGGTGGTCCTTCTACTAGTTCACAAAAGGATGTTGCTGGACTTGGAGATCCAACATTCTATGCCTTTATAACCAGTCAATCAAATGGTTCTCCTCTAAATCATGAAGACCTTGAATAGGTAGATGGTGATGATTTGGAAGAGATGGATATTAAGTGGCAAGTTGCCTTACAAAGTATGAGGGCTAAGAAGTATTGGCAAAGAACTGGGAAGCAGATTACCATAAATGGTAATGATACTGCTGGGTTTGATAAAAAGAAAGTGGAATGTTTTAACTGTCATAGGTTGGGACACTTTGCTAAAGAATGTAGAAGCCCAATGAAGTAGGATAATAGGAACACATGGTATAAACAAGAGATGAAGAAGGAAGTACTGGTGGAAGAGCCAAAGGCTATGCTGGCTATTGATGGTATTGGATATGATTGGAGCTCTATGGCTGTTGAAGAAGAAGCACCACCAAACGCTGCTCTTATGGCCAATGAATTTGCTCTAATGGCCTTTTCAGATTCAGAGGTAGATGCCATTTCTACTTGTACTAACTCATGTCCTAATCTTAAAAATTATGAAGACATTAAAAAGAGATTTGATGCTTTTAGAGAAGAGTTAATTGATGCCCTTCATAATTTAGCTAATCATAAGAGATGTGTAGGAGTTCTAGAAAAACAAATCCAACATTTTCAAAAGAATGAATCTACTTTTACTGATGATTTGAATGCTTTAAAAAGAAATGTAGAATTCAAGGATGAGTGTATTGTTATACTAAATGAGTCACTAGCAAAACACAAAAGAGAAAAAGATAATGTTAATATAACTATAGATGCTTTAGCTCATGCCTCAGAAGGGGTTAATAAAATCTTTGAAGCTCAATTGAACAATAAGGTTAATTCAGGTGTAGGTTACAAGACTGTCCCTCCACCATACAGAGGTGTTCATTCACCTCCAGGTGTTGACCTAGCACACACAGGTTTAGCTGAGTTTCAAGAACCAATCATGGAATATGGTTCTAAGGCTAGCAAGAGCCTTAAGGTAGAAAAAGTAAGTAAAAGTTTAGATAAAACTTTACTTTATCAGGACAAGGTGTCCTTTGCTAAGAACTTAGATGCTATAGTTGTTGAAGATTGCACAACTGATAGTGATGATGATGAAGAACAGGTTATGTCTAAACCTGAAGTGGTTAAGAAAGTAGGAACAAGTGTTCCTAAGATAGTCAAACACAATACTGATAGGCCTAAATCAAACATTAAACATGTTAGGCAACCAGTTAGATATTGTGAACAATATAGAACCACCAACAAGCCCAGAGGTAACCAAAGGAATTAGAACAACCTCAAGTCTAACCAATTAGGTGATGACTTTGCTTTTTATAACAAAGCTTGTTACACATGTGGTAGTTTTGACCATCTTGCAGCTTTCTGCAACCAATGGGTATCTGGGTACGAAAACCATAGGGTGAACCACAAAAGGCAAATTCCTAAGTTTCACTCTCACTCTAGTTCTAAGAGAACAAACCCCAGAGTAGTCAAAAACAAGTCTGGCTCAAACTCAGATCCTGCTGCTAGACTAATGGTTCCTGTTGCTAGATTATTTGTTCCTGCTGCTCGACTATTTATGACTATTAACCCAAAATCAACAGCTAAGGGTGCAAAAACATTTTTCTAACATGCATCAAAGACTGTTCTAAGGCCCATTCAAACAAAAGCAGTGGTTCAAAAACAAGTTTGGAAACCAAAGGGTAGAACTGAAAAGGTAGCAGTTCATTCTGCTGCTAAGCAATCAGTTCATTCTGCTGCTAAGGGAAACATGGCAAATGCTGTTAAGGCCTCAGCATGTTGGATTTTAAAATCCAATGTTGCATCAACTATCCTTAAAAGATTGAATTATATTGATGCAAGAGGCAGATCCAAGTCAGTAATGGCTTGGGTCCCCAAAAGAAACTAACACTCTTATTTATGTGCAGGAACATTCAAATGATCAGGAAGAGGATCAAGGATACTCAGATAGTGGATGTTCAAGGCACATGACAGGCAACAAGTCTTATCTCTCAGATTTTCAATCAATAGATGGAGGCTATGTTACCTTTGGAGGAGGTGTTGGTGGCAAAATTTCTGGTAAAGGTACAATCAAAACCGGAAATTTAGATTTTGAAGATGTGTTCTATGTAAAAGAGCTAAATTATAATCTTTTTAGTGTCTCACAAATGTGTGACAAAAAGAATAATGTTCTTTTCTGTAAGACTGAATGTCTTGTACTTTCTCCTGATTTTAAGATGCCTGATGAAAGTCAAGTGCTTCTTAGAATTCCTAGAAAGGGCAATATGTACAGTGTAGACATGAAGAACATTGTTCCTAAAAAGAATTTAACTTGTCTTGTTGCAAAGGCCACATTGGATGAATCAATGAAATGGCATAGAAGGCTTGGTCATATTAACTTCAAAACCATAAATAAAATTGTTAAGAATGGTTTGGTAAGAGGTTTACCTCACAAAAGATTTGAAAATGATCAAACATGCATTGCTTGTCTTAAAGGCAAACAACACAAAGCCACTTGTAAGCCCAAGATTTTTAACTCTATCAATCAATCATTGTTTATGCTGCATATGGACTTATTTGGACCTGTTTCAGTAAGTAGTATAATGCATAAGAGATATTGTCTTGTTATAACTGATGACTATAGCAGATTTACATGGGTTTTCTTTTTAGCTACTAAGGATGAGACATCAAGCATCCTTAAGGATTTCATTACACAGATAGAAAACCAAGTAGACAAGAAAGTGAAAGTCATTAGATGTGATAATGGGACAGAGTTTAAGAATAGAGTTATGGATGATTTCTGCAAACAAAAAGGTATTAGGAGAGAATTTAGTGTTGCTAGAACACCACAAAAGAATGGTGTAGTTGAAAGAAAGAATAGAACACTAATTGAAGCTGCTAGAACAATGTTAGCTGATTCTAAGCTACCAATAACCTTTTGGGCTGAGGCAGTCAACACTGCTTGCTATGTTCAAAATAGAGTTTTAGTTGTGCAGCCTCACAATAAGACATCATATGAACTCTTTAATGGAAGAACTCCTGCATGAGCTTTCAAACTCTTGCTTGTTTGTATGTTTTCTCTCACAAGATGAACCAAAGAACATTCTTAAAGCCTTAGATGATTCAAGCTGGGTAGAAGCTATGCAAGAAGAGCTTCTTCAGTTCAAGATTCAGAAGGTATGGGTGCTAGTTGATTTACCTAGGAATGCAAAGGTAATTGGCACTAGATGGGTTTTTAAGAACAAAAGGGATGAACGAGGAATAGTGATTAAAAATAAGGCTAGATTAGTAGCCCAAGGGTACACACAAGAAAAAGGAATAGACTATGATGAGGTTTATGCTCCTGTAGCAAGGATTGAGGCAATTAGGCTTTTCTTAGCTTATGCTTCATTTTTAGGCTTCACAGTCTACCAAATGGATGTCAAGAGTGCATTTTTATATGGTAAAATTGAAGAAGAGGTGTATGTTTCACAGCCCCCTGGCTTCATTGACCCATTACATCCAAACAAAGTGTACAGAGTAGTGAAAGCTCTATATGGCCTTCATCAGGCACCAAGAGCTTGGTATGCAACACTAGCTTCCTACTTATTAGAAAATGGATTTCAAAGAGGAAAGATTGATCAGACACTGTTCATCAAACATCACAAGAAGGATCTTCTGTTAGTGCAGGTGTATGTGGATGACATTATCTTTGGATCTACTAGGAAAGAGATGTGTTTAGAATTTGAGAAGCTTATGAAAGATAAGTTTCAGATGAGTTCCATGGGGGAACTTACATTCTTTTTGGGTTTGCAAGTTAAGCAATCATCTGAAGGCATATTTATTAGTCAAGACAAATATGTTGCAGAGATACTCAGAAAATTTCAATTTGCTGATTCAAAAATAGCAAGCACACCAATGGACTCTGAGAAGCACCTTCTGAAAGATGAAGATGGAGAGAGTGTGGATGTACACACTTACAGATCTATGATAGGCTCTTTGATGTACCTTACATCATCTAGACCTGATATCATGTTCTCTGTTTGTGTTTGTGCAAGATTTCAAGTAACTCCAAAGGTTTCTCATTTAACTGCAGTCAAGAGAATTTTTAGATATCTCAAAGGTCAACCAAGGTTGGGTATATGGTATTCTAGAGAATCTCCTTTTGACTTGGTAGCATATTCGGATAATGATTATGCTGGTGCTAGCTTGGACAGAAAGTCAACAACTGGAGGATGTCAATTCCTTGGGTGTAGACTTGTCTCATGGCAGTGTAAGAAGCAAACAAGTGTGGCAAATTCAACAACTGAAGCTGAATATATAGCTGCTGCAAGCTGCTCTAGTCAAGTTCTATGGCTTCAAAACCAACTTCTTGATTATGGGTACAATTTCTTAAACACTGTTATTTATATTAATTATAGTAGTACAATTTGTATTATTAAAAATCCAGTGCAACATTCTAAAACAAAACACATTGAAATTAGACATCACTTTATAAGAGACTGCAATGAGAAAAGATTAATTCAAGTACTTAAAATTGCTTCAGAATTCAATTTTGCAGATCTGCTAACAAAAGCTTTTGATGTTTCAAGATTTCAGTATTTGGTAGCAAGTATTGGAATGCTTAATCTTTGAATTTTCAATATAATATGTTTTTATAAATAAATTTTTTGTTGTTCCTGCTGATTTATCTAATATTGTTGTTATTACAAAAGGTTTGTGCTGCTAGTACACATTTAAATTGTGTTATTCATACAGTTGGTCTTATGATTATTCTAATGCAAGACAAGTACTTTGTACATTGTTCTTTTGGTTTTAGACTAACAATTTCAGGTATGAATATGTGAACACAAAGGAAATTTCAAGTGAAATGGAAGCAGCAAAATTGAGAATATTAGTTGCTATATAATAGGTTTATGATGGACTGAGTTTGGGAATTTAAAACTCCTTAAAACTTCTTTCTTGAAACCTAAGTATGAAATTTCACATTGAATTGATGACTTAGTTGATCAGATAGTAACTGATGCAACTCACTTTCTATCATTTTATACTTTTAAGTATAATGTGCAAGTCTAAGGACATCTGATAGAAAGAACAGCTAGTAAAAGTGAATCTAACACTTGTGTTAGAAGTAACAATTACTATGAGCTGGAAAACCTGTCAGGAAAGCTCTTTGAATGAGTTTATCTTTACACAGGCAGTTATTTATAACTGAAAACATTGGTTCTCACACAACCAGAGGTTGTTTTAAACCGAAATTTTGATTAAGTGTCTGTTATACACTTGATCCCTTCAAAATGGTTGAAAGCAGTATGATGTTTTTACACTAGCAGTGCTAACTGTTGGTTTAGCAGTACCAACTGCTTCTTCATCTTCATGATTCGAACTGTTTGAAGAAGATACAAAAGCTATATTCCCTGAACTAGAATTGGTGTTACCATTCTTCTTCACCTTCTGCTCAACAATCTTAAGATTGTTGTAAAGCTCATTCATTGTCATTTTCTCCAGCTCTGGTTTGTTGCTCCAAACCACAACATAAGTGTTCCATTCAGCAGGTAAACTATTTAGAAACTTTACGTTGAGGTCTTCCTGTGGAATCACAATCTTCAACACAGTAAGTTGACTGATGATCTTTTGAAGCCTATTAAAGATATGGTCCAAAGTTTCATTGCTTGATGCAGTGAAGTTCTCATAACTTTGCTTAAGTAGGGTTTTCTGTGCCTTCTTGGTAGCTTCATTGCCACCAAATCTTTCCACCACTGCTTCAAAAAGAGTTTTAGCAGTCTCATAATGGCTAAAATTCAGCACTTGATCATTAGGAATTGCCATTTGTAACAAATTCCTAGCCTTCTAATCATTCTTCTTTTTGATTCTCTCCTCGTTTGTAACTGGCTCAGTGTTAAGCTTTGTGATTTTGGAACCATCAGCACGTGTTTCTTCAACAGCAATTGGTTTAAAGGAATCACCATTGATAATAATATCCCATAATGCATAGTCTTGCACCATGAAATATTGCTCTATTCTGAGCCACCATAAATCGTATTCATTCTGTTTCAGCATGGGGAGTTTAGCAAGGATAGAGGTTTGAGGTGTCTCCATGTCCATCTTCTTGGTTGCTAGTGAGTAAATACTTCTGGATCTTCTAAACTCAAAGTATCAGAAACCTGTCTCTGATACCACTTGACCGGATCTAAACACACACATTGTGTTGGGGATACTTTGAGTATATACTTGATAGCACGCGGAATTTACTACCAAGTACTTAGAATAATATGTGTTTGGTGATTGTATGATCGTATGAATGTAACAATAATAATAAACAAGACAATTGTTTAACCAAACACTTTGCTTTCAATATATTGAACGATTAAACGTGAAGCTCTTAACAATGCTTGTTCGTATAAGAAATATGAATATCGATTAGGTATGATGTATATAAAACCCTAACTGAGGATCTCTTTTTATAGCACAAAGAGTCCTTTACAAATAAACTATATTCTATACAAATAAGATATACATCATATCCATTCCATATTTATCTTCACACGGTTTCACCTTAATCTTCTAAGCAGTCCTAACTTTTCTTCATCAGCAGTACTAACTGTTCTTGTATTCTTCTCTTCATCAGCAGTACTAACTGTTCTTGTATTCTTCAACCGTACTAACTGCTTAATTTAATTCCCAACAACTTACATAACGAATCCTTTAGTTGAACTTAAGATTTCCATTCATGTGTTCAATCTCATCAAGTGAGATTGATCATTGAGACTCCCCTCAATAACGTGTCATATTGTGTTTAGACTTAATAACCGCTTATGTTTATTCTAATAAACATATATATAACAAGGTTGTATGTCTTATTTTATAAATCCCTTAAGAGAAACTTCATTCCAAGATAAGGATTAAAGTCTAGCTTAGATGGAATATAGTTTCCAATATGTTAATGACATATGAGATTTAAGAAAATAAATATAGTGCTCCAACTTGCTCTCAGTGTACTTAGGAGTAATTTTATTAATCCAAATCAAATTAATGATTTTATAATTAACTTAAGATCTCTGCTCCTAGATGCATGATCTAATCCACACATGGATTCTTTTATCTTGTATACATAATAAAGATTATATGGATTCATAAACCCTTTTGATTACTCATCGTCCTCGCAAAGGTAATCAGCAAGAAAAGTGTTTTGATATCCTATTTTCATATTTCATTTACATGAAAACAGGTATGACAATTAATCATCTTTATACATTTAATGTTTGTAGGTAGGAGGATTTAATCATAGTCAATTTCTTGAGTACGAGTAAACTCCTTTTACTACGCGTGCATTAAATGTGTGTACAACTTTGTCCTTTTGAGTCTTCTCATCAAGAAACTCATTCTTAACCTCACAGTCTAACTGATTGGTAAGAGATCAATCAAACTCCATGAGTGATTGTCTTTCAAGGACTGCATCTTAACATTCATAGTTTTGAGCTATTCATCAGATACAAGATCTAATAATGCATTTCTTGTAGTTAGTAGGTTCACTATGATCCTCCAACTTTTATCCCTTAGCATTGATATAAAAAACTATATCATTCAGGTGCAAGAGGTATCCTTTCGGATTTATGAATGAGAGATATCAATCTATGGTTTAACATATGCATGTTTAACCTTAGTATGACATTAGCAAGTGTACTCAGAAGGTTGCTCTTGAATAACTTCAAGATCTAAAGGTGCCCCCACTTGATTTTGTAAGTAGAGACTAATCTCTAGACACTCAACATCTTGAGTAACAATAAATTGTTTTCAAGTGGGACATCCAAAATACATCGTTAGTTCTTGACTCTAGTTTGTTAATTACTTACTCTTAGGTAGTTAACAAATTCAGAACTTCAATCAAGACATAATGAGATTCATCCCATGCCATAATACAATGGTGTCTTAAATTCCTTCTGGGTTGGAACCATATTGAGTGAACACATGGCACATCCAATTTTCTAACCTTGATAGCTTTGGGGGTAAAACAGTTTAAGTCATCAAAGATCAAACAATGTCAATAGAGTTTGATTTTCCATGATGGACATACCATAAAGTTGTGGTATTCCATGAGGACTGATGTTGTGAGACTATCACACAACTCATTAGATGAACTTATACCTTTTGGCTTACATATTTGCCAACCAAGTCAAACCAGATGACATAAATAGTAATTTTAGCCTATTGCATACTTTACTTCATGTGTATGTTTTGACTAGAAAACATAAACATTTAATATTATACGTCGTAAGTGTACATGTCTTAACAAGAAGACATAACAAATTAACGTCTTACTTTACGTTATAAGTCTTTCAACAATTAACGGAATTGACGTTTGTGTCTTTAAAAGAGACCTAAACATATTCAACTAAAGTAATTACGAGCGCCGACACTTGGCCTCAATAGTAAATTCAAGTTAATTTCATACTTCATGATTATGACTTTACAAGAAAACATAATCATATTTACTAAACAATTCAGCTAATATGTTGAAGTAGCTTTTCATGTTATCTTGATATTTGTTCTAATTAGGGCAACATACATTTTATGTGTAGAAGTCCTAGTAGAATCTTAGTTTCTTACCTTGCAGTCAAGAAAAACCATTAGTCGTATTGTTATATGTTGTACCTTGCACACAATTAAGATTTCTCCCACTTATGCATGGCACAACATCATGAGAGTATACAGACAACACTACGCTCATTTGTTTGTATGAGCAATATGACAATGTCTAAGATAACATATGATTTTTAGTCAAAATCAAAATATAGATATGTAGAACTTTATCGTTTTAATGATGAATCATGCATAACAATTTTATAGATAACATTTCAGGAAGCAACATTAGGAACGCGACAAGTTATCTTATAAAATTTATGCAATGGTTCTTATATAAACTATGATGCTTAACATGTGGAAAGTAATGTATTATTTCAAGACAATCTGGAAATAAGATGGGCAACTTGCAAGGTAATAAAGCTTACAGCTTCCACTGAATTAGACAACATTACATGTGTTTTGTAACCAGTAATATAATCACTTGGCTCCCACTGGATTAGACAACATTTCATGTGTTTCGTCATCAGTGGAGAGCGAGTGGCGATTGGATACTTTCCTTCTTTCTTTGAATATCTACACATTATTGCTAATGTGAGTCACTTTGACTAGTAAACATGTGCTTATGTATTCAAGGAAGTGCATCAAGTTCTAACATATAGATGATGGGCTAGCCATCATTGCTTTTTTAACTTGAAAATAGGCAAGCATTTCCTCCATATTTGGTCTACTTTACCACAAGGGTGTGTAGGACCTTAGTAGATTTATTGGGTTAAGACAAACTGCTAGGTAATCATGCTAGTAATTGCCTTTACCACTTTACGGTTTATTGATATTTCCGTCTTCTAATTATTTAAACTCATTTTAGTTTGGTAGCTATAGGAAACGTGTTCTCTAGTTATCCAAATATCTTATATTTCTTCAAGGTTTCAAAACCGGAACCAGGGTTATAAGACAACCTTGAAAGAATAAGATGTGTAACCATACTTAACCGTTTTGACTTTTACAAGACATCACGATTTCTAGAGTAGGTGTTCTTTGAGTTTGATTAGAATTAGGAAAATTCAAATATTCCTATTATGGCTTTTCCTCATAAAGAAAAAGGATAGGAACAAGTCTCTTTCTTACAAGGAAAGAACGACTTAGTTCATCCTTTTAACAAGAAAAGAACAAACTCTTGTTTACGGTTTGTGTTGCATTAATTCATTAATTGAATTTACAAAGTTCATTTTTAGTATTTTCGATAATTATCCTTTTGTAATTTAACAACCCCATGTTTACAATTAATTTACAAAAAGGCTAAGATCCACATTGTGCTTCTACTATCACATCAGTTGATCTGCTAGCAATGGTAGATTCAATTGGTAGGCGACAATCACCAATTGTATTACACGTACAACTCTTAGATCCTTATGGGACTCATGGCATCTAGTGTCAAACAACTAGTGTCATGTAGGCATGTTTAGTCCCATCTTTGCCTCGTGTCAAGGTCTCACCGCTTAACTCGATTAAGTCATCCAATTTGAGAACGTGTGAGAATATATCTAGGTCCCACGCATAGAGAATAGTCACCTTGGGTTACAATTCAACCTAGGTCCCACGCATAGGCAAAAGGTAATTGCAAGTGTTCTCAAGCGATTGGACGGCATGACTTAAATTCGTGACGGGTAAAATATTTTGATGTGCATGAAAAAGGTGTACGAAAGAAGCATGCATTCATTCTTCGTAGCACAAGTTAAAAACTTTTCTTTACTTAAGTCCAATCATTGTTTTAATTTATGTGTGTCGAGTTGTCCATTTTTAAGACTAATATTAATCCTAAGTGGATTATAATTTAGTTTGGACAATACAATAAATAAATAAACAAGCTTAACTAGTTTAAGTGTTATTTAGAAAACAATGATTTTAAGTTTCAAATCCATATTTAAACTTAGTTAAACTAAATCATAAGACTTAGTTTAAAAAATTGGTTTGTGTTTCATTTCAAGTTTTTTAGAAAACAATTTGCATTTTACATACAATCATAGCATATTTAAAAGCAAACAAACAAACACACAACCACAATATGCAAAGCCTCAACCGATGAAAATCATATGCTCGGTCTCGTGAGCCATCACGAGAACCAAGGGTCAACTAGGGACATATAACCACATGGAGGGCTCCCACTTGCTCCAAGACAATCAAGAGCAAGTAGAGGCCCATTATGCACATGAAATAGTGATTCTGTCAGCCCAGAATTTCTGTATTGGGAGGCCTAAAACGCCTGGAAGGAGTCTTCCCCACTCTTTGGTCCAAACTACAAAGTTGTAGGCCCATGTCTTGTGTACCTGCACAAACAATTTCAGCCCATAACTCCTTACCAATCTACTGGAAACTACGTTTTACTGCAGCATGTTCCAAC
The DNA here is from genome assembly GCA_021014915.2 of Artemisia tridentata subsp. tridentata. NCBI lineage: Eukaryota > Viridiplantae > Streptophyta > Magnoliopsida > Asterales > Asteraceae > Artemisia > Artemisia tridentata. The sequence goes on from CP139508.1 coordinate 400,766,916, forward strand.
AGCCATTCTTCGCTTTTATGTCTTTCACTCTTTTGCCATTCCATTCCAAGCTTTGGTTACAATATATATGAAGTAAAATACAACTAATCTAGTTCTTATCTACTGTAAAAATGCCCAAACGATGGCAAAAACGAAAATGAAATTCATTACATAAAAAGCCGAAACAATGGCAAACACCAAAACATGAAATTAGCGACAAATCACAACACATGGCACAAGGGTCTAGGTTTTCATCGGCTTTGTATATCCACATAATAATACAATAATATTATGAACAAAAAAAGGTGTTGGCTAACTCCATGGACAAACATGCATGTATTTTCCATGGATACAAAATTAATAACAAGAATTAAATATTTAGCCAACGAAACAAAGAAATTAATTAACAAGAATTAAAAACCCCGTTTGGTACTCGTGTCAAATGGCCTTAGGTTCAAAACCCATTGATATTAGGACCTTCTAATTATCATTATACCACAGAAAATTAAGCCATAGGGGCTGTTTTGAAACCGTTTCACAAATCGATCAAAATAGTGCATTTTAGGCTATTTTACGCATACCCGACAAGTAAAACAATTAACATATGCATAAAAAATGGCTATGAGGTAAAAAATCACAGATCTTAAGACCTCTTAAGGGTCGAAATTTGTGAGAAAATGGAGCCCTAGGGGCTGTTTTAATTGTGGTTTCATAAATCATCAAAAAAACACCCGTTTTAGCCATTTTTATGCATACCCGATAATCATATGGCACATATGATGGCTCGTGATACCACTATAGGTGATGTTGAATATAGATAAATATATTAAACAAATAAACACAGTGGAAACATCACCTAGAGACGGATCCATATAGCCATATGATCAATCAAATAAATTAATATAACAATTATACCTTTGAAGCGTGATCAAGGATTCACTAACACACCAATATCACCAATGATAGAATGAGAAACCCAGGGGAATCAATGAAGTCGATCCCTTGTAAGAGTGTAACACACTACACGTCCTTGATCACCAATTAGATGCTAGTCTTGACTTGTAACCTTAATCCTTGCAACACCTACAATAGATTTATGCAAAGTGGGATGAAAAACACAAACCCTAAGGGGGAGGGGTGTTTGTGCCGTGAGATAAGAGGGAGAAGGGGGAGGGAATATCTCCTATATTGTGGTAAGTAGTAATTTTTAATTGATATCATTAATTGGTGATTGATTCTATCAATTTGCAAGTTACATTTAGCACCTAGGAAAACTCCATAAACCCCTCCATACTCCCTCCATAGGCTGGCCATAAGAAGGGCCCACAATGGGCTTGCCCATCGTTGGTCCAATCCAAAAATGCTAAGTCTAACTTAGTGTTTAATGGCCCGTTATTGATCTCGAGTTACGTAGTCATTTATATATAGTAAATACGATAAATACAATCTATAAAAGATGTCTCTATGTATAAGTGTGTGATCCCATAGGCTCACATATGTCTAGCCATATAATTATTTATTATGACACAAGCATACTCCAACAACGGATAGAGTGTATTTGCATGCCATTGAAACCAGAAGAAATTTGAAGCTCATAAAGAATGACGACAGGAGGGTAAGAGCAATATGTTCTAACCAATTTCCAGTCTTTACAGCCAATGTAGTGGACCAACTGGCCCAAGTGAAGCAGTAAGTGTTGTGCCTAGTGGATCAAGTGGCCCAATTACTAGAAGTAAAAAAAGGAAGAATGTGGGTACCATTGATGAGAGTCAAGGAAGTGCATTTTCTGTTGATACACATGATAAAGGGAATCTCTGCCCTTGGGTCTTGTACGTTGCCAAAGACCAAAAAACAAGTAATTGGGAGGCAAGACACACATATGCCTGCAATCAAGGGAAATTAAACACTGCACTTATTAATTCTTGGCAACGCAAATCTTTGACCAAGTTAAGGTTAATCTAGAGATCCCAACAAAGGCATTTTAATACCAGCTCCAACGTGACTTAGAGCTTCAGATTTATGTGAGCAAAGCATTCAGAGCTAAATCTAAAGCTGAAAGAGAGATTAGAGGTGATCACACATTGCAGTATGCTATGCTTAGAGACTATGTTGATGAATTGCAGTCTATAAACACTAATACCACTGTTAAGATTGTAGTTGATAGGGATACTGATCCTTCTTTGCCTACTAGGGTATTTAAGAGAATATATTTTTGTTTAGGAGCATTGAAAGAGGGGTTTAGGGCTTGCAGAAAAGAAGTGTTAGGCCTAGATGTAGCTTTCATGAAGGGCCATTTCCAGGCCAAGTTGTAACACCCCCAAAATCAGATCGCAGCGGTAATAACTTCTGGGGTGCTACTTAGTTGGATCATAACATAAGTAATAGAGAACGAATTTATCAAATCTGTTTTAAAAGCTTCGTTAATTAAAACATAAGTTTTACAAAATTGAAATGCGGAAAACAAGGCCCATAATAATTATTTGTTGTCCCATAGTACAAAAACTCTGGTCATGAGTGTTGCGTATACACTCCAAAAGTGTGCCTATGCCCCTGCCAAACGCTGCCTTGCTTCATTATATATCAAACAACTAACACCTGAGAAAAACATATTAAAAAGTGTTAACACGAAGGTTGGTGAGTTCATAGAGTTTCTATAAAACAATAAAGTTGGACAAATAAGTTTGTGAGTTAACATTATAATGTACATAATGTTATACGAAATAAGTTTACGAGTTAACATTATAATGTGCATAATGTTATACGAATGGCTATTACGCTACGCTAAGTTTCAATGTCACCGAAACTACGACCAGTTGGCATGAAGAGTGCTCATATTATTATTTGCATGAAAGGTGCTCATGTTTTCAATACCCGGCAAGTGTGCTAATCCTAGTCACTTGTAATTCGACATGGTATACATCGGCTTACTGTTTTTACATTTTCCACCCTAACGGAGTTAGCGTTACACCGTTAGTCCTTAATTATATATACTTTACATTTTTAGTCCAATATCATCCAAAATGACATTCTGAGCTTATAGTTTAACATAATTATAGTTTCTACCCTAAAGTTACTATTTTTGCAGTTTTAATCACAGTTTTCCCACAGTTGGCAGTTTTAGTCCCTCTAGTCGAAACTATTTGCAAATTTAGTCCAAAAATCACAAAAAGATGGGGAAAAATAATCTGAAAGTCTCAGTAGCTTATAAAAGCTTATTCAAGTTAAAATCAACTGCTTATTAGCTAAAATGTCTTATTTATCTATTAATGGGCTTTAACGAGCTAATATTAAAGGCCCGTTAACATTTTAAGATCTGTGGGCTTTAAGGCAAGTTGGGCTTGTTCTTGGGCTCATTTTTAATGTTCTAAAATCATATCTTAAGAGCTTATAAGTCCAGCTTATTCGGTTAGCTTATTAATAGCTAATTGGGCTTTTGAGCCCATCGAATAATAATATAAGTTTCAAATCAGTTTTCGATAAGCTTAAGCTTTGGTCATTTTTAAGAGCTTATAAGGGCAAAAAATAGGAAACTCTAAACACGAATTTATTAGTTTGGTGTATGTAGAATCGATTCAATCAATAATATTCAAAGGTTATTAGTTCGAAATTGTTTTCCCATGTCCATTCCTATGTTGACAGTGGGAATTTTAAATAATAAAAAGACTTAGTAATATTTGAGTTTAATTTATATACGTGTAATATGACTTTAAAAAGGGTGTTTGTAATGCTATAAAACGAGTAAGTAAACATCGCGTGAGCATGAAAACATGATTTCCGATCATAGTGAGCTACTGAGGTTGTCGATATGTTACTAGTTTGAAGTACTTTGGTCTCAAATGGTTCGATAAATATAAACTCTCTTTTGTCACAGTAAGAGTTGCATGGGTTTTGTATGTTTGACATTTCGACTAATATTTCGTTCTCATATTCATGTTAACGTTTATATATAGTTATATGCATGCATAGCTACGTGTTTTTTAAATTTCAAAAACAAGAAGTGAGTAAGTTTACAGATGAGTCGAGTATATGTGTATGTTTGTGTCATGTGAAAATAAACCGGAATGACATGTTTCTAGTTTATCATATCCTAACATATAAACATGAATAAGAAGTTCAAAGTAAATGATAAAACTACAACAAGTTTTGAAGCTTACAGTGGTGATGAGATATAGTGTTTGTCGAATGGAAACAAGGAGAGAGTTGAGAATTTTTATGGGACTTGTAGTATGACCAAAGCTTGTTTTTCTTTCTTCCTTTCTCTCGACAGTGAGCAAAGAGGAATGAAATGAGTGATAATGTTAAAAGGAATTAATAGAAAGTGAATTATGTGCATGCATATGTATTACTTAATATGTATATATAGGACTTTTGTGGCTTCAACTTGGCTCCAACAGTACATGCAGGGAATGTGTAAGAGAATTTGGATTTTAAGAGATCTTGTAATATATTTTGTAAGGATATTGTGTAGGATTTGATTTGGTTTAGATTTGTATGTGAAATATATTTCGACATGTATTTCTAAGGGTCGAATTTGATATCCCATCGTGTGATATTGGATTCAAGGGTGAGAAATATACTTAGTAACTCAATAATGATCTAAGAAAAATGTTAGAACTAGGTACAAATGAGTTTGGGTCGAATTGGAGCACTTGGTGAAAATTAGTGATTCGAATGGGTGTGTTACGAAGGCAATTCACTTTGACCAATTTTTACGTATCAAGAGTTAGTGTTAAGGGCTAGAATTTGACACCCTAAATCTTTGGTGGGAGGAGAATTAGATGGTACAAAAACTCGAATATGTTGTGTTTCGAATTTGGGAGAAAAAGAGGTGAAGTTGGAGGGGTTTGGTCGATTTGTTAAAGGGTTAAAATAGTTAAAATGGGATAAAAACTTGGGTTGGGCCATGGATGAACAGTAACCGGTTGGGTTGAATTTATTTAAGGTCTGTTTGGTTGTTTTTGTGTGTATTTGGTTTTTCGTGGTTCGCGTGTGAGCTCATTCCGATATTTGGTGAATCATGTTTTAACGTGTTTTGAATTATTATAATGAAATAAACGGTTAAATAACATAACTTCTCATTAATAGATGCCAAAAAATAAATAATGCGTATTTTTGATAATTAATCCTAATTATACAAATGGAAAATTACCATTTGTCACAGTCTCCCAACCTTATTTGAATGTCGTCAAGAGATTCACTTCTAGTTCTCAGATGAAGATACGAAAGATGGGAATATTTGGTCTTGAATTCATCTTCACGTTCCCTACGTGAGTTCAAGTTCTTATTGAAAGTTCTAACAAACTTTGGGTAATAGAATTGCGACTTCACTTAAGTCGTTTGGTTTATTCACACTAATTGAAACAATTTAAATGTCTTGCCACCTAATGGATCCAACGGCTGTGAATAGTGATTTCCAACGGTCATGAACAGTGAAAATCAACAGCTAAGAACAGTAAAATGCAACGGCTATGAATAGTAAAATGCAATGGTCGTGAATAGTGCTCTAACGGCTAGTTTTTCCCTTATATATACCTCATTTTAATTTCTCATTCTTCCACCAACCATATTCCTCTCATTTAATTCTTCCAAAATGCCACACCTTATTACAATTCTCGCTATCGTGTATGTCGTTATTGTTGTCATCTACTTGACATATGTTCCGGATGAAGATTACGAAGTTTTGGTGGGGATTTTGGTGTTTCTCATACCACTCGTGGTTCTAGCCATTTTCGTGGATAAGATATGGGGGAAATAGTCTTGCGTTAGGATTGTTAAAATAAGTCCTTGTTGTGTTTCTATGTAATCTTTGTAACATTAGCATTACTAATGCTAATTTTTATCGTTATGTATTAATATTCGTGAATTCTAATAAAATTTACGTTATTTATGCTTTCCATACATTTTTATGAATTCTTGTCATTCTCGAGTTCATACTTATGTTGGGTCTCTTTCACTGGGATGATGGGTAATAGGTGTAGCTATCTATTGTGTGATGTCAAGGGGGATGTTTACGAACAGTTTGTCTCGTCACAAAACTTTGCTTTTGAATAAAGATTGTTTTTAGGAAATTTTGAAAAGATGACTGTTTCATTCATGACATGATTCCTCCCAAGTTAGACATAGGTAGCTAGGCTATGCATAATTGAGGACCAATGATGTGATGCTTGGCTCAGTCAAAGTAGTATTATGTTTATTAAAAGTTTTAGATGGTGTTCAACGTGTTGTCTTTGTAAAATGACAACCTAAATATGTTTTCAAGGCAATAAGAAAATCGGTTCGCACAACGGTGATGATTTTGAAATTTCTAGGGCGGTAACAGGATAGCTCTGAAATGGATCTTAGTATTTGTGAGAATCTTATAGGATGGTAATAGTCTATTGTTCGGTCAGAAATGAAATTAACCAGATTCCTAATAGGATAGCAGTGTATTGTTGCGAAATGACTATGAATAGGGTAAATGGAATAGAAAATTTAATAGATGTAGGTTTTGATTTATCATGAAAATAGTACAAGATAGATATCTCATAAGATAGAAAGATAGTTGTTACACTCAGGTTACCTCATCGTACCTAAGGTAAAGTACAAAAGGAAATACAATCCTAGAGGGCTTGAACTATGGCTTATTTATTACAACATGAATTTCTTCTTCTGTTTAAACATTGTTGTTGCCCTTTGACGTTGTTGAGGTTCTAACAGCTTCCATTCTTTTCCACTAGTCTTGTTGTTCTAATTGGTATTTTGATTTTGGCACTCATTCTTGTAGTGTCCTTTCTTTCCGCACCCATAACAGGTTACCTCAGTCATTCGATTATTCTCTTGCGCTGTTTGTGCTCCTGCGAGGGTTTTAGACCTGCAGTCTGTGGCCATATGTCCTATCTTCTGACAGTTGTGACACCTTCCAGCACACTGCCCATTGTGGTGGTAGTTACAACGGTTACACAAGGGCAACTTCCCTGCGTAAACCTTCTCTTCTCCCGACCCAACAGTATAAACCTTGGCGCCCTTTTGTCGCTTGTTCTGGTTATTGTTGTTATCTGGGTTTTTGTTTGGCTGATGGTTGGCTCTACAGTTTTTGGTCATATGTCCGATCTTTCGAAAATTTCAGTATTTCACGGTGCATGACCCGTTGTGATGAAGCTTACAACGATTGCACAGTGGTGATTTGCCAACATAGACCTTCTGGTCACTGGGTCCAACAGAGTAAACCTTGGCGAACTCTTGTCGCTTGTTTGGCAGATGGTTGGACCTTGAGCCGTCCTCAAACTTCCTTTTGCTGTTAAGGCTCTTTGTTTCCTGAGGTATTCCCCGGCCCATCAAAGCCATTTGGATTCCCGTCTCAATAGCCTCTGCGACTCATTAGGCTATAAGTTGTTCCATGGCAGCTAAGTTTAGGTTCTGCCTCTCAGGTGATATGTTTCTTCAAAATAAGTAAAGGAGAGTGAGTAGTAGGGAAAATAGGCTCTAAAAGTAAATGTTTCGAGGAGACATGTTATAGTGTGATAGGTTAAAGTCGCGTTCAGGGAAATGGGTGAATTCCTATACGATAGTAGTATGAGTGTTTCAAGGGGATAAAACGTGTGGTCAAACTCAGAGTTGAATAGTTAGATTTTATAAGAGAAGACATAGTTTGTGACATGTAAGGTATGTATGTTTAAGTATATAGGAGATACTTATAATTTTTAGTGTAAGGCTAGAAAGTATTAGCTATAATATAAGTACATAAGTATATGTATACAATTAATACGAAAGCACATGTTATCAAAGTAGCATGCAGGTATACGCTAGGCTTGCTGAAACAATAAGTAGAGTAGCAAGTAAAGTAGTACGTAAGGCAGGCTGGCACTAGCAGTCATTGGTTGAGTTTTTGTAAAAAGCGGTTATAGTATAGGTTTTATGTGTACCTAGTTCTCTATAACCTTAGCAAGTAACTATGCATGCATATAACTATGTATACTTGCATGCTATAACTATATATACACGTAGCTATGCATGCATATAACTATATATACACGTTAACATGAATATGAGAACAAAATATTAGTCAAAATGTCAAACATACAAAACCCATGCAACTCTTACTGTGACAAAAGAGAGTTTATATTTATCGAACCATTTAAGACCAAAGTACTTCAAACTAGTAACATATCGACAACCTCAGTAGCTAACTATGATAGGAAATCATGTTTTCATGCTCACGCGAAGTTTACTTACTCGTTTTATAGCATTACGAACACCCTTTTTAAAGTCATATTACACGTATATAAATTAAACTCAAATATTACTAAGTCTTTTTATTATTTAAAACTCTCACTGTCGACATAGGAATGGACATGGGAAAACAATTTCGAACTAATAACCTATTAATATTATTGATTGACTCGATTCTAAATGCATCAAACTAATAAATTCTTGTTTAGAGTTTCCTATTTTAAGCCCTTATAAGCTCTTAAAAATGACCAAAGCTTAAGCTTATCGAAAACTGATTTGAAACTTATATTATTATTCGATGGGCTCAAAAGCCCAATTAGCCATTAATAAGCTAACCGAATAAGCTGGACTTATAATCTCTTTAGATATGATTTTAGAACATTAAAGATGAGCCCAAGAACAAGCCCAACTTGCCTTAAAGCCCACGGATCTTAAAATGTTAATGGGCCTTTAATATTAGCTTGTTAAAGCCCATTAATAGATAAATAAGACATTTTAGCTAATAAGCAGTTGATTTTAACTTGAATAAGCTTTTATAAGCTACTGAGACTTTCGGATAATTTTTCCCCATCTTTTTGTGATTTTTGGACTAAATTTGCAAATAGTTTCGACTAGAGGGACTAAAACTGCCAACTATGGAAAAACTGTGATTAAAACTGTAAAAATAGTAACTTTAGGGTATAAACTGTAATTATGTTAAACTATAAGCTCAAAATGTCATTTTGGATGATATTGGACTAAAAATGTAAAGTATATATAATTAAGGACTAACGGTGTAACGCTAACTCCGTTAGGGTGGAAAATGTAAAAACAGTAAGAGAGCAAGGGCCAACAGAAACTTTATTACATTTTCATTTCTATTTTGTATTTTATACTTTCCCGTACTTTCACGTGCATTTTTAAGTTTCAGTTATGTATTTAAATAACGTTACGTTATATTTATATATAACGAGTTTCAACGACTTGCGAGGAAACGGTATTATTGGATTTAAATGACATAAAAATAAGATAATATTATATATAATATTATTTTTGAACTTTAAGCATTTTAATCATTTTAAGCATATCACACTCACATCACCACTTAATCGTTATCCGTTACTCACTTTCACAATCACTATTCGTTTTAAGTCAAATTCTCAGACTTTACCATTATCCAGGTCGTGTGTTGGAGCCGTTCCCATAACTTACTTGAATTTACATTTCACCTTGCCAGTTACGCTCAAGGTGAGATTCATGGCCCCTACTCTTTTAATGCTTGTTTTATTAACTCTTTGGGGGAGATACATGCTCAACTATATTTATTTACTTTTACAAGTACTCTAAACCTTTACATTACTGTGAGATTTCACAATCTCTACTTTTATATGCTTTGAACTACTGTTGGGTGATAAACCTGTTTACTTTTATGAATCATTGAAACAATACTCTTGTTTGTAAAACGATTACCTGCTGGTCTAAGAACTGTATTTATGCCCACGAATATGTATCGTTAATTCCGTGCTGGGAAGCACGAGTGATATAAATAGATCTATTGAGGGTGACACCTCCATCTGTGTTGAGATCCGATAGTCCAGATTGGACAAGCGGATGTATACCATGTCGAATTACAAGTGACTAGGATTAGCACACTTGCCGGGTATTGAAAACATGAGCACCTTTCATGCAAATAATAACATGAGCACTCTTCATGCCGACTGGTCGTAGCTTCGGTGACATTGAAACTTAGCGTAGCGTAATAGCCTTTCGTATAACATTATGCACATTATAATGTTAACTCGTAAACTTATTTCGTATAACATTATGCACATTATAATGTTAACTCACAAACTTATTTGTCCAACTTTATTGTTTTATATAAACTCTATGAACTCACCAACCTTTGTATTGACACTTTTTAGCATGTTTTTCTCAGGCGTTAGTTGTTTGATATACGATGAAGCAAGGCAGCGTTTGGCAGGGGCATAGGCACACTTTTGGAGTGTATACGTAACACTCATGACCAGAGTTTTTGTACTATATCATAACACAAGTGATAGAGAACGAATTTATCAAATTCGTTTTAAAAGCTTTATTGAATAAAACATCAGTTTTACAAAATTGAATTGCGGAAAATAAGGCCCATGATTGTTATTAGTTGTCCCATTGTACAAAACCCTGGTCATGTGTGTTATGTGTACACTCAAAAAGTGTGCCTATGCCCCTGCCACGCACTGCCTTGCATCATCATAAATCAAGCAACTAAACACCTGAGAAAAACATGCTAAAAAGTGTCAACAAAAAGGTTGGTGAGTTCATAGTGTTTACATAAAGCAGTAAAGTTGGACTTGTAAGTTTACGAGTTAACATTATAAGGGGCATAATGTTATACAAAATAAGTTTACGAGTTAACATTATAATGTGCATAATGTTATACAAAATAAGTTTACGAGTTAACATTATAATGTGCATAATGTTATACGAAAGGCTATTAAACTACACTAAGTTTCAATGTCACCAAAGCTACGACCAATTGGCATGAAGAGTGCTCATGTTATTATTTGCATGAAAGGTGCTCATGTTTTCAATACCCGACAAGTGTGCTAATCCTAGTCACTCGTAATTCGACATGGTATACATCCGCTTGTCCAATCTGGACTATTGAATCTCAACTAGATGGAGGTGTCACCCTCAATAGATTTATTTATATCACTCGTGCTTCCCAACAGGGAATTAATGATACATATTCATGGGCATAAATACAGTTCTTTGACCAGCAGGTAATAGTTTTACAAACAAGAGTATTGTTTCAATGATCCATAAAAGTAAACAGGTTTCTCACCCAACAGTAGTTCAAAGCATATAAAAGTAAAGATTGTGAAATCTCACAGTAATATAAAGGTTTAGAGTACTTGTAAAAGTAATTGAAATAGTTAAGCATGTATCTCCCCCAAAGAGTTTAATAAACAATTAAATGATAGAAATTGGGGCTACGACTCACCTCAGAAAATAGTCCTCTGAAATGAAAAGTCAAGTAGTAGCAGTGTGTGGCTCCAACACGCGACCTAAATTAGTATGACAATTCTTAGTTTACAGTTAAGTGTACTCACGACTCAAAGTGTTTAAATAAATTTAAGTGTTTACAAGTGGTTGTGTTTGATGTTGCTTGTGTGGTAAAGCTTAAAGTTCAAAAATAAAAGTTTACAATAAAATATATTTGTAAGTATTAGCTCGAATATTGGCTTAATAGTTATGGATAAATATGAGTCAACAAGTATTTATTGAGTTCGTTTGGTCCTGATGTGCATGAATGTATATATATATGTTACATATTTATCGATGTCGTGTGAAAATAATATATTTGGACCAATACATTATTTATGGCTTTACGTTGATATGGTCGTCTAATAAAGTTACATTTTAAACATATTTATGTAGACGGAAAGTGGTAAAAATATGTAAGTTATTAAACTATAAATCTTTATGAGAAAGATGTAACTTGGTCCAAGTCGAGGGACTGAAATGGTCATAATTTTCTAAATTATAAATGCCTAAGAATAATATTAGTTTGTCCAAAGTTGAGGGGCTGGTGTTGTAAATATTTCAAAAGTATCAAAATGATAAAAAGATTGGCAAAACTGCCATGTCCATGGATCGAACCATGAAACTCTCGTTTGGAAAAGAAACGATCCAACCAACTGAGCTAGGGTCCTTCTTGGTTTTGTTATGCAAGTTAAATATTTTTAAGCAATACCCTTACTGTTTCATTTTTGGTTATATATCCTCTTCGGTACATACTGAGTCTTGCTATAGCATGCATGAGTTTCGTGTTTCTTTCATTTCAGTGTGACGTAGCTTTTTCAAAATGTGTACAAGACAAAGGAAGTCTCCAAATAAGCACCAAAATAAGTCGAATAAGCCCATGTCCACGGGAGCCAAACTTATGTTTGTTTTATATGTAGTTTTCGTCTAGTTGCTTTAGGTTCCAACAACTCATCAAGTTCGACATGAAATGTATGTACGTTGATTCGAAAACAATATGGTTGCTAGTTATTTCTTTGGATGTTAATGTGTTTAACGAGACCAAGGTTCGCCACACAAGTTTCACACAACACACACGCAAGTTCATATTTAGCATGAAGGTCGAGTATATGCATAGTTATGTATGTAAGTATGTCGACTGAGTTTAAGTATTAAGTAACATCTTGTAGTTTGTTTACAATACTCATAACTTGTCTATTATCATTAAGTAAAATGTCGACTCGTAGGTCACATGCAATGACATACGAGTTGTGTTGCCTCCAGTGGGTTGTGAGCGTGAGTATTTGAAGGAAAGTAGCTAAGAAACACCCTTTTTAGTTTTGTTTTCAAAGAGTTTAACATATTACATTTAAAGGGTGTGCATGAGTTTTTCGAAAGTAAACAACTTGAAAAAAAATGAGAAGGTTTCTTACAGTGGTGTAGGAGTGGTGTCGAGTGAATGAGGAGACCAAGGAAAATGGCTAGAACCACGAGTGGTATGAGAAACACCATATCTTATCCGCGAAAATGGCTAGAACCACGAGTGGTATGAGAAACACCAAAATCCCGACCAAAACTTCGTAATCTTCATCCGGAACATATGTCAAGTAGATGACAACAATAACGACATACACGATCGCGAGAATTGTAATAAGGTGCGGCATTCTGAAAGAATTAAATGAGAGGAATATGGTTGGTGGAAGAATGAGAAATTAAAATGGGGTATACATAAGGGAAATACTAGCCGTTAGAGCACTATTCACGATCGTTGCATTTTACTATTCATAGCCGTTGCATTTTACTGTACATAGCCGTTGATTTTCACTGTTCATGACCGTTGGAAATCACTATTCACAACCGTTGGATCCATTAGGTGGCAAGACATTTAAATCGTTTCAATTAGTGTGAATAAACCAAACGACTTAAGTGAAGTCGCAATTCTATTACCCAAAGTTTGTTAGAACTTTCAATAAGAACTTGAACTCACGTAGGGAACATGAAGATGAATTCAAGACCAAATATTCCCATCTTTCGTATCTTCATCTGAGAACTAGAAGTGAATGTCGGGACGACATTCAAATAAGGTTGGGAGACTGTGACAAATGGTAATTTTTCATTTGTATAATTAGGATTAATTATAAAAAATACGCATTATTTATTTTCAGACATCTATTAATGAGAAGTTATGTTATTTAACCGTTTATTTCATTATAATAATTCAAAACACGTTAAAACATGATTCACCAAATATTGGAACGAGCTCACACGCGAACCACGAAAAACCAAATACACACAAAAACAACCAAACAGACCTTAAATAAATTCAACCCAACCGGTTACTGTTCATCCATGGCCCAACCCAAGTTTTTATCCCATTTTAACTATTTTAACCCTTTAACAAATCGACCAAACCCCTCCAACTTCACCTCGTTTTCTCCCAAATTCGAAACACAACATATTCGAATTTTTGTACCATCTAATTCTCCTCCCACCAAAGATTTAGGGTGTCAAATTCTAGCCCTTAACACTAACTCTTGATACGTAAAAATTGGTCAAAGTGAATTGCCTTCGCAACACACCCATTCGAATCACTAATTTTCACCAAGTGCTCCAATTCGACCCAAACTCATTTGTACCTAGTTCTAACATTTTTCTTAGATCATTATTGAGTTACTAAGTATATTTCTCACCCTTGAAACCAATATCACACGATGGGATATCAAATTCGACCCTTAGAAATACATGTCGACATATATTTCATATACAAATCTAAACCAAATCAAATCCTACACAATATCCTTACAAGATATATTACAAGATCTCTTAAAATCCAAATTCTCTTACACATTCCCTGCATGTACTGTTGGAGCCAAGTTGAAGTCACAAAAGTCCTATATATGCATATTAAGTAATACATATGCATGCACATAAATTCACTTTATGTTAATTCCTTTTCACACTATCACTCATTTCATTCCTCTTTGCTCACTGTCGAGAGAAAGGAAGAAAGAAAAACAAGCTTTGGTCATACTACAAGTCCCATAAGAATTCTCAACTCTCTTCCTTGTTTCCATTCGACAAACACTATATCTCATCACCACTGTAAGCTTCAAAACTTGTTGTAGTTTTATCATTTACTTTGAACTTCTTATTCATGTTTATATGTTAGGATATGATAAACTAGAAACATGTCATTCTGGTTTATTTTCACATGACACAAACATACACATATACTCGACTCATCTTTAAACTTACTCACTTCTTGTTTTTGAAATTTAAACAACACGTAGCTATGCATGCATATAACTATATATACATGTTAACATGAATATGAGAATGAAATATTAGTCGAAATGTCAAACATACAAAACCCATGCAACTCTTACTGTGACAAAAGAGAGTTTATATTTATCGAACCATTTGAGACCAAAGTACTTCAAACTAGTAACATATCGACAACCTCAGTAGCTCACTATGATAGGAAATCATGTTTTCATGCTCACGCGACATTTACTTACTCGTTTTATAGCATTACGAACACCCTTTTTAAAGTCATATTACACGTATATAAATTAAACTCAAATATTACTAAGCCTTTTTATTATTTAAAACTCTCACTGTCGACATAGGAAAACAATTTCGAACTAATAACCTATGAATATTATTGATTGACTCGATTCTACATGCACCAAACTAATAAATTCGTGTTTAGAGTTTCCTATTTTAAGCCCTTATAAGCTCTTAAAAATGACCAAAGCTTAAGCTTATCGAAAACTGATTTGAAACTTATATTATTATTCGATGGGCTCAAAAGCCCAATTAGCTATTAATAAGCTAACCGAATAAGCTGGACTTATAAGCTCTTTAGATATAATTTTAGAACATTAAAAATGAGCCCAAGAACAAGCCCAACTTGCCTTAAAGCCCACGTATCTTAAAATGTTAATGGGCCTTTAATATTAGCTCGTTAAAGCCCATTAATAGATAAATAAGACATTTTAGCAAATAAGCAGTTGATTTTAACTTGAATAAGCTTTTATAAGCTACTGAGACTTTTGGATTATTTTTCCTCATCTTTTTGTGATTTTTGGACTAAATTTGCAAATAGTTTCGACTAGAGGGACTAAAACTGCCAACTATGGAAAAACTGTGATTAAAACTGTAAAAACAGTAACTTTAGGGTAGAAACTGTAATTATGTTAAACTTTAAGCTCAGAATGTCATTTTGGATGATATTGGACAAAAAATGTAAAGTATATATAATTAAGGACTAACGGTGTAACACTAACTCCGTTAGGGTTGAAAATGTAAAAACAGTAAGAGAGCAAGGGCGAACAGAAACTTTATTACATTTTCATTTCTATTTTGTATTTTATACTTTCCCGTACTTTCACGTGCATTTTTAAGTTTCAGTTACGTATTTAAATAACGTTACGTTATATTTATATATAACGAGTTTCAACGATTTTACTTAACGTTTTGTTTCACCACTTGTGAGGAAATGATATTATTAGATTTAAATGACATAAAAATAAGATAATATTATATATAATATTATTTTTGAACTTTAAGCATTTTAAGCATTTTAAGCATATCACACTCATATCACCACTCAATCGTTATCCGTTACTCACTTTCACAATCACTATTCGTATTAAGTCAAATTCTTAGACTTTACCATTATCCAGGTCGTGTGTTGGAGCCGTTCCCATAACTTACTTGAATTTACATTTCACCTTGCCAGTTACGCTCAAGGTGAGATTCATGGCCCCTACTCTTTTAATGCTTGTTTTATTAACTCTTTGGGGGAGATACATGCTCAACTATATTTATTTACTTTTGCAAGTACTCTAAATCTTTACATTACTGTGAGATTTCACAATCTCTACTTTTATATGCTTTGAACTACTGTTGCGTGATAAACCTGTTTACTTTTATGAATCATTGAAACAATACTCTTGTTTGTAAAATGATTACGTGCTGGTCTAAGAACTGTTTTTATGCCCACGAATATGTACCGTTAATTCCCTGCTGGGAAGCATGAGTGATATAAATAGATCTATTGATGGTGACACCTCCATCTGTGTTGAAATTCAACAGTACAGATTGGACAAGCGGATGTATACCATGTCGAATTACAAGTGACTAGGATTAGCACACTTGCCAGGTATTGAAAACATGAGCACCTTTCATGCACATAATAACATGAGCACTCTTCATGCCAACTGGTCGTAGCTTCGGTGACATTGAAACTTAGCGTAGCGTAATAGCCTTTCGTATAACATTATGCACATTATAATGTTAACTCGTAAACTTATTTCGTATAACATTATGCACATTATAATGTTAACTCACAAACTTATTTGTCCAACTTTATTGTTTTATATAAACTCTATGAACTCACCAACCTTTGTGTTGACACTTTTTAATACGTTTTTCTTAGGTGTTAGTTGTTTGATATATGATGAAGCAAGGCAGCGTTTGGCGGGGGCATAGGCACACTTTTGGAGTGTATATGTAACACTCATGACCAGAGTTTTTGTACTATGGGACAACAAATAATTATTATGGGCCTTGTTTTCCGCATTTCAATTTTGTAAAAATTATGTTTTAATTAACGAAGCGTTTAAAATGGATTTGATAAATTCGTTCTCTATTACTTATGTTATGATCCAACTAAGTAGCACCCCAGAAGTTATTACCGCTGCGATCTGATTTTGGGGATGTTACAGATTGTTTCGAATTTGGGAGAAAACGAGGTGAAGTTGGAGGGGTTTGGTCGATTTGTTAAAGGGTTAAAATAGTTAAAATGGGCTAAAAACTTAGGTTGGGCCATGGATGAGCAGTAACCGGTTGGGTTGAATTTATTTAAGGTCTGTTTTGTTGTTTTTGTGTGTATTTGGTTTTTCGTGGTTCGCGTGTGAGCTCGTTCCAATATTTGGTGAATCATGTTTTAACGTGTTTTGAATTATTATAATGAAATAAACGGTTAAATAACATAACTTCTCATTAAAAGATGCCAGAAAATAAATAATGCGTATTTTTGATAATTAATCCTAATTATATAAATGGAAAATTACCATTTGTCACACAAGTATTGGCAGCTGGTGGACTTGATGCAAACCATGGAACTTACCCATTGGCGTATGCCTTGATTGAAGCTAAAAGTAAGAGTTCATGGTCTTGGTTCTTAATGTGCTTGGGTGATGACAGATCTACAGCCTAACTCAAATTTCACATTCATCAGTGATAGAAAAAAAAAGGTTAGTAATATGCTTCACTTGTTGAATTCTTAAATACAACATCATATGAATTTTTATTTGATCAGTGAATTGGTTTATACAGGGTATCCTTCTAGCCATTAAATCTGTTTTCCCAAGTGCAGAACACAGATTTTGCTTGAGACACATACATGAAAATATGAAGCAGTCTTGGAGTTGCAAGCCTACAAGGATGCTTTGTGGAGATGTGCATCTGCTACAATTGTTAATGACTTTGAAAGGTGTATGTTACATTTGAAGAAGTTGAATCCTAAAGCACATGAATGGTTGAATAAGATACCACCTGAACATTGGGCAAGATCTCATTTTTCAGGTAATACTTTTTTATTTATTAATTTTATTCATAGAGTAATTACAGTTAATGCAATGTTATTATTTCACTACAAAAGTTACATTTGTTAGACATGTATAGCATTCAATGCTTTCATATTTATGTATTTTAGGTAGAGCCATTACAGATTTATTGCTCCAAACGTTTGTGAGGTGTTTGATGGTAACATAGTTGCAGCTTGGGAAAAGCCAGTTATTACAGTTCTATAGTACATTAGGGAATATTGCAAGAAGATAATAGTTAATGTACAAAGTGTTATTGACAAATGTGATGGTCCGTTGACCCCTACTGCAACTAAAATAATTGAATCCATTAAGAAAGAGGCTCATTTGTTGAAAGTGGAATGGAATGGAGTAGTTAAGTACCAAGTATTAGGGGCATGGGGTGATCAGTGTGTTATAGATGTAGAGAGTAGGATATGTTCATGTAGGAAATGGGAATTGACAGGGATTCCTAGTAAGCATGTTGTTGCAGCTTGTTGGAATATGACTCTCATTGGAAAGAAAGTAGGACCCCTCCCCGAATCTTAGGTAAATCCTTGTAATTGGTTGACTACATGGATAGAAGTATACTCTTACTTAGTGGAACCAATTACGAAAAGCAACTTCTGGGAGAAGTCCACATGTCCAACAACACTTTTGCCACTAAAGCATCATATCCAGATAGGTAGACCAAAGAAGAAAAGAAAGTGGTCCAAACTTGAGGATGAACCACTTGTGAAATCTGGTAAACTGAGAAAGAGATGGATAACCATTAGCTGTCAATCCCGTGGAAACATTGGACATAATAAGTCTACATGCAAAGGACAAGGTCAAGCTCAAAGAACAAGTAGTTTTTTTAGTTTCAATTTTTAACTTTTTGTTTGCTTTAAATATCATGGAGAGTTTACAAGTTCTTTTGTAATGTAGGTGTCAACAATGCAGAAGCTAGTGGTAGTGGAACTGGTCAAGCAGAAGCTGGGGTTGGTCAAGCTAGTCAAGTGCAACATGTAGTTGGTCATTGGCAAGGTGGGTCAAGTGTTGGACCTGTGCAAGGTGGAAATGTAGATGCTCAAGCTGGTCCTAATTCAAGTGTTTCAAGTGAAAGTTCACCCTCAAGATGGACAAGGACAAGAGTTATAGCAGAAATAATGAGTCCAAATAAGACTAGAGCCAGTCAACCTTCTTCACATCCTTTTAGTCAACCAATCATAGAAGCAACACATGATCATGCTGTTGGAAGAGAAATGACTTATGCTATACCAACACAATTAAATTAGGCTAATGAAAGTGAATGGGATATCCTATAAGCATGTTTTAACTTCAAGATAATTATGTGTTTAAGTACAATGTCAGTAATGCAAGTCCACATAAGTGGCAAACATCAAGGTCCACACCTGTGGCAATTTTCTAAGTCCTTGTACAGGCAAACTTAAAAGTCTACTTCTGTGGCAATTTTCTAAGTCCACTTAGGTGGCAAATGGTAATATTTAACATAGTTATTGATGAGGTGTAATTTCATACGATTTTAAGGGATCATTTAGCCTCTAAATTCGTATATATTTGATCATTTATTACCCTAAATCGTTTCTATTAGAGTTTTAGGTACTTGGAAAGCAAATGCTGAAAAAGGAAGTGTTTCGAGCTCGATTGGACGGGAACACGAAGAAAATGACAACATCGGGAAAAACTGTCACGAGGAGGGCTCGTGACGGCGTCACAGCCTAATAGGCGATGCCGTCACCTGAACGGGGTGACCATACATAGTCTGGAGACGGCCTCAAGCTAACGGTGTCAAGACCAAATTTATGAAGGCTGATGGCGTCACAACTCTAACACGATGCTGTCACAACTAAGTCGGTGGAAAAACGAAACCCTAGAAGACAGCGAGTTGACGGCGTCACACTTAACAAGTGACTCTCTTACCAATGTAAATCTATATATATTTCTACATTATTTTCATTCTAACGGGTGGAACTTGTATGCAACTTGTGGAGTACAAATCCTAGATGAATTTGACCAGCTTTGTAGGCTACTTTGCCACTCATATGTTTTATTAAAGATAAGTTATTCATTTATTAATTATTACAATATGTCTATGTCTTGTGTGATTATTTGTCTTTCTTCTCTTCGATTTAACATGCTTGGCGAAATTATATTGTGTTTTCTTATGATTGCATGAAACCTAGTTGTGATCTTTGATATTATTGCTTTTTGTTAGTGGTGTACGCGTTAGGCATTAGAAAACTAATTCTATTCCGTACCACAGTTAGACGTCTAGTGAAACGTGATTAGATTAGAGGATACCCTCGATTATAGTTGACTGGGTGGATTTCTTCTTAAGTATTTATTGCACGTGAATTTACTATTAGGAGGGATCTTGTCTGCAAGTAACATCCGCCTAGGTTGTCACGTAGATAGCGGACTTGACCAACCCGCTGCTGAATTAGGGGAATACGTACACATTACACTAACGAGGGTGATAAGGCAATAAGTTAGAGAATTCAACTAGGGAGTAATGCATGATTAAGTAAGCACATTTATTTACTTATACGAGTTTCCACCAAATTTACTTTTCCTTGCAATTAGTTTAGTTTTAGTTTAATTAGTAGTTAAAAACCAAACTCTTCAAACTCGAGATTGTACTTGCTTTCTAATAAACATAAAAGACTAAAAATAATCTTCCCTTAACCCTTAGACTTAATTCGACATACACTTCGAGCCTACCTCACTATTCCCCTAGAGAACGATCAATCCCCCGTGTCTTACCTATACTACACTACAACGGTTAGGTACTCTACCTAGGTGGATTGTAAAACTTAGTGTGTTTAAATTTATCTGCACCAGTTATGGTTTGTTTTAGGTGTTCGTGACTTATTTGATTTGTTTGTGACTTATTTGACTTGTTTTAGGTGTTTTGTGATTTGTTTGACTAAATTTTGTCAAAATGAATCACTTAGGTACAAGACATACATAAACTACATAGCAAAAACATAACCAAACCTATTCACCCTGCAAACTGCTGACTACATTTCCATACTCATGGATCCAAACTTAACCTATGCAAAAACACCAAACTGCCATAGATCGGAAAGGGAAATAAGCAGGTGATATCGTTCAATTATATCCAAGGAATTGCAAAGGAAATATGCAAAATCCGAGTTCGTTGTCCCGACGAAGGATGAATGGAATTTGTGATTTCGGGATGGTGAAATGTGAAGTGAATGGTGAATAAAAGTGAGATATTGAGTTTTAAACTAAAAATAGTGAAATTTAAACTAGAAACAATTAATAACGCGAGGGGAAAAACTAAACTAAGGAAAACGCAAAATTAAATCTAAAAACGCATAAAACCCGAGCTAATCCCGAGTTCAAAAGTGAAATCTCTAGAAAACTAACCCTAGGTATGAAATTATATTTTTTCTAAGTTCTAATTAATAAAAGAAAATTTAAAAAAAAAGAATTATATTTTTCTGATTAATATTTAATTTTCTATGATTTAAAAACTAATTGAAACAAATTAAATAATTAAAAATATTAAATGAAAAGAGAAAAATCTGAAAATTTTATGATAACTACTTTGAACTAATTAAAAGATGAGAAAAATAAAATTGGAGAAAAAGCAAATCTGAATAAGCAAAAATAAAGCAAAACAGTTCAAATTAGCTAAAAGAGGAAAAAGGCTTAAGTAATAAATTTTGTATTAAGAGTAACAAGCAGAACTAGAGCATAATTGGTAAGGGCGCGTGTGTGTGAGTGAGGAGACCTGGGTTCGAGTCCCAGGTTTTGCACTTTTTTTTATTTATTTTATTTTTGTAATTTTTCTTTTGGAAAATGATTAAACTTATAAAAATACTAAACTTTTGTAAAAACAACTTTTCAGAAAAACTCAAATAAGCTCAGTTTAAGCTATGGAGTTCAGAACAGTAGCAAAAAGAAGGAAATAAGCTAGGCTGTTTAACTAAAAGACTATTAAGCTATCTAGGTCTAATAAGCTGAATCTAATAAGCTAAGGGGAACTGAGATCAAACCAGATAAGCTAAGGGAAAAAAATATAAGCAACATATATAAACTAATAAGCACTGGTACAAATCTAAGGCTAAAAGGGTTGGTGCAGGGGAGATACAGTCCACCTAGGCAGGTTTGGGCTTATTTTTAAGTACTTTTATGACCACTAAAGACCACAAAAGCTTAATATCCTAAAAGCTCATGCACTAGAGAACTTATAAACCAAATTGCAGGCATATGAAAGCTTAATAAGAGCTTATTGATTTACTTGGAAAAGGATGCAATCAAGGCTGTATGCAGAATATGCATACTAAAGTGAGGAGTGACTGAAAATGGGTTTCAGCTGCCTCAAATCTCACTGAAGCAAAACAAACTCTTCACTATCCAATTTTCTCACTATATAAGACACAAAAATAAGGATAACAAGCACTAAATCTAACTGTCCTATATTAAGCATAATTGATCAGTTCATTTCCATGAACTTATACTATCCTACTGAAATCATCATATAGCTTAAAATTAGACCAAATGCTCCTACAAACTACTACCCTAGGCTGGATTGAGCATAATCAAACTAAATCCAAACGCAAATGAACAATATCTATCTATTTTGACCCACTTTGAGCTTTGACCCAAACAGTCCTTGTGGGGACTGTTTTGATGATTTTAAATTAAACATGACCAGAATAAGCTATAAGATCTACAAATAGATTATTACTCAGATGTATCAAACTTGATAAAGCAAACATAAACAGGAAATAAGGACTATCTATGACTAAACTGCTATAAGCTCTTTTTTTTTTTTTTTTTTTTTTTTTTTTTTTTTTTTTTTTTAAGCTTTTAATGTGAAAAGTGAACAAATGAACATCTGACTATTTTTAAGCTTCAGAACATTATAAATAGTATTAACAATTATCAATCAACATAAAAAAACAAGAAATAAGCACTTAAATAAACACTTTGACCTATTTTGACTTTTTGTGATTTTAAGATTAAAAATTATTTAAAAATCAATTTAACTTCTAATAAAACTATTTTAAGCTTACATAAGCTTAATTTAGAGCAAATGAGCTTATTTCAGCTTATGTAACAGTGATTTAGCTTATAAAAATGATATCATTTGAAAACTTAAAAATAGGAGTGCATAGTAAAATGAAATTTAAACTTGAACTTCCATTACTTCTAAAATTCAACTACAAAACAGAACATAAAGGATTACAATTAACTATGAAACAGCTTAATTAAACTACAATAATCTAAAACCTAAATTCGACCTATATCTAACCCTAAAATTCTAACCCTCTCAATGCTTGCGAAGAGGCTCTATTTATAGTTGAGGAGGAAGCTTCTAGGGTTTCTTCAGAGTAAATCCTAGCCCTTTAATTGTCATCTTGTCATCAAAATCGATCACAACCCTTGGATCAAATTCAGTGAGGTGTCCCAGCCAATCAAATTCCTCTATTCTGCCACGTAATCATTCCTTAGCTGTCAGCACATGTCAGGCTTCTAGAAGATATTAAATGGTACGGGTAAAAATTGGGACTGGGTGAATTTAGGGAAGACGGATCTACAGTAAAAGGCGGGTAAGGATGGTTTTATTGTTTAATGATTTTGACCGGGTTGGGTGGGTTTTGACCAGGGTATGTGGGTGAGAGTGTCGGGTTGTGGGTATATATCCGGGTTTGATGGGTAGATAATAGAAATGGGATGGGTTGGTGTTGTAAAGTGGGCTGATGGTTAAATGGGTTGGGTATTTTTTTGTTGGGTTAGGTTTGTTTTTGTGATAAGGTTTAAGGTTTTAAGGATTTGATTTGAAATTGGATTTTAACATTAAGGACCAAATCTGCCATTTATGAAAAGTACTTCCAAGGGCTAACTTTTACATATTGAGCATAAATATGATCCATCTTTGACAAATTCATCCCGACCTCGGCTTTAATTCTCTTTCCAAATCCCGTGCTCGGTTTTTGCCGTTTTCTTGATTTTTGTCCATATTTCTAAATATCCGTACCTGCATATAAACAAACACAAAAACACAAATATCTTTGGCATTTTGGTTAGTTTTTGGTTATTTTGGGTCTCAATTTGGTCAAATAAAGGTATGTGAATAAGCACATACCAGCAGGCATCATCAAGCAGTTGCACTCTACAATCCAACCAAACCTCCTATAACTACAATTAAGAATAGGACTACATTTCCTTCTAAAACTCTACCATTCTTAGCTTATGTTTGACTTATTTTTGTCAAACTAAGTTTATGGTAAAATGGGTCACCATGCTCAACAACTCAATACCACCCAAGTATATTTAACACTTTGTAAACACACCAAAGTATTCTTCAGGGGTACATTTTCAAACAACAATTTGGGTAAAATGGGTAAGAATTGCAATGGTCATCAACCCAATCTACACATAAGAATTCTTTACTTGGTAAAGTCAAACACATCAACTAAATCAAAGGTTTACAACTCAAAATGGATCAAACTGTTGTTCAAATACAGAATACTCAAAATCGATCAACTTGTTGACTTTCCTAAGTCAAACTACAAACTTTTGATTGTTGACTTTCCTAAGTCAAACATATTTAGCATTGATTAACCAAACACTATCACTAACAATAACAGTCCACATTCACTTGATCATATGCCATTACAATTTAGCCATAACATACTTACAAACTAAAATGTTATAAACACTAGTATTGATCAGATTCCATTACAACCATCACAAACTACTGCTTCAACAACCAAACACTATCACCTACTGCTTCACCAAAATACTAGAACCATACATCCACAAACCATCACAAACTAACAACAACTACCAAAAAGAGATTTGATAGTGGATGGAACAAGACATGTCAAACAGTAAAGTAAACATACAACCCAAATAAAACCCAACTGATAATGAGGTATTTCTTATACTTGGATTGTTGTTCTTCAAACAAATCAACAACATCTTCAAGCGCATTAAGCCTCCTCAACAAACCAGGGGTAATCTCAACTGACCTTGGGCAGATAGGTGCATCCACCCATCTAAGAAAAGGACAGTTTGAGTCCTAAAACACCACATTCGTCTAAATAAACAAAGCATGCATATTAACAAAACTTGATATACATTTTACCAACTAACCAAACTTACATATGTTGGAAAACCATATAATCGCCAACTTAGATTCCTGTATGTCCAGGAAGTCTTGACCACGGCTTGTTGACCACATGTACAGACCACCATTTTTGAAATGTATGTGTTTTTCAAAGTTTTAATATGGAAAATAATAAAAGTACAAATGTGTTAATGTAAAGAAATTGAGGATCAATGGGGAAACGAGCCGAGAAGATTCGTGTGGATGAAAGCTATGGTTGCTAAATTGCTAAACAGTACCAGTTGTGTAAATTACCAAAAAACCAAGGTATGCAAGTCAGCTAACGTGAATACATAACCGGTGTTATGTATAACGGGGCTCCGAGGACCAAACGGGTCACCGTTTGCCCAAAACGTGACTAACCTTGCAACAAAACGTAAATGGAGTACTAAATGTGGTTACGGGGTATAGTTTGAGGATGAACCGTGTGTAATTTAGGCTTCTTCACAAAATGTAGATTGCGGCGATGATGCGTTGTTCATAATCAATTTGATGCGTATATTATTTAGTTGTTGAATTGTGCTATACGTGTTAAATTAGTTTGTTATTTTTAACCTAGAATTCGTATAGTTAGTTAGTAAGTTGGTGTGTGTGTGTGTAATTTAGGCTTCTTCGCCAGACGTAGATAGCGGCAATAAGGCGATTTTTTTGTAATTTAGGCTTCACCATTTGCAGTAGTTTATGATCGATTTGATGTGTTCTTTTTTGTTTTTGTTTGTGTTTGTGCAAAGGTGAAACATATTATTAACTCTAAATATTGTACAATGCTTGTAAGCATACAAATCTGTTTTGGACATCACCCAAAAACAGAACAACAACCTATGCTTACACATCTGATAACAAACAACAAAAGGACATATGTCTGATGAAACATACAAAATCTCATAACTGGAATAGAGCAATCAGCACTAATTTCATTGTTCCATTATACTAGCACTCATTCAGATACCACTTGAATCACCTTATTAAGCACCTTTAACCATCTAGCTACATTTCCAACACTCCTTCCACCCTGCCACCACAATGACGAGGGCAGAAAGGAGATTGGCATCACTAGGCACCCATAATCTCTCCACTGCAAGGGCTATACCAGTTGTGCTACATTTCCATCTACTACAATGGCTTCACACAACTGGGAACACACTCCTTGCAGTGAGTACCAACCATTGCCTCCTTGGCAGTGTATAGATAGGACCAATTAGGTTCATCTTTCACTCCTCACTATTCCTATCTTCATACACTAAAGTTCACTTACCCTTATCACATTGGAAACCTACTTTATGAATCTCAAACAACTTAATTCTAGAAAGCTTGTCAAGACATTTCTCAATTACCAACAAGGCCTATTATTTAGTAGTTGAATTGTGCTATACCTTTTTTATTAATTTGTTACTATTACCATAAAATTCATTTAGTTAGTTTGTTTGTGTGTGCTTGTGTGTGTGATTTAGGCTTCTACTATTTGGAAAATAAGTTGATAACCAGAAATGCTGACGTTGAGGACAATATGTGTTTGTAGTTTAGGCTTACTATTGAGAACGGGCGACGCTGACCTGTTCACACGAGGAGTCGAGGAAAACGTGGTTATAATATAGGCTTTTACTATATTGAATATGAAAAACTATTAAGCTCAAATATCTATGTTAATCTGTTTCATATGCTCATTTTTTCCGGCTTATTTTCCAACTTATGGGCTTATATAAGCTTATTATATCATAAGAAGCTTATATAAGATTATAAGCCCATAAATTTGAAAATGTGCTTTGGCTATGACGTGGGAATTACTAGATAAAGTTCGCCATTTCGTAAGTCAATTAGGATTACGTTAATATTGTTTGTTGCATTGTCATGTAATTTTTTTTGTACGGCGCATTGTCATTAATTTGAAGTTGTATAGACGATTGCTTATGAGTACAAATAGATTTGGCTAAGGGTGTGTTTGTTTTTTTAAAAAAAAATCTTACTAGCCCTCTTACTCTTACCAGTAAGAGATGGTCAGACGTTTTGCTTGTTTGTTTTTTTATTTTGAGTCAGACCCAGTTAGACATATAACATCTTACTCAGTAAGAGGTGGGGGACTTGTCTTACTGCCTCTTACTCGATAAGAGATTGAAGACTCGTGTTAATATAATATATTTGATGGTTTATTAACTATGTTATATTTATGATAAAAAGTCTTGTTTCATATCTACACGAGGCGTTGTCAAGCCCGTGCGTTGCACCAATTGTGTCTAAGTGTTCGTAGCTTAATGGTTGGTATTCATTTGGTTTACACTATAAACTAATTTGTATGCGTTTATGATATGTGCAATAGGCAGGTGAAGATTATGCATTTTCGAAATAACTTTTTGCTTGTTGTCAACATTTGAGGCGGGTAATGGCAAAGAACCATACAATGATGGCGAACATGGAAGCTTTAGGTCCTCGTGGTGTTGCTTAATGCTATTAAGATGAATTAGGTTAATGAGTTGTTTGGTTTTACATATTTTTGCTTTACAATACTATTTGGTCGTTCTTGTGTCTAGAGATGTCCTTTCATGGGAAAATGTTAAATTTAGGTGGGTGTTTTGATCAAGTGCAAACTAATGAAAGTAGTGAATATATGCTGAAACAAACTTTACAACTCTCATTCAATAGACACTCACAACGAAATACACGACTTATTTACAAAAATCACAGTGTAACACTCCATCCCTCAACACCTTTCACATACACTACCAAAAAGGCTGGAGAACATGTATTTAATCCAAAATCCATAAAACAAACTATAAACCATTATGAAAAGATTAAAATAATAATAATACAACTTTAGCAGAACCCCCCTGCAAAGCATGCAATCACACCATCACGAAGAATGATGAACCCAAATTGTACACGCACAGATATGGCAGAATCTTGAAGAATGCTTTAGAATTTCCATCCCCTAAGACGTAAACAATCTCTGATTTTCCAATGAATGAATATACTAAAGATCAGACCGCAAGTATTATGATCACAATGAGAAGCACAATCCTTAAGATCACCAAAAGCAACCAAGTCTGCATGGGCCAAATGTGAATGAATAAGCATCAGAGAATACGTTGATCACAAACATTATGTATTCAAAGTATAATGAAACATGTACCATTTTGCTGACTTAAATCATAAGAAAACCTCCAAAGAAGAGCTACATATTTAAAAAGATTGAAAGAAAAATTACCATGGTAGTGTTTGATTTTTCCGTCTTTGAGGATGCACATTAATTTGATCCATATCAAAACAATGTGAAACGCACGCTGCATAACAATTCAGTTCTCAGGCCTAAATGTCTCTCACTTAAGGCCACATTTTTTGCCCAATATATCATGTAATCTCAAACCATAAAAGTGTACATGTAACTTTATGTATAATTCAGAATCGTGAATAAGCAAGAACTGAACAAAATCGAGTGAAGTGCAATACCACAGTCAAAAAGCAATATTCAGTAGAGCTAAACAAACTATGGCTAATCAATGAAATCAAACCGTAAGCATAGATACAAAGGATTAACAGAAACGAACTGATGTTATTTGTTTACAGTTGATATTCTTAAACTTTAATGAGCAACTTGTTCAACTTAGTCGTCCAGTTGCAGCATGAGAGTTTTCTATATTGGAGCCAATATCATCTGCAATAAATTGATCATCAAAATTTCACAAACTCAAAATCAGAACATGAACATTTAAAATAAAATTTTAGTTGGAAATTATACTCACTGATCACCGTTCCTTGCTCATCAACCAAAACAGCAAGATCTTTAAATATATCGTTCACTCACCTTGACAGATCGCCACCTTTAGCTGAGCTACACCACCTTTTCCACCACCACAACCTTTGCTTCCACCTCCACCTGCATGGTATTTATACAGGAAGTTTTACAATTGACAATAAATGAGATCATTATTAAGAGCCATCCAAAAGTTCTAATAACTCCGTGTTTCTTTGTATTTTGATAGCCAAATGGTTGGTTTATGTTTATGTTTATACACTTAAGTGGACGCTCTACAACTTAAAATATTGTTGCACACAAAATTAAATATATATTACATGGTATTTATGAAACATACAAACTTATCACAGTGATAAATCAAATTACAACAATGAAAATGATAAACAAATGAAAAAAGCAATGCACATCATCTTCATTATGTTTTGCATGTAAATATCAAAAGCAAAGATAAATTCAATCCTTTGTTTGCACGATCGCCAAGAAAAATAAAACTTGATATCTTCAGAACTAATACTACAACTTCGAATATATGTGTCGGCCGAATGTGTTTTGCGAATGTGGTCCGCGAATGGAGTCTTCCCCCTCTTCCTGTTCCGAATGATGTATATATAACAAAAGGGTTGTGCGGGTTAATTCATCTCGTTAAGAACCAATATGAATATTATAGTTTTTGTAATCCCATTAATATCAAGACCCAATATGAATCCTATAAATTAAAACTTAATTAAACTAACCTAATGTATAAATTAAATAAAATAAAAATAAAAGCTCCTAAAAACTTGCACATCACACGTTTATTATGAATGAGCAATTTCTGAAATTTATTAATGGAGATCCCTAAAAACTCGACCATTCCTTAACTCCCTATTGAAACCAATTTAACCCTTTTAATTCCACTTATTTCGGCATTTGTGATCCTTTCATAACCGATCTTTAATCCACCATCAAACACATTTATTTACTTGCCGTATATAGCACACGCTCCTTCCTTATTCATGTGTATAATCCGTTTCCTTTTCCCCTATATTCATACAAACAAACACAAAATAAACACGCTCCTCTCATTCTCCATATTCACAAAATACGGCTTCTTTTTCCCTCCTCCATATGAACCCTAAATCAGCCACCATAATCACTTTTGTTCAGCCCTCTTGCAACCCAAAATACATACCCAAATGAAATATGCATATATGATAACTTTACCCGTATCTCATATTCACACAACCCTAATCCGGTAACCTCGCCTCCCTATTTCTTTTGCTCAGTATCTACAGAAAAAAAAAGAAATCCGAACAATAAAATCCGAATCAAAAACCCACTTCAAATGCGATGCAAACAAAAAATCAACCAAAACCCTAACTATATCATCATTCGTTTCTCACTCCGAATCAAGAAAGCATGTTAATGCTTCAAAATCCTTTGGAGGGTCTCAGGTAGGATCGACAAACGTTGATGTCGTTGTGTTTTGTTGTTGAACGAACCAAGAAAAAGAGGGTAACATAATTGTTATCATTCTTATTCTTTATTTTGGGAAATCAAATGAAGCATAGTTAATGAAGTATAAGCTTCAAAATTTTGATCGATGATGATTGTTATTTCGTGTGTTAGACATTGAATGGTTTGATGTTTCATTGAGTACGGCGAAATAAATCTGAGATTCATTGGATTTGCTTTACGTTCGAGTCTTGAAATGATATTGAGAGTTGGGAAGTGACGGTGAGGGTTTGGTTGTGTCTAGTTGTATGCGTTCGTGTGTCTTAGACCTGTAAAGGTATTCGGGTTTTATTGTACAACACGAAAGAAAGCTGAGATCTTCATTTATGTTTTTTCATTTTGTACGAAAATTGATCTTACTGTGTGTCGAAACTTGTGAGTAGGAAATCAGGAATCAAATTACATATTTATACTTGCTCATTAGCCAAATGTTTTATATAACAGATGAATATGTAAAGATTGAGCAAACTAAAAGACTAATTCAATTAGCTTGTTTTAATTACATTAAGTACACCTGGAAATCATAAAGTTTGTATCATAAATTCATAACCGAAGACCTCTTTGTATTCTTTCGAGCTTAGCATTCAAGAATGTATTTGTATATGTAATAATTGATATAGTCTTCATGTAGCTTAAATTACCTTGTACTGTACTATCTTTTGTGCACAATTCCTCTTGCACATTAAATTAAGCCATTGAATCTTTATATAGTATAGATAAGTTACTTAAATAAATTGCAGAAACGAGCACTTAAAATCATTCGGACAATTATAAAAAAAACAATATTATTTCTTTCAGATTTAGACTTTCTAGCCACCTCTTACTGGTAAGATGTGGTAGTCAGATTCAGACCTAAAACAACTTAATGAAACAAACACACCCTAAGATTAATAGTTATAGTCTGAAAAACTAGATACAGTTTGGCATTTCGTTTTGAAAGTCATGTAGGATTACATGGGTGAAGTTTGAAATCGAAAATTAGAAAGTTTTCGTTGTGTGTTGAAGATTAATACACAGTTGACAAGAATGTGATAGTCAACAGTGTGCAATACGTTTATTCTGATTTCTGTAAATGCATTTTGTAATCCTGTGTTGAATTGTAGGTGTTAAGTGTTAACAGTTTGCTTGATATGTCATCATGTATGATAAGTAGCGTAAGTGAGAGGGATGTGTCGCCTAATCAGTTTCTTTTAGATAGTGATGGATAAACAGCAATGTATATTAAGGAACTGTATTCTTCTTGACTTGTTTTAATGTGTGTAAATCAGCCCTTATAAAAGGTAGTACATACTTGTGAAACCAGTGAAACCTTGCGATTTAATGGTAAAAGAAGATTATATCGTAAACAACATTCGTTTGGAGATCACATTGTAGATATTTTAAGAGCTCTTCCGAAGATCACAGATTAAGTCTAAAATCCTAATGTTATGTTTTTAACTTTAGTTCAAAAATTCTATCATTTATACATCTTTATAGTTCAATGTAATAGTCATCTTTTTTTTTTTTGGTAACCATGGTTTCCGACCTTTTGGCCGACTAATCCATGGGGTTTGAGCCCACCGCCACACAACTCAAACCAGGTAAAGCCCTTCCTTTTCAGGAGGTTGGCGTGGCCACGTTAGGGCTGCAATAGACTTTTTCTACCAGACAAACGTGGTACTTATGTTCCAGGCCAATTATAATCTCTCTGTTTCTAGTCCACAAAACATAATCATAATCATAAAACCCTCTTTTTCTGTTTCTCGTGATTCATAATAGTATGTGAAGAATCTAAATTGTAATAAAGTTTACAACTTTATTTCTTGCAGTTGTTTATTGATATTAAGACAATACTTCTGGCTCATTTGCTGCCGCTCTGAAACACGTTTTCCTTTCATTCGAGAGATTGAAGGACTATACGGAGAATGATTTATTGCAACCTTGTGGATCTATGCTTCCATATATTTCCAAGTATTGTTCAAAGATGAAGATACATTCCTGCAATCAGAGGATGTTTTCTACTTCAACCCTTTTACCTTTGCAACTTCCATCTCAAATGTATGATCCTGATTCTGTATTCTATGTGCTGTTTAAGCCTTTTGATACATACAGTATGTCTGTGTGAGGCTCAAAATGGGCAGTTGGGTAATGGGTCATATGGGTTCTGGCCAAAAACATGTAGTTGTTAGTTCTGGTCAAAATAGGTCGTGTTGTGCTGACCCACCAGAATTTATGTCCATTTGGTTTGAACTTGGTAAATAGTTATTATACTGAATTACCAAAATATATTGTAAGCTTTTGAATACACATTAGTCAGCTTTTGACTAATTTGACCCGAAACGTTTATCGAGTTTTCTACTCTGTATATTCTACCATTTGACCCGTTTACCAATAAATAAAATCCGAATTAAACCACCTTTCACAAACACGCTGGAATTGCCAGTTTGCCACCTCTATCTGTATCTGTAACAGCTTACAACATTCTACTAAATATAAAAGTTCTTATATAGGGAAACACATCTTTGGTATGTATTACCCAATGAAGTTAATAGTGAATCTCTACTAAGTCGATATGTTGATCTTCTATCACCACTTGAAAAAGATCACGTTTCCAGCATACGTGATTATCAACTCAAAAAAATAGCTCTGATAGCCCGTGCACTTGTTCGTACGACTATAGCTAGATGTAAGCCCTTATATTTGTAGTATGCACTTTTTTAAACATTCGGAAACTTTCATATTTATTTATTGTGATATACATAACAACATACATTGATGACTAGATCCGATACGTCCTCAAGTCAGCCCAAAGTCTCTTCAGTTCAGAAAAAACGCTCATGGTAAACCTGAGGTTAGCTATTGTTCTTATTGTTGGTCGATTAAAACATCATTGACTAAATCAAATTCGAACATTAAATCTCACAATCATAGTTGTGTACAGGTGGATTGGGAACACGATAATGATTGGGATCCACCACCGCTGCATTTTAATCTGTCCCACACGTCGTCTCTGATAGCGTGTGGAGTGACCATCGACTCTCCGGTATGTTCCCATAAAAGTACCTTCTCATTATTAACATATGGGAAGGATCTTATTGTTTTTTATTTGTAAAAATATAGATTGGTATCGACGTTGAAGAAAAAGGACGATGAAAAACAAAATTTTATCATTTGCCAAACGGTACTTCACTAATGAAGAAATGGAAGTATTACGTGCAATTTCAGATCCTGAAGTTCAGCGACAGGAGTTCATTAAACTATGGACACTAAAGGTTGCATTCTTTTGAGTGGCTATCTTTGAAAATGCATATGAAACAAACAAATATAGTTATATACTCTTTCAGTTTTTGTTTTTTTTTTTAATTAATAACATAATTTCAGGAAGCGTATGTTAAGGCTTTGGGAAGAGGCTTTTCAGGAGCTCCGTTCAACACCTTTACTCTCAGGTTCCGGCCTGCAAATCCAAATCATGAGGTATTTTTAGATCTTTTGATCAACTCATTTCACTGTGGGGCCCAATATCATCTGTGATATGAAATGCAGTCGATCAGACTATCTGTATGCTGTTCATCTTTTTTTTGTACTGCAAATTCAATAATTGCAATTAAGCACTCACTATTTACGTTTATTCAGTATATTTTTATCTTCCTTTAGAGTATTGGGTACGCTAGAGCCATGGCTTCAAGCCCTAGCGAAAATTTGCCTGCCACGTCAGCAAAAATCTCTATGGCACCAGAAATCCCACGGCACCACATTCTGGCCGTTACCCACGGCACCAGAAAATGTGGTGCCGTCGTCCACTTTTTTTTTTTTTTTTTTTTTTTTTTTTTTTTTTTTTAACATAAAATAAAACATACACAATATTAACTAAAATAAACTTCATTAATTTAAAGAAAAAAACACACATTACATTAAAAAAAATGCATAAAAATAAAAACCTAGTACATAAACATAGAAATAAAATCCTAGTGCTCGTTGGTGGTATACTTTGCCCGGATTCGTGTTTTTTGGGCTTTCACGACCTCCGCGTCGATCGGATCCATCTTGCTTGTATCCATTTGTAGCACCCACATCTCCTCGGCAATCTTTTGAGATTCATATAAAGTAACTCTCGCTTGTGACTCTCGTTCGAGAACATCCATCTTTGCCTTGCGGTCTAACTCGTATTGTTGTTACAGCATTTCTTGAAACATTGCCGGGTTTGAACCGGAACTAGCAGTCGAGTTTGATGAACGTTGACTCTAAGCAATCCGGTACGAGCCATCTGGCCAAGGCAACGGGTCTTGTCCAAAATGCTCGGGTTCCACTTGTGCTTCCTCGTTCATAACCCGAATACGATTACGTCTTGCAAAAGTCGAGTTGGGATTTTTCCACTTGTGCTTGTCTTTCAAAAATTCCCAAGCGCTCATGTGTTTAAAGTCTTAAACCGTTGTTCTTTTAAACAATACGTAACAACGGGTCATAAAATCTCTATCATTCTCCCCACTCATAACTGCCGTTTCATCCACAACCGAATTCCACTTCTTGACATCTTTATTCATTGGAGTCCACTTTCCCGTCAACATGTTTTTGGTACGAATAGTGTAGTTGAGCCTCTTGGCTTCCTTGTTATATGCGTCGAGCACTTTGTACCAAAACGTATCCCTTTGTTGATCCGAACCTATTTTTGGATCCTCAGAAATTTGAATGAAACACTCCGCCAAAAGATACTCCTCATCTTGGCTCCAAAAAGTTCGACGGGTCGGGAACGCCTCTTCTTCTTTGTCTTAGTTGGTTTTCTTGGCCTTCATCTTTGTCTTTGGCTTCTTCGCCTTCGTCTTTACCCTCGTTTTCTTCGACATCAGGGTCGGGACCACCTCTTCTTCTTCTTCTTCTTCTTCTTCGTCTTCGTCTTCGTCTACTAGATGGAATGATGCATGGTCCGAATTTGGTTGGGAAGGGGTGGTTTGGTGTGTTTGTTGTGGTTGAGTAAATTGAGTATATTGTTGTTGTTGTTGCATTTTCCATTGACTAAATAGCATTTGTTCTTTGGGATTCATGTATGGGTTATTTGGGAAGGTAGGAAAGTAAGACGATTGAGTGTATGGATTTGAAGACGAGCCCAGATTGTTGGCCGGATTTGAAGACGAGCCCGTCATTTGGTTCGAAGGGTCGTTTAGCATATTGTTAATCCATGGTGAGTTGGGATTCATTTTGAAGTATGAAAAAATTGAGAGAAGTAGAGGATTAATATATTGGAAGTGTGTGTGAAGTATGAAATAATAAGGGGTATTTATAAGGTTTTTTAAGGGGTAAGATTTTATTTTTAGGGCAAATACCAAAATAATACATTAAAGTTGTCATTTTTTGCTATTGTATGGTCCCACCTTTTCCGTTAGTAAATGCATGACTAAAGTTGTGAAATCGGGTCATTGTGGGTATAAATGTCACATTGTTAGTCCTTCATACTAACGGCCGTTAGTAAATAACTTACAATTCCGTTTTCTTACGTTTTCGTCTGATTTTTTACGTTTTCATCTGTTTTGACACGTTTTCGTCTGTTTTGACACGTTTTCGTCCAGTTTTTTACGTTTTCGTCTGTTTTTTACGTTTTCGTCTGTTTTTTTTACGTTTTCGTCCGTTTTTCTACGATTTCGTCTGTTTCTTTACGTTTTCGTCTGTTTTGGCACGTTTTCATCCAGTTTTTTACGTTTTCGTTTGTTTTGGCACATTTTCGTCGTTTTCTTACGTTTTCGTCTGTTTTGGCACGTTTTCGTCATTTTCTTACGTTTTCGTCTGTTTTCTTACGTTTTCGTCCGTTTTTCTACGTTTTCGTCTGTTTCTTTACGTTTTCGTCTGTTTTGGCACGTTTTCATCCAGTTTTTTACGTTTTCGTCTGTTTTGGCACGTTTTCATCCAGTTTTTTACGTTTTTGTCTGTTTTGGCACGTTTTCGTCGTTTTCTTACGTTTTCGTCTGTTTTGGCACGTTTTCGTCGTTTTCTTACGTTTTCGTCTGTTTTCTTACGTTTTCGTCCGTTTTTCTATGTTTTCGTCTGTTTCTATACGTTTTCGTCTGTTTTTGCACGTTTTCATCCAGTTTTTTACGTTTTCGTCTGTTTTGGCACGTTTTCATCCAGTTTTTTACGTTTTCGTCTGTTTTGGCACGTTTTCGTCGTTTTCTTACGTTTTCGTCTGTTTTGGCACGTTTTCGTCATTTTCTTACGTTTTCGTCTGTTTTCTTACGTTTTCGTCCGTTTTTTCTACGTTTTCGTCTGTTTCTTTACGTTTTCGTCTGTTTTGGCACGTTTTCATCCAGTTTTTTTATGTTTTCGTCTGTTTTGGCACATTTTCGTCGTTTTCTTACGTTTTCGTCTGTTTTCTTACGTTTTCGTCCGTTTTTCTACGTTTTCGTCTGTTTCTTTACGTTTTCGTCTGTTTTGGCACGTTTTCATCCAGTTTTTTACGTTTTCGTCTGTTTTGGCACGTTTTCGTCGTTTTCTTACGTTTTCGTCTGTTATGGCACGTTTTCGTCGTTTTCTTACGTTTTCGTCTGTTTTCTTACGTTTTCGTTCGTTTTTCTATGTTTTCGTCTGTTTCTTTACGTTTTCGTCTGTTTTGGCACGTTTTCATCCAGTTTTTTACGTTTTCGTCTGTTTTGGCACGTTTTCATCCAGTTTTTTACGTTTTCGTCTGTTTTGGCACGTTTTCGTCTGTTTTGGCACGTTTTCGTCGTTTTCTTACGTTTTCGTCTGTTTTGGCACGTTTTCGTCTGTTTTCTTACGTTTTCGTCCGTTTTTCTACGTTTTTGTCTGTTTCTTTACGTTTTCGTCTGTTTTGGCACGTTTTCATCCAGTTTTTTACGTTTTCGTCTATTTTGGCAAAACATAAAAAACTGGATGAAAACGTGCCAAAACATACGAAAACGTAAAGAAACAGACGAAAACGTAGAAAAAATGGACGAAAACGTAAAAAAAACAGACGAAAACGTAAGAAAACGACGAAAATGTGCCAAAACAGACGAAAACATAAAAAACTGGATGAAAACGTGCCAAAACAGACGAAAACGTAAAAAAACAGACGAAAACGTAGAAAACAGATGAAAACGTGCCAAAAACAGACGAAAACGTAAAAACAGACGAAAACGTAAAAACAGACGAAAACTAAAGAAAACGACGAAAAGTGCCAAAACAGACGAAAACTAAAAAACTGGATGAAAACTCCAAAACAGAGAAAACGTAAAAAAAGAGAAAACGTGAAAAAGACGAAAACGTAAAAAACAGACGAAAACGTAGAAAAAACGGACGAAAACGTAAGAAAACAGACGAAAACGTGCCAAAACAGACGAAAACGTAAAAAACTGGATGAAAACGTGCCAAAACAGACGAAAACGTAAAGAAACAGACGAAAACGTAGAAAAACGGACGAAAACGTAAGAAAATAGACGAAAACGTAAGAAAATGACGAAAACGTGCCAAAACAGACGAAAACGTAAGAAAACGATGAAAACGTGCCAAAACAGACGAAAACGTAAAAAACTGGATGAAAACGTGCCAAAACAGACGAAAACGTAAAGAAACAGACGAAATCGTAGAAAAAACGGACGAAAACGTAAAAAAAACAGACGAAAACGAAAAAAAACAGGACGAAAACGTAAAAAACTGGACGAAAACGTGTCAAAACAGACGAAAACGTAAAAAATCAGACGAAAACGTGTCAAAACAGATGAAAACGTAAAAAATCAGACGAAAACGTAAGAAAACGGAATTGTAAGTTATTTACTAACGGCCGTTAGTATGAAGGACTAACAATGTGACATTTATACCCACAATGACCCGATTTCACAACTTTAGTCATGCATTTACTAACGGAAAAGGTGGGACCATACAATAGCAAAAAATGGCAACTTTAATGTATTATTTTGGTATTTGCCCTTATTTTTATTTATTATTATTTCTTTTATTATTATTATTATTTATTTATTATTTTTTTTTGTTTAAAGCCTCCAAACGGTTATATAGCCGTTGCCTCCAATG
The DNA here is from genome assembly GCA_021014915.2 of Artemisia tridentata subsp. tridentata. Lineage (NCBI taxonomy): Eukaryota > Viridiplantae > Streptophyta > Magnoliopsida > Asterales > Asteraceae > Artemisia > Artemisia tridentata. The sequence goes on from CP139508.1 coordinate 400,805,080, forward strand.
TTCTCATTCCCTCCCATCCCAACGTTCAAATTCTTCCCACAAAATAAAAAAATAGCGATGGCGTGGGCTGGTGGCCATGGCGCCAGCGAAGGTACCGTGCGCTGTCGGCCATGGTTGGCTGGTAGCTATGGCACAAGCTACCAGCCATGCGTACCCTGTGCTCTTAATATCAATTCACAAGCAAAATACTATTCATTACTATTCACTTCAAAATTTTCACTTTTACCCATTTACTTTTACACTCTTTAAACTTTCACCCTATAAATTATATTTATTATTAAAAGAATTCAAATCCATATTTAGTTTTTATAATTTACGTTTTTCATGTACAAAAATGTTGTAGTCCCGTTGCAACGCGGGGCAGTTAAGACCTTGTGATAAGGTTGGAACCGAAATCAATTGATAATGCAGAAAACAATTATGTTATTACCAGCAAGAGTTCAAAAAAATGAGTAAAAAGAACACGTACCTCCTGTTATTTGAGAAAACAGGTAAAACTCCCTAAAGTCGACTCACCAAATTCATACCTTAACTTATGACTCTAAAACCCCTATTTATAATAAACGACTGTCTTGGACAACAAGACTTATTGCATAATAAGGAATGAAGATAAATTACTAAACCATGCTCTTTAATAACAAACACTTCAGCCCCTCCACTTATTTCTTGGACGCCTCTGATAAGTTTCTCTGAACCGGGTCTTATCAATACTCCCCTCCCAAACAGCCACCTTGTCCTCAAGGTAGAAATCAGGAAATTGCTTCTGAATGATAGAATATAATTCCCAAGTTGCTTCATAAGTTAGCAAGTCCTTCCATTTAATTAATACTTCGCGATACTCACCGCTGCTAGACTTTCCCCCACGAACTCCTTCGACCCGATCAGGCACCAGTATTAATTCCATATCATCTGTCAAACCATCAGGTATTTCTTGACGTGTTACAGTCGGATTCCTCATTTTCTTAAGCTGTGAGATATGAAAGACAGAATGTATACGAGCTGTTTTTGGAAGTTCCAACTTATATGCTACCTTTCCCACCCTTTCTAATGCTTGATATGGTCCAAAATACATTGGATCCAATTTCTCATTACGCCTCTTTTCCATTTAATGTTGACGATATGGCTGAAGTTTTATGTAAACCCAGTCACCAACTTCAAATTCAAGATCTGTACGATGTTTATCTGCTTGTTGTTTCATCCTTTCTTGTGCCTCTAACCAATGCCCCTTCAACTCTTTTAATATACAATCTCGTTCTTCTAAGTACCGATCTACTTCAAATACAGGGGATGGAACATTACCATAATAAACTAAATGTGGTAGATCTCTACCGTATAAAACTTTAAAAGGAGTCATGTTCATTGACGTGTGATAAGATGTGTTTGATGTGTCGCGGGTCGTGCAAGTTTTAAAAATTTATAAACACAAATTATCCAATTCTCTAATCAACACATACGAGCAAGTATACTCGTCCGTGGTAGTAAAGGTGGGTAAGTCGAGATCGTCCCAAGGGAATTGTTGTTTGGGTTTAGTAAAATAAGTTTTAACAAAAAGGGTTGTCAATCCAATTTGGTGCAAATTCTAAGACAAGTAAAATCCAATCAATAAAAAACAAATATACTTGTGTGTAATTCCTTGACTAATTGTATAGAGTAATCTACCAAGTTGGGTGTAACTTGTAATGATGCACAACTTAAAATGAGTGATTCACAATCAATGGTTTTTATCATGAGAAATCATCTCTAAGAATTCAATCTCCTAGTTAATTCCTTTCGGCCTTGTTTAACTATTACGACAATTCTGTTAAACTCTTTGTTGTTTGAAAAGCATTTCTTATCTTAAGAATTCCTACGAATCCTTTCGGCCATTTCTCGTGATGAAATCGTTTCCAAATCCATTTTAATGAGTTAATATAGTGCTTGTCACACACCATAGTCCATACTAATTCGTGCACTAACTTTTTGGAATAAAAACATAAAGAAAATCCTTTCGGCCTTTGTTAATCTTTAGAACTGTTTTTACCAACTAATTAAGCAAGATTAGATTGTATTTCAACAAACTCATAAAACAAGACATGTTTTCATGCATCACTATGAAATAAGAATACTCCAACAATTGTCACATCATACACACAAGTATAACCAAAATCACTCCATAACAATTATAATCAAACACAAGTAACAAACCATACTTTCATTCATCTTAAAGTAAAAGTAGTTCATAATAACTCAAACAAGAAATACCTAGTTTTGGAATTACAAGAACTAGAATTGTGGAACTATAGCAACCACACTCCTCCAATCGCCTCTGATCACACGTAAACAACTCCACACTCGAACACAACTCTTGAGACTCGAACTCAAGGTTCCCTGGACGTTTTCACAGCAATTACAAGCTTTTGGGCAATGATAATAAGTTTAGCCAGGACTTGGTGTAAGCCTTCACTAAGTTTTGGGTGTCACACTTTGTAATCTAGCCTTGGATCTCTTTAAATAAGTGTAAGAACACTTACTCCTCAAGCAAAAACGTCCCTTAACAGTAAATAACCAGGAAATGATAAGCCACCATGATTATGGGGCTTAAATTCGTCATTAAATGTGATTTTGTAACTTCAGCTTCCTCCAACCGATCGGTATTGAGGTCCAACCGATCGATTGGATCTCTCGGTAAAATCATCACTTCCCCATCCGAATCGGATGCGGGCACCATCCGATCGGATGGGCCTTCTGTCTTGCACATTTTATTTTTTCTCTTTCTTTTCTCGTTACGTGCTTGTTCCTTTGTTGTGGCACTACTTCCTTTCATAGAACTTGATCTTTTCTTGATATATGAACATAGAAATCTTGACATTATCAAATCCTTGAATTCTCGTGTGGTTTCTCTCTCGTGAATCTTCCAATGTGCATAATCACTTCATTTCTTCATCTTTTTATCATCTTTTCCTGTACTTGGCTATATTTACTTGCATATACACTTTTTCATGATTTAGTAACAAATACACACAAATATAACCAAATATGATGCACAAAACTAACGATAACGTGACTAAAAACATGTTTAATTGGAGCGTTATCAGTGTTATACCAATACTCGGCCCATGATAACCACCTTGCCCATTGCTTAGGAGTATCTGAAGCAAAACAACGCAAGTAGGTCTCGACACTCCTATTCACAACTTCCGATTGACCATCTGTTTGCGGGTGATAAAAAGAACTCCTCTTCAATTTGGTTCCTTGTAGCTTAAATAATTCTCTCCAAAAATGACTCAAAAAGACCCGATCTCGATCTGATATAATTGATTCTGGAATCCCATGTAATCGTACCACCTTTCGTAAGAATGCTGCTGCAACGGTCTTGGCTATATAAGGATGGCGTAATGGTACAAAATGAGCGTACTTACTTAGTCTGTCCACGACTACTAAAATAACCGTATATCCTTCGGATTTAGGCAACCCGTCAATGAAATCCATAGTTATTTCGGCCCAAACTCGAGTTGGCAAATTTAGAGGTTGCAAGAGTCCATTTGGCACCATCGTTGAATATTTTTGTCGTTGACAAATATCACACTGGGCGACCAACTTTTCTATATCCTTTTTCATTCCAACCCAGCAAACTTCTTTTGCCATTCTCCGCTGCGTTTTGAGAACTCCAGAATGACCTCCGATTACACTGTTATGAAACTCATGGAAAAGTTTCGGAATCCCAGGAGAATAATGTGGAATCGCCAATCTTCCCTAGTATAACAAACGTTTTCCATCCATACTATAACCATCTGGCGCTGACTCCCCTTTTATTAATTGACTTCTTATAGTACTAAGTTGTGGATCTTTAGATATTTCACGTACCAATTCTTCCCAATCAATAACCCATGGAATAGACAAAGCCGCTAATTTGGTGTCCTCTCTCCGTCGAGACAAGGCATCCGCCACTCGGTTTTCAATTCTGGGTCGATATTGAATCTCAAAGTCATAACCTACCAATTTTGACAACCATCTTTGATGTTCTTCAGATACCAGCCATTGCTCCAATAAATATTTTAAACTCCTTTGAACAGTTCTAACATTGAACTTTCTGCCTAATAAGTAAGGTCGCCATTTGCGAATTGCTAAGATAATAGCCATTAGTTCCCTTTCATAAACCGATTTAAGCCGAGCTCGTGGACCTAAAACTTGACTAAAGTAAGCTATTGCTCTTTTATTTTGCAAAAAACAGCCCCTATCCCAAATCCAGATGCATCAGCTTCAATGACAAAAGGTTGAGAGAAATCCGGCAAAACTAGTACAGGTAATGTTGACATAGCAGTGCGTAAAGTCTCAAAAGCCTCATTTGCTTCCTCATTCCACTTAAAATAGTCTATTTTAAGTTGGTCAGTCAAGGTTGAAGCAATCTTTCCATACCCCTTAACGAATTTCCGGTAATACCCTGTTAATCCAAGAAACCCACGCAACTCACGAATCGATTTTTGAACCGGCCATTCAAGCATCGCTTTTACTTTGGATGGATCTGCAGCCACCCCATCACGAGTAACCACATGCTCAAGATAGTCAATCTGCTCCTGTGCAAATAAACAATTCTTTCGATTTGTGATGCGTGGTTTTGCGACCTTACAACAGGTTTTACCTCTCGAGGGATCTCAAGAGGCTTACAACCCCACCAGGCAGTGTACCTGACCGATGTAGTATAGTATAGTGGTAAGTACGGGGGATTGATCGTTCTCCACAGGGAATAGTGTCGTTAGGATTGAAAAACTACTCTAATAGGTCTAGGGGTGAGAGAAGATTCTTTTTTATGTTTTTATAATTTTATGAAAGCAAGTAAAATCTCGGGTTTGAAAGAGTGGGCGGAATTAGTTGCTAATCAACTAACCCAAATAACTACGAATGCAAATAAAATAAAATAACTGAAAATGAAAAGGTGGTAAAACTTATGTGGAGAGAAATGTGTTTACTTAGATTTCCTTACTCCCTAACTATCTTTTACCGGTTGATTAGTGTGTATTAATCGCGTGGATGACGGGTGTATTCCTTAATTCCAATCGTGGGGTGGCGTACGTACTTCCCCAACTCTATGAGCTCCTACTTCACTCCTATGTCGAGCCGGCTAAGAAGCTCCTAACATGGGATCACTAGAATTCGCTCATGCATTAAATACAACCATAAAAACCTTAGTACGCATTGGTTCATGTTTCTTAAGACGTTCAAGCAAGTTACCGAATAGGAAGTTAGCCAGTTTTCTTAAGCCTAACATAGATGAACAATCATCCAATACAATTAATAACACACTAATAACCAACAATCAATAGCTAGGTTTCATTAGATCTAAGCAAACACAAGATAAATCTAGCCTAGCATGTTAAAGAAAAGACAAGAACAAGATAGAATCAAACAACACATAGACATATTGAATGATTAATTGATAACTTATCTTCAATGTAACATGGAAGATCTCAAGGCAAAAAGCCTTGAAAAAGCTGCTAAAATCGTCTTAGGGTTTCCTCCCAAAAGGTTACACACAAAGTTCCACACTAATGACAAAAAATTGCAAAACTATATATAGAGTTTAAGGGCTGACGGCGTCACGTTGTAGATCCTGACGCCGTCACCTCGCCGCTTTTAGGGTTCCCGGATGGCCTTCCTGACGCCGTCCCTCTTTAGACCTCCAAAATCCGCTCTGGCTTATCAAGGCTTGACGCCGTCAGATTAGTGCTTGACGCCGTCCCTCTTTAGCTTAAGCCGTGACGACCTTGATCACATTAAAGGGTAACGCCGTCAGATTTTTCATGCAAAATTCTCTGGCTTATCATGAGTAATTTTCACATCCACCACTTTTGCCAAGCCATGACGCCGTCTGGACCAATTCCTGACGCCGTCAAAGGTACTTTCCAGCGTAATTTTGAGACTTTGTCGTTTTCTTCACTTTTATGCTCCAAAAACGTCCAAAATGCTTCCTTTTCCAGATTTCTTCTCCAAAGTACCTAAAATGACAAAAGGAACGATTTAGGGCAATATTTGATCAAATAAATACGATTTAGGGCTTAAATGACCCCCTAAAAGCGGTACACTTTTCGCTTCATCAAATACCCTTACACTTGAGATTTGCTTGTCCTCAAGAAAATGCGCTTTTATTCTAATCAAAATACAAGTTAGGGGTCATTTAACACTAATATAAAAGTAATTACAACAAATTTTTGTTCCACTTTAATCATAAAAAGCACGGAGATTACAAACTAGCACCTCACAAGTAGTGTTTAGATACTCACATCTCTCAAGTGTCATCAAAATAAATCTCATAAATGAAAACGGATAATATCTCTCACTACCTGTCATAGCAAATAGATTACCATAGGCTTGGGAAAGGATCGAAAACCTCCTCCACTAGGCGTAAGCACCTAAGATAAACTATCAAAGAGGGCTTTTAAATGGGTTATAACGTTAGGTGTAGGGAAAAGGAAAACACGGTTTTGTTGGATAAGGGATATTTTACTGGTGGCGAGTTAAAGATCTTGATCAATTACATGTACTATACAATGTTGCTAAGCCAAGACTCGACTCAATCTTAAGCTAAAAAAAAACAAAATAACAAAAACATAAAATAAACATAAAATGAAACGGGATGGTAGTCCGTATGTTTTTTTTTTTTTTTTTTTTTTTTCATACACTCTTGCCCTACCATCCAAAATAATACATCATAGGGGCGTTGCATTCCCCTTACACTTGAACTTTTACATAACTTTACAAATAACTATTCTAATGACTCGAATTAAGTTAATTGAAAAACTTGGAGTACTTTTAAAATATTTAGCACATATGGGGGTAATAAATGATGTTCTTCCCCATTACTCCATTACACTAGTACTTTACCCATGAGTCCCAATCGTCCCAAAACAATATGTACAAGGATATGACTCGACTTAGCAACCATGTAATCAATTAGATAATTAACTTGGGTTTAAACAAATGTTGTCACAATAATGCACTAAAAATGAGTGCATACAAGGTAGGCTAAGGCGATTTGGGTGTACATTTAAGTGGGGTGTAACAAATTCTTCCTTTAAGTAAAATGCTTAAAGGTCGAAACGAAAAGATAGGCTCTGAGGGGTGTACAAGGGGTATCGTGTACTAAAAATGAGTACAACGCAAAGGGTGTGGGAGAATTACTTGACCAATGTAGCCAATGTAATTATAACAAAAACACAGGTGTAAAACAATGGGTTAATCCTAATGCCTCTTATCATGTAGTAAATCTAACTACACGAATGTAGTCTCACTTGTGGCCTCGGAATGGTCCTAATGCAAGTTCTAGAATCTAAGTGCTACCGGTACACACATCATAGCATAAATGCTTTTCCTACCAATTCTAGGGGCGAACCTCACATATTTGGGGGTGGAAAATTTTTTTAGTGGTACGGTTTTTTGTGCTAGTCATATAACTCCTATCCATGAGACGCTCATTAAGATCAAAGTTTCACTCCTATATGTTGTAAAATTTTTTAAATTTGGCACTAAAATTGCCCTAACAGGTATTTCTCTCAGTTTTATTACACATTTACTATTAAACAAACAAAAATCAAGTGCAATTGTATTCTCTAAAGTATCGTACTTTTACCCCCCCTTACACTTAAGATGAACATTGTCCCCAATGTTCAAATAACAAGATGTAAAAGTATAAAGTAAAAGAATGAAATCAAATACTCCCCTGATTCGTTCGGTGGATAAAGAAATAACATGGTTAGATCTTCTTCCAAAGTAATGTTGAAGCTCCATGACTAATGCATCGCCATAAGCTTGATCCAACAAACATTTCCTTGTCCAAAATAACCTGTTAAACCTGAGAAAACAAACACGAAAACCTGCATAACATCGGCGGGATAAACTCTATATATAAGGATATAATGCTTGTGGAATGATAATTTTGCAGATTCCTGGAGATTATAAGTTAGAGATTTAATAAAAACTCTTTATGAAAACAAAACTTTCAAAAATTTTCAGAAAATTAAACCTGGCGCCGTCAGGTTGCAAATCCTGACGCCGTCAGAAACAATCTGACAGAATTCTCATGTTACGTTTCCGGAAAATTTTTGGAAAAACCTACTCCTTACTTCCTGGAAATCCTGCAAAACATCATTATGACTCGATACAAGCATTTGACTAAAACAAATATTAATATGTATGTTAATTTAATATTATCACGATTCATGTTCATTTGTGTTCTAATAAACCGATTTAGATTTCCCTTACACTTAACTTTTGCAAAATACCTTTATATGTAGTTAAGACGAAGTTAAAGACAAGATAAAGCATTTTCACAAATTAGTTTTGAACATGAATCAATAATAACAAAAATTAAACATACATACGGAAGTAAATAAAAACAAACAAATAAATAAACACACAAAGCAAATAAAGCTTGGGTTGCCTCCCAAGAAGCGCTTTTCTTTATTAACGAGTCTTGTAGCTAGACTCAAAGTCCTTCTACCCTATGTAAGTGAGTTCGTCATCGAGGACGTCTTTAGGGTTAAGCTTGGATTGAAGTTTCCTATTGGTCCGCTTAGTACAATATATCTTTTCAAACTTCTCTCCATCCGGGTCATACAATGTCATCTTAATATGCCATGACCCATCTCCATCTTTGGGTGGTTTGTCCCAATCCCACTTATGATCATCGTCCTCACGAGTCCACTTAGTCATTCCTAGGTTAATTGGCAAAACTCCTAGGAAATCAATCATCTTCCTAAAAACTAGAGGGTCTTCAAACGGATCCAATTCGGTGTCCCTAGCTAAGAGTTGCTCTACCGTATGTGTTCGGTTCACAAAGTCCTCTTCTAGGTAAAATGGGCGTTGGGGTCCTATGAAGTCTCTATCGATCCAAGGTCCATATCTAGATGGTCTCCTATTTAAGTCTAACCAATGGGGTGTTGGTTCCTCACTAGTATCATAGGCATGTTTGATATGTGTCTAAATACACATATATTTACCTTGTTCAAACCCACATAAACAGCCAAAAATGCTTTGAAAAGTCAAATAATACAGAAAATATCGTAAAAAGTGTTTTTATATGACTCAAATGCAAAAGGATTGAAAACTGATGAAAAACATGCAAAATACACATAATTTACAGTTTCAGTCCCTAATCTTTCACAAAATGGCAAAACTAGTCCCGGGAGTTTCAAATCATGTAAAAAGTCATTTAAGGTCCTTAGGGATTCATTAGTTGTCAAACTTAGTCCTTGAAAGTTTAAATTGCAAAAATGACAACTTAGGTCCCTAAAGTTTCAAAATTGACACAAACATTCCTTGGAAATTTAAAAATGGAAAATAATTACATTTATGGTCCTTGGTTTATCACATTTTGCAGGTTAGGTCCTTGAAGGTACTTTGGAAGAATTACAATTTCAGCCCCTATACTTTCAGAATATTACCAAAATGGTCCTTGTGCTAAATAAACAAACAAACCGGACCCTTATTATTATTACAAGTCCAAATCCTAACCATTTACCAACCCAGCCTTTATAAACCCAAAATCCAAGCCCAAAATAATAAAACCCGGCCCACTCACATTTTTTGCTAAATATCAGGGTCAAACATTAGTTTGACCCGTCTCCTTCCCTTAAACCGCCAAAACCACCTCACCTCTGCAACCTTGTCCCCCCACCTCACCATCCACAGCTGTCTCACCCACTATTCCACCACCTCACCACAACCTCCCAAATGCCATTAAACCCTTAAAACCATCACACGCTACCTCCACAGGTCCCAAGACCTTTTTGGCGCCAAAAACACTTTCAAAGGCTTGGATTTGTTTCAGACATCCAACGGATCAGAAAGGTGGTGGGAAATGTCCCAGTGGGTCCCACAAACCCTTGAAGTCATTATAAATAATGGGAGAAGCAGAGGAGTTAAATTATTAGTGTAGCTTTAGTATAATTTAGCCGTAGGTAGTGTAGTTTATAATTCAGTTGTAATTTTTGATTTTAAAAGCTTGTAACCTGATACTTTAGTGTAATTTGAACTTTTCCAAATCTCAATTTCAAGTTTCATTTCCCATCTCAGTTTATGCAATTTTAGATTTTATTTCAAAAATCTCAAGTTTGTTGAATGATGTTAGTTGTTGTTATATTGAACTCTTAAGCTCATTTAAGCTCTGACAAAGCTTATTTAGCTTTTAGATACCTTAGAACCAGTTATAAATTTAAAATAGAAAAATACAAAAAGAAATCAAGAAAAATAGAAAAGAAATCAAAAATCAGTGAAGAAGGTGATACAGGCTTGGAGCAGGGTTGCTAATGGATTGCCCTGGGTTAGATGCTTCATGGGAAGCATAGGATTGTGGTCTAAGTTCTGGTTCATCTTGATTCCAAGCATTGGCTTACTTGTAAGGATTTCTCTATGAATTTTTGCATAATCTGTTCTCACTAGTTGTTACTGTTAATTGTTGTTTGTTATAGCTCATTTATGTTTAGTTTAGCCTAAAGTAAGTTAAAAACTTAGTATCATAGCCTAATTAGCTTACTTGCTTCATAAATTAGTCTATAGCAGTTTTTAGAGAGTGTTTGGATTAAGTTGTTACACTGCTCTATTGTTGTTGTCATTAGTTGATAACCACTTAGACACTACACTTAGGCATAATACAGTCCATTTCAACCCTTGCATTGGTAGTTTTAAAGCAAAAAAGTCAAATCTCACCTTTAAAATTTTGTGGCAGTCTCACTGTTGGGATTTGAGAACCCATAATCATCATTTGGAGTTAAAACTTGTTTAGGTTGCTTAAAGTAGTCTCATATAAGCTTAATATATCCATCTCAGTAGCTTAAGTCCATTAGAATCTCACATAAGTCAACTTTGGTTCTGAATCTCAAAAAGTCAAATTCCACAGCAGACCCAATGCTGTTTGCTGCTGATCTAGGGTCCAATTGGACATCAATTGGGCATTTTCTGATAGGGCTTTTATGTTTTTTAGATATCCCATAGTATAAGCTAAGTTTTGCCCCCATTAGTTGGAATCTCAGTAGCTTATTTAAGTGCTTAAATTGCCCTTCAACTTGGCCACTTTTCTGAGTTTCTGTCTTAAAATCCACAACAGCCATAGTGCTTAACTTGCTTAATCCTTGTGCTTATTGTGTATTTTAAGTTGTTTCATGCTTATTATAGTTGTTTAAACTTGTCCTGATCATTTGGTCAATTTTCCTAGCTTATTAGCTTATTTTGGGCTTATTCACAACTGCTTATTAGCCCAAATCTGCTTTTTAGGTCTAGTCAGCTTCCACTTTTATTTTTCTTATCTTTCTAATATTATTTTAGAATTATCTGTAAATTTTCATAATTTTCTGAATAGTTTTGATATTTTTAATCTTTTTAATTAGTTTAAAATAGTATTTAAATCATAATAAATAGAAAAATAATCAGAAAAATATAAATCCAATTTTCATAATTTTCTTTTGTCATTTTTAATCTAGGAAAAATATAATAATATTTTTAGACTTTAAGAAAAATCAAAAATAGAAATATAGTGATAGCTTCTATTTAATAGAATTTATCTTTTTAAATTTTAATTAAGTAATTTTCATTTTTATAATTTTCTTAGTTTCTATTTACTTAGTAATATTTTTAGAAAAAGTTTTAGAATTTTCTTTGTTCATTTAGTATTTTTTATAATTTAAATTAGTTTAATTAGTAATTAAATAATAAATAATTAATAATAATTAAATAAAAAGTATAAAAAATATAATTTAAGTTTTTAAATAAGTTTTAAGTCATTTTACATTTTTAAGTTTTAAATTTTATAAATTTCAGTTTTTGTCCCATTTTAGCTTTTTCGTTACGCGTTTTAAGTTTAGTTTATTCGCGTTTAAAATTATTGTGCATATCTGTTTTTTATTTGTTATTTAGAATTGTTAAAAAGCGAATCAAAAATATCTGATTCATCAATCACTTTAATCCAAAGCTTTTCACAGTTTTCCATTCACACCTCGTTGGGAAACGACCCAGGTGATCACTTGCCTGGTTCACACTACACACGAGCATCCGGTTCTGAGACTGCATTTGTTTAATTATAAGTGTTGTTTTCGGGCGGATCAATGTTTCTTAAATTCATAGACTGACCAAGTATCACCTTCTCCTACCGCTATCTTAGATTCCTTGCAATCAATCATAGCACTAGCGGTCGCCAAAAATCCTCTACCTATCAACAAGGGGCATGTAGGGTCGCTAACCATATCAAGGACGTGGAAATCGGCTAAAATGGTTAGTTTTCCTATGTGTACTAACACGTCCTTGACTACTCCAACCGGGTAAGCAACACTTCCATCCGCTAAACCTATTATCACCTCGGTTTCTTCAAGTTTTCCTGGTTTTAGAGAGGTGTAGAGAGGTAACGGAAGTAGGTTAAGGCTTGATCCAAGATCGGCTAATGTGTCATAAGCCTCCGAATTACCGATCTTGCAAGGTAGAACAAATAAGCCCGAATCATCTAACTTCTTAGGTAGCTTGTTTTGAACAAAGGCGGTCCCTTTTTCGCCTAATTTGAGCTTCTTCTCATCCAACACATCAATAACCGGACTTTCAAGGTGGAGCTCCTAGAATTCATTGTCAAGGTTTTGAGTGGGAGGTGTTTCAACTATGTTGTTGACCAATTTGGATATCATAATTTCTTGGTCATTTTGAACAACTTGGGTTTGTTTGAAACACGAGCTCATGGAATTGACCGAATAATATTGTGGACAAGAACTGGGAGACGAAACCGATGAAATGGCGTTGACGTTTAGTTTCGGGTTCTTGACCGTGTTGCTAGGGAGTGCTCCCATTTCTCGGTCGTTGAGGGCTTTCAACAAAGTGTCAATCTTATTGGTCATCTCGCTTTGTTTTTGTTTGAAATCGGCTTCAAACTTGGCTAAACGAGCTTCTTGAGATGCCATAAACTGGGACATCAATCCTTCAAAGTTATTGGTACTACCATTGCTGGAAGGATTGTTGTTGAAAGTACGGTTCGAAGTGGAACCGCTTGATTGGAAACGATTAGGTGGGTTGGAAGAATTGGGTTGTGGTGCGTTTTGGTTTTGTTTCCACCTAAGGTTTGGGTGATTTTTCCATGAGGGGTTGTATGAATCACCGTAGGGGTTTGGCTCGGGTTTGAAAGTGTACCACTTATCTCCCGCTCCGTCGGTACGCGAGGATGCGTAGTCCGCAAAATCTTGTTCGGGGAGTTCCATGCAATCACGAGTGTCGTGGGGACCACTACATAATTCACACGAAGAAGTGATTTTGTTCACTTGGCTTGAAGGTTTAGGAGCCTCGTAGGATTTCATAAGAAACTTGACTTGGTCTTCAAGTTCTATGATCCTACGGTCGGAAGTGCTTGAATTATTCGAAGGCAAAGATATTGCCTTGACCGTTTTATTCAAATCACGGGGATCACTCCAACTTTCGTTGTCATAAAGAGCAAGATCCTCTAGGAGAGCCCATGATTGTTCCGCACTTAGATCACGTAGCTTACCACCGGCCGCTTGGTCAATGGTTTGCCTCGTGGAGAGATTGACATGGTGATAGAAGATTTGGACTTGGAGCCAAAGTTCTAAGCCATGGTGAGGGACTTTTTGGAGTAAGTCCTTGAATCGAGTCCATGCCTCGTAGAGGGTTTCGCCTTGACGTTGTTGGAACATCAAGATATCATTCCTTAGCTTGGTAGTTCTTCCCGGTGGGAAAAACTGAGCAAGGAAACGAGTGGTGAGATCATCCCAAGAGTTGATGGATCCTGCGGGTAGACGCTCTAGCCATTGACTAGCTTGGTCCCGCAGAGAGAATTGAAAGAGACGCAGTCGGGTCGTCTCTCGAGTGGCAACATCAAGGTCTATGGAATCAACAATTTTGAGAAAGTCCTTGAGATGTTGGTTAGGATCTTCAGAACGAAGTCCATGGAATGCGCATCCGCTTTGCACCAACCGGATGGTGTCGGATCGCAAGGGAGTGACATTGGCTCCTTGAGTGAGCTCAATGGTGTTTCGATAGCCATGGTGGCTAGGACGGGAGTAGTCTCCTAAGGTACGGGCTCTAGGAGGTGGTGGTGGTTGTTGTGGTGGTGGGATGTTGGGATCAAGGATATTACCATCTTCCATGATGTCGAATGGTAATGGTTACGAACAAAGAAACGAAGAAAATAGATAGACTAAAGAAAACCTACAAAAATAAAATAAAAATCTCACTAGAAAGGAATCTAGTGAGTAGACCTATAAAATAAAAATTCAACCTAAACAATAACTATTCCCCGGCAACGGCGCCAAAAACTTGATGCGTGGTTTTGCGACCTTACAACAGGTTTTACCTCTCGAGGGATCTCAAGAGGCTTACAACCCCACCAGGCAGTGTACCTGACCGATGTAGTATAGTATAGTGGTAAGTACGGGGGATTGATCGTTCTCCCACAGGGAATAGTGTCGTTAGGATTGAAAAACTACTCTAATAGGTCTAGGGGTGAGAGAAGATTCTTTTTTATGTTTTTATAATTTTATGAAAGCAAGTAAAATCTCGGGTTTGAAAGAGTGGGCGGAATTAGTTGCTAATCAACTAACCCAAATAACTACGAATGCAAATAAAATAAAATAACTGAAAATGAAAAGGTGGTAAAACTTATGTGGAGAGAAATGTGTTTACTTAGATTTCCTTACTCCCTAACTATCTTTTACCGGTTGATTAGTGTGTATTAATCGCGTGGATGACGGGTGTATTCCTTAATTCCAATCGTGGGGTGGCGTACGTACTTCCCCAACTCTATGAGCTCCTACTTCACTCCTATGTCGAGCCGGCTAAGAAGCTCCTAACATGGGATCACTAGAATTCGCTCATGCATTAAATACAACCATAAAAACCTTAGTACGCATTGGTTCATGTTTCTTAAGATGTTCAAGCAAGTTACCGAATAGGAAGTTAGCCAGTTTTCTTAAGCCTAACATAGATGAACAATCATCCAATACAATTAATAACACACTAATAACCAACAATCAATAGCTAGGTTTCATTAGATCTAAGCAAACACAAGATAAATCTAGCCTAGCATGTTAAACAAAAGACAAGAACAAGATAGAATCAAACAACACATAGACATATTGAATGATTAATTGATAACTTATCTTCAATGTAACATGGAAGATCTCAAGGCAAAAAGCCTTGAAAAAGCTGCTAAAATCGTCTTAGGGTTTCCTCCCAAAAGGTTACACACAAAGTTCCACACTAATGACAAAAAATTGCAAAACTATATATAGAGTTTAAGGGCTGACGGCGTCACGTTGTAGATCCTGACGCCGTCACCTCGCCGCTTTTAGGGTTCCCGGATGGCCTTCCTGACGCCGTCCCTCTTTAGACCTCCAAAATCCGCTCTGGCTTATCAAGGCTTGACGCCGTCAGATTAGTGCTTGACGCCGTCCCTCTTTAGCTTAAGCCGTGACGACCTTGATCACATTAAAGGGTGACGCCGTCAAATTTTTCATGCAAAATTCTCTGGCTTATCATGAGTAATTTTCACATCCACCACTTTTGCCAAGCCATGACGCCGTCTGGACCAATTCCTGACGCCGTCAAAGGTACTTTCCAGCGTAATTTTGAGACTTTGTCGTTTTCTTCACTTTTATGCTCCAAAAACGTCCAAAATGCTTCCTTTTCCAGATTTCTTCTCCAAAGTACCTAAAATGACAAAAGGAACGATTTAGGGCAATATTTGATCAAATAAATACGATTTAGGGCTGAAATGACCCCCTAAAAGAGGTACACTTTTCGCTTCATCAAATACCCTTACACTTGAGATTTGCTTGTCCTCAAGCAAATGCGCTTTTATTCTAATCAAAATACAAGTTAGGGGTCATTTAACACTAATATAAAAGTAATTACAACAAATAGTCGTTCCACTTTAATCATAAAAAGCACGGAGATTACAAACTAGCACCTCACAAGTAGTGTTTAGATACTCACATCTCTCAAGTGTCATCAAAATAAATCTCATAAATGAAAACGGATAATATCTCTCACTACCTGTCATAGCAAATAGATTACCATAGGCTTGGGCAAGGATCGAAAACCTCCTCCACTAGGCGTAAGCACCTAAGATAAACTATCAAAGAGGGCTTTTAAACGGGTTATAACGTTAGGTGTAGGGATATGATAAACACGGTTTTGTTGGATAAGGGATATTTTACTGGTGGCGAGTTAAAGATCTTGATCAATTACATGTACTATACAATGTTGCTAAGCCAAGACTCGACTCAATCTTAAGCTAAAAAAAAACAAAATAACAAAAACATAAAATAAACATAAAATAAAACGGGATGGTAGTCCGTATGGTTTTTTTTTTTTTTTTTTTTTTTTTTTTTTTTTTTTTTTTTTTTTTTTTTTTTTCTCATTTTTTTGTATTTTTCTTAATTTTTTTTTTTCATACACTCTTGCCCTACCATCCAAAATAATACATCATAGGGGCGTTGCATTCCCCTTACACTTGAACTTTTACATAACTTTACAAATAACTATTCTAATGACTCGAATTAAGATAATTGAAAAACTTGGAGTACTTTTAAAATATTTAGCACATATGGGGGTAATAAATGATGTTCTTCCCCATTACTCCATTACACTAGTACTTTACCCATGAGTCCCAATCGTCCCAAAACAATATGTACAAGGATATGACTCGACTTAGCAACCATGTAATCAATTAGATAATTAACTTGGGTTTAAACAAATGTTGTCACAATAATGCACTAAAAATGAGTGCATACAAGGTAGGCTAAGGCGATTTGGGTGTACATTTAAGTGGGGTGTAACAAATTCTTCCTTTAAGTAAAATGCTTAAAGGTCGAAACGAAAAGATAGGCTCTGAGGGGTGTACTAGGGGTATCGTGTACTAAAAATGAGTACAACGCAAAGGGTGTGGGAGAATTACTTGACCAATGTAGCCAATGTAATTATAACAAAAACACAGGTGTAAAACAATGGGTTAATCCTAATGCCTCTTATCATGTAGTAAATCTAACTACACGAATGTAGTCTCACTTGTGGCCTCGGAATGGTCCTAATGCAAGTTCTAGAATCTAAGTGCTACCGGTACACACATCATAGCATAAATGCTTTTCCTACCAATTCTAGGGGCGAACCTCACATATTTGGGGGTGGAAAATTTTTTTAGTGGTACGGTTTTTTGTGCTAGTCATATAACTCCTATCCATGAGACGCTCATTAAGATCAAAGTTTCACTCCTATATGTTGTAAAAATTTTTAAATTTGGCACTAAAATTGCCCTAACAGGTATTTCTCTCAGTTTTATTACACATTTACTATTAAACAAACAAAAATCAAGTGCAATTGTATTCTCTAAAGTATCGTACTTTTACCCCCCCCCCCCTTACACTGAAGATGAACATTGTCCCCAATGTTCAAATAACAAGATGTAAAAGTATAAAGTAAAAGAATGAAATCAAATACTCCCCTGATTCGTTCGGTGGATAAAGAAATAACATGGTTAGATCTTCTTCCAAAGTAATGTTGAAGCTCCATGACTAATGCATCGCCATAAGCTTGATCCAACAAACATTTCCTTGTCCAAAATAACCTGTTAAACCTGAGAAAACAAACACGAAAACCCGCATAACATCGGCGGGATAAACTCTATATATAAGGATATAATGCTTGTGGAATGATAATTTTGCAGATTCCTGGAGATTATAAGTTAGAGATTTAATAAAAACTCTTTATGAAAACAAAACTTTCAAAAATTTTCAGAAAATTAAACCTGACGCCGTCAGGTTGCAAATCCTGACGCCGTCAGAAACAATCTGACAGAATTCTCATGTTACGTTTCCGGAAAATTTTTGGAAAAACCTACTCCTTACTTCCTGGAAATCCTGCAAAACATCATTATGACTCGATACAAGCATTTGACTCAAACAAATATTAATATGTATGTTAATTTAATATTATCACGATTCATGTTCATTTGTGTTCTAATAAACCGATTTAGATTTCCCTTACACTTAACTTTTGCAAAATACCTTTATATGTAGTTAAGACGAAGTTAAAGACAAGATAAAGCATTTTCACAAATTAGTTTTGAACATGAATCAATAATAACAAAAATTAAACATACATACGGAAGTAAATAAAAACAAACAAATAAATAAACACACAAAGCAAATAAAGCTTGGGTTGCCTCCCAAGAAGCGCTTTTCTTTATTAACGAGTCTTGTAGCTAGACTCAAAGTCCTTCTACCCTATGTAAGTGAGTTCGTCATCGAGGACGTCTTTAGGGTTAAGCTTGGATTGAAGTTTCCTATTGGTCCGCTTAGTACAATATATCTTTTCAAACTTCTCTCCATCCGGGTCATACAATGTCATCTTAATATGCCATGACCCATCTCCATCTTTGGGTGGTTTGTCCCAATCCCACTTATGATCATCGTCCTCACGAGTCCACTTAGTCATTCCTAGGTTAATTGGCAAAACTCCTAGGAAATCAATCATCTTCCTAAATACTAGAGGTTCTTCAAACGGATCCAATTCGGTGTCCCTAGCTAAGAGTTGCTCTACCGTATGTGTTCGGTTCACAAAGTCCTCTTCTAGGTAAAATGGGTGTTGGGGTCCTATGAAGTCTCTATCGATCCAAGGTCCATATCTAGATGGTCTCCTATTTAAGTCTAACCAATGGGGTGTTGGTTCCTCACTAGTATCATAGGCATGTTTCTTAACATCATAGACTGACCAAGTATCACCTTCTCCTACCGCTATCTTAGATTCCTTGCAATCGATCATAGCACTAGCGGTCGCCAAAAATCCTCTACCTATCAACAAGGGCATGTAGGGTCGCTAACCATATCAAGGACGTGGAAATCGGCTAAAATGGTTAGTTTTCCTATGTGTACTAACACGTCCTTGACTACTCCAACCGGGTAAGCAACACTTCCATCCGCTAAACCTATTATCACCTCGGTTTCTTCAAGTTTTCCTGGTTTTAGAGAGGTGTAGAGAGGTAACGGAAGTAGGTTAAGGCTTGATCCAAGATCGGCTAATGTGTCATAAGCCTCCGAATTACCGATCTTGCAAGGTAGAACAAATAAGCCCGGATCATCTAACTTCTTAGGTAGCTTGTTTTGAACAAAGGCGGTCCCTTTTTCGCCTAATTTGAGCTTCTTCTCATCCAACACATCAATAACCGGACTTTCAAGGTGGAGCTCCTTGAATTCATTGTCAAGGTTTTGAGTGGGAGGTGTTTCAACTATGTTGTTGACCAATTTGGATATCATAACTTCTTGGTCATTTTGAACGACTTGGGTTTGTTTGAAACACGAGCTCATGGAATTGACCGAATAATATTGTGGACAAGAACTGGGAGACGAAACCGATGAAATGGCGTTGACGTTTAGTTTCGGGTTCTTGACCGTGTTGCTAGGGAGTGCTCCCATTTCTCGGTCGTTGAGGGCTTTCAACAAAGTGTCAATCTTATTGGTCATCTCGCTTTGTTTTTGTTTGAAATCGGCTTCAAACTTGGCTAAACAAGCTTCTTGAGATGCCATAAACTGGGACATCAATCCTTCAAAGTTATTGGTACTACCATTGCTGGAAGGATTGTTGTTGAAAGTACGGTTCGAAGTGGAACCGCTTGATTGGAAACGATTAGGTGGGTTGGAAGAATTGGGTTGTGGTGCGTTTTGGTTTTGTTTCCACCTAAGGTTTGGGTGATTTTTCCATGAGGGGTTGTATGAATCACCGTAGGGGTTTGGCTCGGGTTTGAAAGTGTACCACTTATCTCCCGCTCCGTTGGTACGCGAGGATGCGTAGTCCGCAAAAGCTTGTTCGGGGAGTTCCATGCAATCACGAGTGTCGTGGGGACCACTACATAATTCACACGAAGAAGTGATTTTGTTCACTTGGCTTGAAGGTTTAGGAGCCTCGTAGGATTTCATAAGAAACTTGACTTGGTCTTCAAGTTCTATGATCCTACGGTCGGAAGTGCTTGAATTATTCGAAGGCAAAGATATTGCCTTGACCGTTTTATTCAAATCACGGGGATCACTCCAACTTTCGTTGTCATAAAGAGCAAGATCCTCTAGGAGAGCCCATGATTTTTCCGCACTTAGATCACGTAGCTTACCACCGGCCGCTTGGTCAATGGTTTGCCTCGTGGAGAGATTGACATGGTGATAGAAGATTTGGACTTGGAGCCAAAGTTCTAAGCCATGGTGAGGGACTTTTTGGAGTAAGTCCTTGAATCGAGTCCATGCCTCGTAGAGGGTTTCGCCTTGACGTTGTTGGAACATCAAGATATCATTCCTTAGCTTGGTAGTTCTTCCCGGTGGGAAAAACTGAGCAAGGAAACGAGTGGTGAGATCATCCCAAGAGTTGATGGATCCTGCGGGTAGACGCTCTAGCCATTGACTAGCTTGGTCCCGCAAAGAGAATTGAAAGAGACGCAGTCGGGTCGTCTCTCGAGTGGCAACATCAAGGTCTATGGAATCAACAATTTTGAGAAAGTCCTTGAGATGTTGGTTAGGATCTTCAGAACGAAGTCCATGGAATGCGCATCCGCTTTGCACCAACCGGATGGTGTCGGATCGCAAGGGAGTGACATTGGCTCCTTGAGTGAGCTCAATGGTGTTTCGATAGCCATGGTGGCTAGGACGGGAGTAGTCTCCTAAGGTACGGGCTCTAGGAGGTGGTGGTGGTTGTTGTGGTGGTGGGATGTTGGGATCAAGGATATTACCATCTTCCATGATGTCGAATGGTAATGGTTACGAACAAAGAAACGAAGAAAATAGATAGACTAAAGAAAACCTACAAAAATAAAATAAAAATCTCACTAGAAAGGAATCTAGTGAGTAGACCTGTAAAATAAAAATTCAACCTAAACAATAACTATTCCCCGGCAACGGCGCCAAAAACTTGATGCGTGGTTTTGCGACCTTACAACAGGTTTTACCTCTCGAGGGATCTCAAGAGGCTTACAACCCCACCAGGCAGTGTACCTGACCGATGTAGTATAGTATAGTGGTAAGTACGGGGAATTGATCGTTCTCCACAGGGAATAGTGTCGTTAGGATTGAAAAACTACTCTAATAGGTCTAGGGGTGAGAGAAGATTCTTTTTTATGTTTTTATAATTTTATGAAAGCAAGTAAAATCTCGGGTTTGAAAGAGTGGGCGGAATTAGTTGCTAATCAACTAACCCAAATAACTACGAATGCAAATAAAATAAAATAACTGAAAATGAAAAGGTGGTAAAACTTATGTGGAGAGAAATGTGTTTACTTAGATTTCCTTACTCCCTAACTATCTTTTACCGGTTGATTAGTGTGTATTAATCGCGTGGATGACGGGTGTATTCCTTAATTCCAATCGTGGGGTGGCGTACGTACCTCCCCAACTCTATGAGCTCCTACTTCACTCCTATGTCGAGCTGGCTAAGAAGCTCCTAACATGGGATCACTAGAATTCGCTCATGCATTAAATACAACCATAAAAACCTTAGTACGCATTGGTTCATGTTTCTTAAGACGTTCAAGCAAGTTACCGAATAGGAAGTTAGCCAGTTTTCTTAAGCCTAACATAGATGAACAATCATCCAATACAATTAATAACACACTAATAACCAACAATCAATAGCTAGGTTTCATTAGATCTAAGCAAACACAAGATAAATCTAGCCTAGCATGTTAAACAAAAGACAAGAACAAGATAGAATCAAACAACACATAGACATATTGAATGATTAATTGATAACTTATCTTTAATGTAACATGGAAGATCTCAAGGCAAAAAGCCTTGAAAAAGCTGCTAAAATCGTCTTAGGGTTTCCTCCCAAAAGGTTACACACAAAGTTCCACACTAATGACAAAAAATTACAAAACTATATATAGAGTTTAAGGGCTGACGGCGTCACGTTGTAGATCCTGACGCCGTCACCTCGCCACTTTTAGGGTTCCCGGATGGCCTTCCTGACGCCGTCCCTCTTTAGACCTCCAAAATCCGCTCTGGCTTATCAAGGCTTGACGCCGTCAGATTAGTGCTTGACGCCGTCCCTCTTTAGCTTAAGCCGTGACGACCTTGATCACATTAAAGGGTGACGCCGTCAGATTTTTCATGCAAAATTCTCTGGCTTATCATGAGTAATTTTCACATCCACCACTTTTGCCAAGCCATGACGCCGTCTAGACCAATTCCTAACGCCGTCAAAGGTACTTTCCAGCGTAATTTTGAGACTTTGTCGTTTTCTTCACTTTTATGCTCCAAAAACGTCCAAAATGCTTCCTTTTCCAGATTTCTTCTCCAAAGTACCTAAAATGACAAAAGGAATGATTGAGGGCAATATTTGATCAAATAAATACGATTTAGGGCTTAAATGACCCGCTAAAAGCGGTACACTTTTCGCTTCATCAATTTGCAAACAACTTCTCCTCCCGTAAAACTTGTATAACCATTCACAAATGTTCCTCATGCTCCTCAACAGACCGACTATAAACCAATATATCATCGAAGAAAACAAGAATAAATTTATGAAGATAAGGTTTAAATACCTTATTCATTATTGATTGAAATGTTGCTGGAGCGTTAGTAAGTCCGAAAGGCATCACTAAGAATTCATAATGTCCCTCGTGAGTTCGAAAAGCTGTCTTCTGTACATCGCCACTTTTCATTCTGATTTGATGATAACCCGATTTAAGATCAATTTTAGAGAATATTTTAGCCCCATGTAATTCATCTAGCAACTCGTCAATTATAGGAATCGGGAACTTATCTAATATTGTGTAATTGTTTAAAGCTCGATAATCAACAAAAAAAGGCCAATTTCCATCTTTTTTCTTGACCAATAAAACTGAACTTGAAAATGGACTCACACTTGGTTGTATTATCCCTGCTGCTAACATCTCCCGAACCAGCTTTTCTATTTCATCTTTTTGCACTTGAGGATAACGATAAGGTCGTACACTAACGGGTTTCGTTCCATCTCGTAAGTTGATAGCGTGCTCATGCTCACGATGTTGTTCCCGTTACATAAGTAGAAGTAACTACAAAGTTAATCTAATTGTATTCTATGACTGAATTAACGTAATGATTAATTTAAACAAATAAGTAAAACGTAAAGATAAAAAAACAAGTTTTTCAACGTTTAAATTCTTATTAGAAATTAATCAAAAGAATCTATTACCTAAGTGTTTGCGGAATAAGCACTTGGGATTGAATAGACAAGGTATGGTGTGTTCTCCTCTCTAAACTCAAATTATTCTTGAGTTGCAACAATAATGACCCACTGAGCTATCTCTGGGACGTGATTGCTCTTTGGAGGAGAAAAGTGGTTTTGTAAAAGTCTAAGCTTTTAATGCACAAAACTTGTTTTCACTTTTCTTCCATTTGTTCCTATTTATACACAAGTATAAAAGAGCACCTTCTAGAAGTACAAAAGGAATAACCTAGCTAGTTTGACAAAGTACAACAGTATTTGTGATTTCCAAGAATCTACATTGGGAATAAGCTAAAAGTGCTTTCCGAGTGTCAGCTATGACACATCTTGACTTTAAGCCGTTTTAGGGAAAGTTTGCTTTCTTCCCGATAAAACTTCTCCTTATCTTTTCAAACTTTTCCCGCCTAATCCTGCCTTTCTTTCAGACTTTAGATTCTTCAGTCTAGGTCTTCAGTCTTCAGTCATCATAGTTGTTGAGGAGACTGGGGTTCAGTGAGTTCTTGTCATTACTCACTGAACCCATTACCTTCTTCTTTGGCTTAAGTGACACTCAGGGAGTTCCGCCTCACTGAATGGTGAATCTTTCTTCTTAGACTCATCCTAAGCATCTTGAAGGTAACTCACTGAGTGACTGTTCACTCAGTGACTTGAGAGTGTTTTAAGGTTGATTTAACACTTGGCTAATTTGTGTCCGAATCCTGTTTTCAGGATGCTTGGGTACTGACGGACCCAACAATCTCCCCCTATTTGGATATAAATTATGCCTAAGTGTTTTGATCAGTTATGAGTGAGTAAATGGGCTTCTTCTCATACTGAATATACTAGAAAGCTATTAAGGACACTGATATAACAAAACATGGGCCATCATTTTATTAATATCATTACATTTGTCCTAACATCTAAACATAATACTCAGGGACCTTGTACTCAGCCTTCCAAGATTCCCATGAGTTCCAACTTAGCCTTCTTAGACACCAATACTTCTTTGTCAAGTCTCTCATTCATCATCCTATCCAACAGCTTGACAAACTCTTCATTTTCAGGGTCCTTCACGTAAAGTGCCATTAGCTTGTATGCCAGGAGAGTTGTCGTTTCCACAAGGTTTATATCACTGACTCGTTCAAAGGTCGGTTGGTTAAACTCATCAACAAAGAAGATACCATACTCAGGCTCCTTGATGACTAGGTTGGGAACAAACTTGACTCTTTGAGGAGGAATCCTGTTGCAATAGAGAGCTGCTATGAACTGTTCAGGCTCCTGTCCCACAACTTTTCTCTTCCTCCCAGTCTTCTGAGTACGTTCAGGAATTGCAAGTCCATGAGATGCAAGTGCTTTCTCATGATCTATTCCCAGGCTCTTGGCTACCTTTTCTAGTTCCTCATATTTGCTGTTCAGGGTAGCCAGAAGATCAGGAACTATTTTGCCATGCTTCTTTCTCAGGATGGGCATCATCATGTCGCATTCCTTAAGCCCATAGTCTGAGAATTTGAAGGGTTGGTTTTTCTCATACTTTCTTGGTCCCTTGTGAACCGTTATGCTTATGGGCTTGGTCATATGAATGGACATGTCAGTTATTGTGCCTTCACCCTTAGTCTTTGTCATGTACCACATATACTTCTCATGGGTTTTCTTCCTCTTTTCTTATCTTAGCCTGACCTGCTCATTGTGTTCCTTGATGCGGTCAGCCTGAAGCTTGAAGAATTCTTCCCCCTTGATGTCCTGGTCTGTTTCCTTGATTACCTCCTTGGCCACTTTAACAATTTCAGGCTTACTGAGTTGTTCAGCCTTTTCCTTAGCCCTTCTTTTGTCCTGTTCATCCAAGACTACGACCACTTCCTCCGGAGTACCAAAGAATTTACCTCCATCATCCAAGGTGACTTCAAAAGGTGAATCTGGATTAGGACGCACTTCGGTTGATGCCTTCACCAGTTTCATTTGAGGAGGATCTTCAGTCACCATGATTCCATTCCCTTTATCAATGGGAGGGGGTTGACTGGTGGAGGACTCAGGAACTTCTGTTGCTATTGCTTCAGGTTGAACAGGGATTGTAGCAACAACAAGTGCAGAAGATGAAGGTTCAGGAGTAGGATCATCAAGTTTCTCCCCCTCAACAGATGGGGGTGCTTCAGTATAAGTATCTGTTGACTGAGGAGGTGCGGTAACTAGAGAAGCCTGAAGAATTGACAGGATGCTGGAGACCATTTTCTTGACATCAGAGGTCTCGTTCTTCAGCACGAAAATATCATCCGCCATGGTACTTTGAGTTTTAGCGAGTTCAGTTACCTTGTTGGTGTAATGGTTGATCAGCTCATTATGCTTGTTGGAAAGCTGATCAAAGGCTGAGGATATCTTGGTCAGGCACTCTTGGGTATCAGCGACTGACTGTTGAATCACATCTTGCTGAGACCTTAGTGGTTTTAGATCCACCCCCTGAAGAAGCTTGAGTAGCTCAGCGATGTTGGTGGAGGTGGTCTTCTGAGTATCCATGAACTCAGTCAGCTTTGTGATTAGGGTTGGATCATCTCAGAACTCTTCCTGAATGGAATCAAGAGTCTTTGTGATTAGGGTTGGATCATCTCAGAACTCAGTCAGCTTTGTGCTTTTCTTGTTCAGAACCCATGCTATCAAGAGATTCCCTCAGGTCATCGAGTTGTTTGTCAGTGAGTTTGGCGACCTGATGTAACTTACCCTGAGCTTCTTCAATAGTAACCCTGAAGTCAGCATAGGAGATTGCTGCCTTAGTATGTTGATCCCATTGTTCTTCAGTGATCTCTCAGAAAAGGGCATTGTTGGCCTTACGGAGGAACTTCACTAGTTGCCTTTCCGTGAGAGGAAGAACATTATCATACTTTTGCAACCACTGAGGAGTAGCAGGAGCAGATGAGGTGCCTGATGATGATGATGATGTTGTTGGGTTGGTTTGGGGCTCTGGTTGATCCTCAGGAGGAGGAGATGGTTGTCCAGTTTGCTGAGGAGAGTTGTATGTTTCAATCTTCGTTTCCTCCTTAGCACCAAAAATAACTTCATCCCCAAAATCGACCATCTCCTCATCGGATTCTTCATCCATGAGTGTCTGAATATCTGCAAGAGAAGGAACCTTGGCTGAATCCGGCTCCCCCTCAAAAGAGGGCTCGCCTTTGTTGTGGTCAGGTCCTGACCCCTCCAGGTGAACTGAGTGGGTTTTCTCAGCCTGGTCCATGGAGTCAGTTCCCGAGTGACTGGATCCGCTGTGAGGGGTGTTGAGTTCCATATCAGCGGGTGGTCGTATGCCCCCTGAGTCTTTGTCCCCCTGGGTGCCTTCAAGGACTGGTGGGTGTTTTCCAGTACTATCACTAGGCAGAGAGATGTTGAGGTCCCCCTTCTCACCAGGGTTGTACTGCCCTGACGAGGATATAGGGACCGTTTCTCCCTGAGATCCTGAGTGTGATTGCTCAAGACCGTAAGTGGGATGTGATAGGGTGTGGGTCCCCTTCTTAGCAGAGTAGTGCTGCTCTACTGAGGGTATAGGACCCTGTACTCCCTCAGGCAAAGGTGGTGATTTATGAGTGCCTTTATCGGGATGTGAGAGTTGGAAGGTTCCTAACCCCACTGACTTGAATTTTTCAGTAGAGCCTTGAGGAGAGGGTTTGCCCGAGGACACTGAGGGTGATTTCTCAGTACCCTCCGTTGGCGGTTGTTGTTTGGCCAATGGGGTCTCAACTGTGGGTGTCTCAGTAGTCTTGGCTGTTGGTTGCCTTTGTTTAGGCATTGAGGCAGAGGTCTCAGTGGCGAGTGGTTTGGGTTGAACCACCTTCCTGGACCCTGCCTTCTTTTTCTTCTTCTCCTTCTTTGAAGGAGAAGGCACAGGAGAAACAGCGTCTTGTCCCTTAATGACCATTAACATGTACGTGGTCAGGGGGACTGGTGTCACCTCAGTGAGGTCTCTCGAATAATTGGCCTTGTATAAGATGTCAGGGTTGGATCCCTAGACGTTTGGCCTAATATATTCGGAGCCTAACAAGTCCTAAAGCACACAGGAAATGAACCTAGAGTAGGACATATGTATTTGCCTTGATTTCCCTAATAGCTTGGCTATGAGGTCTTTGAAGATTATCTCTCCAATGTCAATCTTTCTGCCCTCCAGGAGGCTGAACACCATCAATTGTTGTGATGCATTCAATTGCTCCGTAGAGGACTTATTGCCACCAAGGACCTAAATGACAAAGGTCATCAGGATCCTCCAGATAGCAGGAAACCAGGTTTTGATTATTGGGGATTTGGCCAATAAGGTTCCTGGGGCCACTTCAGGATGTTTTTCATCATGTGGCCCTAGTAAAAGCAATTTGGCCTTTACTTCTGCATCAGTGGGCTGAGGGTCGAAGTTCTCAGTGAAATCAAGACCTGTGGCCTTGATGAAGGTTTGGTAATTTAGGGAGAGGGTCCTTCTCCCGTTCAACACTGAGAACGTTATAAGGGATTCCTTGACGTCATCAGGGCTGGTTGCCACTGCTGTACACCAGAATTCCCTAAGATAGTCATGATATATGACTGGGGGTGATTTGGTAAACGCCGTAGCAAGAAAGCAGTTTTGTAGGTATTTAACTACATTCTTGTACGCCCAAAATTTTTCGGGGTAGGCAAAATTTCCTACGACGTTGTTTTTGGTCATATCCATGCCCTCCATTGTGAATTCCACATTTGGGGCGCAGGTGATAGCTTTAGAGGCAGCCATAATTTTTGAAAAGTCTTGGTTTTGCAAGAAAAGATGGTCTGGGTCTAAAGATGAAGAACACACACACAATAGTTTTTGAAAGAAAAGGGCAAGAGTTTTCTTAAAATTTTCTAAAAAAAACGTGTGTGTGTTTATTTGGTTGGGGTATTTATAGGGAAGTGGAAGGGTGAGGTGGTTTTGGCACTAATCGGGTTTTCTCAATTTTGAAAACCGTTTTGAATAAACATTTGAGATCCGCATTAAATGCCACCACTCCACTTTCTCGGGTTTTGCGCAACAGTCGAGGTGAACAGTTGTGCCGTCTGCAAAAAGTGTAATTTGCAGAGTTTGCATCATCACATATATTTTATGTGAGAGGAGAGGCATTAAATGCCAAGTGGGAAGTGGGGGCCCAAGATATGCATGCCAGCAGGCAAAAGAACATATATTCCTATATTAAATAGAAATTCAGTTACCAACCTCGGACATTTACTAACTAGACACTTAGAGCATTTAAGTTAGCATTGAATGTCATCTTGGGGCTCCTGAATGACTTTTCATTCAGTCTGAGGGGTTTAGGGAGGTTATTCAGTGATCTTTTTCACTAAGAGACACATTGAGTCAGGGACCTGAGGTTTCCAGAATATACACTTAGTTGGATGGATTCAATCAGTGGACTGATTCTCAATATCTAACATTCCCAATTCAGCTTTCAGTCTTGTGAAAGTTGGTTCATCCAATGATTTGGTGAAGATATCAGCTAGCTGATATTCAGTGGGGATGAAGTGTAATTCAATGTCACTATTCATGACATGGTCCCTGATGAAGTGATATCTGATATCAATGTGTTTGGTTCTTTGATGAAGAACAGGGTTCTTTGAGATTGCAATTGCACTTGTGTTATCACAAAAGATGGGAACCATCTTTTAATGGATTCCATAGTCACTGAGTTGACTTTTCATCCATAGTACATTTGCACAACAACTGGCTGCTGCAAAATATTCAGCTTTTGCTGAGGACATGGCAACTGATTGTTGCTTCTTAGCACTCTAACAGACTAATTTTCCACCAAGGATTTGGCAGGAGCCTAAGGTGCTTTTTCTGTCCATGTTGCATCCAGCATAGTCAGAGTCTAAGTATCCTTTGAGATCAAAGCCTGAGCATTTTGGATAGTATAATCCAAGGTTTGGAGTACCTTTCAGGTACCTGAGTATCCTTTTCACAGCTGTGAGATGAGATTCTCTTGGGTCAGATTGATATCTGGCACACAAACAGACTGAGAATTAGATGTCAGGCCTTGATGCAAGTAGATACATCAGTGACCCAATCATTCCTCTAAATAGGGTTTGATTGACTGGTTTACCAGCAAGGTCAGGACCAAGGTTGTTTGGGGGGACCATGGGAGTTTTAACTGAGGCACAGTCACTGAGTTCATACTTCTTTAGTAGGCTTCTGACATACTTCTCTTACTGATAGAGGTTCCTTTATCAGTCTGCTTGATTTGCAGTCCAAGGAAGTAAGTCAGTTCTCCAATCATGCTCATTTCAACTTTCTTTTCCATCAGTTTTTTAAACTGTTTGCAAATTTTATAACTTGTTGAGCCAAAGATGATGTCATCAACATATACTTGTACAAGTATGACATCATCATTTGTCCTGTAGATAAACAATGTGTTGTCTATCTTGCCTCTGACAAATTTGTTTTGGATGAGGAAGGCTGAGAGAGTTTCATACCATGCCCTAGGAGCTTGTTTCAGTCCATAAAGGGCTTTTTCAAGCTTGCAGACATAGTCAGGAAACTCACTGCTTTCAAATCCAGGGGGTTGTTGAACATAAACTTCTTCTTTTAGTGAGCCATTTAAGAATGCACTTTTTACATCCATTTGGTACACTTTGAAGTTCATGTAGGTTGCAAATGCAAGGAAGATCCTGATGGCTTCCATCCTTGCCACTGGTGCAAATGTTTCTTCATAGTCAATGCCTTCTTGCAGATTGTAGCCTTTGGCAACAAGTCTGGCCTTGTTTTTGATGACTATGCCATTTTCATCAGATTTGTTTTTGAACACCCATTTCATGCCAATGACTGAAATATTTTCAAGACATTTGACCAAGGTCATTACCTTGTTTCTGTCAAATTGTTCCAGTTCATCATGCATGGCCTGAACCCAACTAGGATATTTAAGTGATTCTTTGACACTTTTGGGTTCAATTGTGGAAACGAAGTCCACAAACAGGCATTCATTGGCTGAGGCTGCTCTTAGTTTAGCAGCCATGCTTCTGGTGAGCATGCGTTCAGTAGGCTCTCCAATTATATTGACAAGTTCTATATCTTAAGACCTAGTCCAACTATCCTGAGGTCTTGGATACTGATTAGAACTTGTGGAGGCCTGATTGGTTGGAGGTGTAGGTTCTGGTGCAGACACATGATGATCTTCAGTATCTTGAGTGTCTGACTGGGTTGGCTGATCACTGAGATTGTTTGGTTCCTGAGCAATTTGTTCAAACTGATTGATTGCATCAGTACTTGTTTGTGCTTCAACAAACTCAGTGATGGTTGGGTAAGGAAGGTTGTGAGGGATGATGTGGTAGGAGATATCAGCATTTGCTTGATACTGAGTGGAAGGATTGTTATTAGGATGATATTCATCAGGAGGATACCTTGATGAATCATCAATTCCTATTTCTTCCACTAAGGTATTTGAGAACCTGATTGCTTCAGTGCTCTCATCAAAAGTAACATGGAATGTTTCCTCAGTTTGCCGTCTCCTAGTGTTGAATACCCTGAAGGCCTTTGAGATAAGAGAGTATCCTAGGAAGTATCCGTCATCAGCTTTGGCATCAAATTTCCCTAAGTGATCCTTGTGATTATGAATAAACACAGGACACCCAAAGACATGAAAGTAGTTGATGTCAGGGATCCTTCCCTTGAATAACTCATATGGGGTTTTGCTATGTCTCTTGACAATGATGGATCTGTTTTGTGTATAATAGGCAGTTTTGACGGCTTCAATCCAAAAGTGTTTGGAAAGGACTGATCCATTTAGCATTGTCCTGGCAGCTTCAATGAGTGTTCTATTCTTCCTTTCAGCAACACCATTTTGTTCAGGTGTGTAAGGAGAGGAAAATTTTTGGTAAATACCTTTCTCATCACAGAAACTTTCAAGCTCATGGTTTCTGAACTCAGTCCCATTGTCAGTCCTAATCTGTTTGACTTTAATGTCATTCTGATTTTCAATGTTCCTGACAAAGGACATTATAGTTTTAGCTGCCTGACTCTTTTTGGTCAGGAAGTAAACCCAAGTGTATCTTGAGTATTCATCCACAATGACCAGAGTATACTTCTCATGGTTAATGGATCTAGGACTGATGGGCCCAAAAAGATCCATATGGAGAAGATGAAGGCAGTTCCTGATGGAAAAGTTTATTTTGGTTCTAAAGGATGCTCTATGATGTTTACCTTTTTCACAGGCAGAGTAGGGTTTATCCTTTGAGAACACAAGTGATGGTAAGCCAAGGACCTTGTTTTGTTTTGCAAGATTGTTTATGTTTTTGAAGTTCAGATGGGAAAGTCTCTTATGCCAAAGCCAATTGAGGGTTTCAATGGCCTTAGCAAAGAGACAAATTCCATTCTGAGTTAGACTGGACATGTCTAACACATAAACATCTTGTCTTCTTGGTGCAATAAGGACAACTTCCTTATTTGCATTGAAGATGGTTCCTTGCTTATCATCAAACTGAACTATGTACTTTGCATCACATAGTTGACTGACACTGATTAAATTGTACTTAAGGCCATTGACATAAGCTATCCTAGTAAAGACTATACCATTACAGTTTACTGAACCATAACCTTCAGTGAGACATGATGAATTATCAGCAAATACCACCTTGGGTCCTGGTTCTTCTACATATTTGTGTAGATACTCTTTCACACCAGTCATGCTCCTTGAACATCCACTATCTAGATGCCAAACTGGCTCCTTGGCATGTCTCTGCATAAATGGTAAACTGAGTTAGTTCTTTCTAGGACCCCTCTTCTTGGAGGGCTTGGCTTTAATAGCCTTCTTAAAAGTATCAATTGATTCATGGTCAGTGGTTGAGTGGACTGAGCTACCACAAATTTTGCATTTGATTTCAGAAGTAGACTCAGTAGACTGAGAGGATGTCTTGGGAATTCCTCTTCTAGTCTGAATGACCTTCTCATGTCCTGAGGTGTCATGAGTGGGATCACCACATATGTCACAACTTGTGTCCATTAGGCAATCCTTAGGAAGGTGGTCATTGAAGCCACAGTGAGGGCAAGGTGCAAAAGGCTTGGCCTTTTGTTTCTGTTTCTGTTTAGAATCAGAGGGATACTTTAAAGCCTGTGCTTTAAAGTTTGCAATCTTTGATGTGGCTGTGTATGATTGGTGATCAGAGGTCCTGTGATCTTCCTTTTTACATATTATGCAGTAAAGGATTCTATAACAATCATCAGTGGAATGATTGGTATAGTGACACAACTCAAACCTTTGCAGAGGTTTGGAGGGTTTTGGTTTGGTGCTTGAGGAAGCTGATTTGGGTTCCTTCTTCTTAGATTGAGAAGGCTTCTCAGAAGATTCAATCTTCTCACTCAGCTTCCTAACAAGCTCAGCCAACTGATCAATTTTTTAGTCAGGGCTTTCTTTTTTTACTTCAGAAGGGACTGAAGTTGTTGAGTCATCAGTATGAACTGAGACGTCAAGGGTTTGCCTTTTCAGGGTTTTCCCATTCCTGGCTTCTCCTTTGGAGAATGCTGAAAGTAGACCAATGGTGTGAGGTCTGAGCTTGGTGCAGCTCCCTGAAGGACTTTCAGAGGTGGGAGTGGTGCAAGTGATTCTGATTCAGACTCATTGACTGACTCAGTACTACTGGGTTGGTCAGTGAGTCCAAGCATATTTTTCAGAGTCTGACTTTCAGGAAGCAAGATTTTCCCAGTCTCAAAGTTTGGTAACTTACTGGCTGGGTTGTCCCTGACAATCCAGTCATTTGACTTGGGTTCCATTTCCTGCTCAAAAGATATGCCAGTTGGAATAAAAGTCTTTTCTCTGTGACTTTCACTGGGGGTTTCAGTGAGTTGGTCTATTCCTATAACTTTCTTGTTTTCACTAGGAATTAGACTCATAGTTTCATAGACTTTGGGGTTCTTTTTAGTCCAGCCTTCAATGACAGCCTTTTCTTTGTTAAGTTCATTTTGAAGAGCTTGATTTTGTTTCAAAATCTCAGTGTTTTGAATTTGTAGTGTAACAACTTCTAACTTGGCTTGTTTTAATACAAGCAATTCATCTCTACACTTATTTAATTCTAACACAAGATTGTTATATTTTGAAAGCAAATTAAGCCTTTGTTCTTCTACAAACTTAAGATCTACACAAATGTTATTCACATAAGACTGCCAATCAGAATCATCATCCATTGAAAGTAAAATATTTACCTTTTTCATGGTTATGTTGACCCATTCTCCATTCCTTGCATGGCTTTTTCCAACAGCCAGCTGATCACCTTCTGAAAGTACCATCAGTGCACTCACTCTAATTTCCTCATCTTCTGAGGAGACCTCTTCTTCATCCCAGTCATAGGCTTCGGCTACAAGAACCTTATTCTTTTTCTGAACAGGTTTGGAAGTTTGAGCAGCCTGAGACATTGAGGGATTAGCTTCAAGGAGGGCAAGTTTAGCCTTAGCTTTCCTATATTTAGCCTCAAAATCTTTTTGACCCTTTTGAACATTATTATTTTGAAAATGTTGGGTCGACTGAAGCATTTTAGGTTGAAACTTGCTAGTTCCTGAAGAAGAACTATTTCCAGAAAATTTATAAGAGGGTTCTGAGATGGTTTTTGAATAGCAGTCTTTAGCAAAATGACCCCTTTTACCACATTTGAAACATTCAGTGGTTTCATTTGCTTTAGCTTTTGAAAAGTTTGACTGATTTCTTTTGATAAAACGTTTTGAATTAGCAAGGAGTGCCCTTTCTTGGAATTCCAAGTGTAAATCATTTAGGTACTCATCACTAGTTCTTTCATCAACCTCATCATCAGAATCCTCTTAAAAATCCTGCACAACACCATTAGAATAAAAGGCAGTTGATATGGGTGAGGATGTCAAGGCCTTTTTGGTCTCAAGAGCTTTCTTTGAGTCTGGGTATCTACTAGAGATTAAGTTGTCTTCATAGACAAATTTCCCATAGATCTCAGGAAGCTCAAGGGTCTGAATGTGATTAGCATTCCTGAGGCCCTGTGAGAAGTTTAGCCACTTCTCAGGGAGCTCAAGGGTCTTCATAGACAAAACTACACCATTATTTGACAATTCATTTATCAGGGTCTTGTATCTGGTATATGTCTGAGAGAGACTTTCAGAGTCCTTTGCCCTGAAAGTGTTGTACTCAAGTTTCAGGTCCATGATCCTGTTTTCCTTGGTATCTGAGGGACCTTCAAAGCTATTAATCAAGTCAACCCCAAGTTTGTTTGGCTGTAGAACAGTTAATGACTGATTCCATTATATCGTCAGGAAGACAAGATATAATTATGCTTTTCAGGCGTTGGTCTTGATTGACCACTCTTCTCTCATCTATAGTCCACTGAGCTTCAGGTTTGTTTAACCCCTCAGCAGTCTTAGGGACATAAGGACCTTCATTGATATAAGTGATGTAGTATGGTTCCATACCAGTCAAGTAGCAAAGCATTCGCTTTTCCACTTGCTAAATTTTCCAGCTTCGAGTCGGGGAGCAACAGCTGAATAGCTTCCTCCCTTTTTATTGACGAGCTGAGTCACATTAATATCAGCCATAGTAGGATCTTGGGTTTAAAAAACTTGAGCACTCTTAATTTTTGAAAAGATTTTACAAACCAGAGGCTCTGATACCACTTGTTGTTCCCGTTACACAAGTAGAAGTAACTACAAAGTTAATCTAATTGTGTTCTATGACTGAATTAACGTAATGATTAATTTAAACAAATAAGTAAAACGTAAAGATAAAAACACAAGTTTTTCAACGTTTAAATTCTTATTACAAATTAATCAAAAGAATCTATTACCCAAGTGTTTGCGGAATAAGCACTTGGGATTGAATAGACAAGGTATGGTGTGTTCTCCTCTCTAAACTCAAGTTATTCTTGAGTTGCAACAATAATGACCCACTGAGCTATCTCAGGGACATGATTGCTCTTTGGAGGAGAAAAGTGGTTTTGTGAAAGTCTAAGCTTTTAATTCACAAAACTTGTTTTCACTTTTCTCCCATCTGTTCCTATTTATACACAAGTATAAAAGAGCACATTCTAGAAGTACAAAAGGAATAACCTAGCTAGTTTGACAAAGTACAACAGTATTTTTCATTTCCAAGAATCTACATTGGGAATAAGCTAAAAGTGCTTTCCGAGTGTCAGCTATGATACATCTTGACTTTAAGCCGTTTTAGGGAAAGTTTGCTTTCAGCCCGATAAGACTTCTCCTTATCTTTTCAAACTTTTCCCGCCTAATCCCGCCTTTCTTTCAGACGTCAGATTCTTCAGTCTAGATCTTTAGTCTTCAGTCATCATAGTTGTTGAGGAGACTGGGGTTCAGTGAGTTCTTGTCATTACTCACTGAACCCATTACCTTCTTCTTTGGCTTAAGTGACACTCAGGGAGTTCCGCCTCACTGAATGGTGAATCTTTCTTCTTAGACTCGTCCTAAGCATCTTGAAGGTAACTCACTGAGTGACCGTTCACTCAGTGACTTGAGAGTGTTTTAAGGTTGATTTAACACTTGGCTAATTTGTGTCCAAATCCTGTTTTCAGGATGCTTGGGTACTGACGGACCCAACACACGGGTTGGGGGTCATCCAGTGGGCATGTTAAATACATCTTCATACTCAAACAATAATCTTCTAATTGACTCAGTATTCTCTCCGTGATGGCATGATTTATGCGCATCTAAGTCCTTCAATTCGACTAGATACCATTCTTCATTTAATTTTAATGATTTCCCCATAGCTTTAAATGATAATTTAGATCGACATAAACTTGGATCTCCACATCACGTTACTTCAGCTAAACCAACCATAAACTTCATTGTTAACAATTTCCAAATCATTTTAACATCACCTAAAGTTTGTAGCCATTTAATTCCTAAAATTGCATCAGTGCTGCCAAGTTCCAAAGGTAGGAAATCTTCCATCACCTGTATCTCTGAAAATGCCACTACTAATCCCTTGCAAGTTCCTCTACTTGTTTCAATTCCACCATTACCAAGAGTTATAGTAAGTGTTCCTGAATCACTTACTTCAAGTCCGAGCTCTTCTACTATTTTTAACGAAACAAAATTATGGGTTGCTCCACAATCAATCAAAACCACTATTTCCTGCTCCCCAATATTTCCACGAAGTTTCATGGTTCGATATGAAGTGAACCCATTACATAATTCAAAGACACCTTAACCATGTCAAGGCATGCTCAAAAGTCATTTTCAACTCTTCCACATCCTCCTCTTCATATTCGTCTTCCTCATCGACCAACAACACCTGTAGTGAAGAATGACTAGCACAAATATGACCAGGCTCAAACTTCTAATCGCATTTAAAACACAACCCTTTTGATCTTTTATTAGCTAATTCGGATTTTGTTAATCTTTTAAACTGATTTATCCGCCCTGCAGTGTTATTTCCTCCTTTATTACCTGTTGTTACAGTAGAGAACAAGGTTCTAGTTGAGCTTGTTGTGTTATTTTAATAGCTAGAAAAGTTTGAAGTGGTCCCTCCTGAATGGTAAGACCCCCCACCGCGTGCTCTGGTATCAAAACCTTTGTTCTCTTCGATTGTAATTTCGAGTATCATGGCATGGTTCAAACCTTCAGGATGCATAACTCTAACCAACACTCGTATATCCGGTTTAAGACCTTTAATAAAAGTTGCCTCTAGTACATCTTCCGACACACCCACTAATTGTCCCGCTAAATTTTCAAATTGAGCCACATACGCCCGAACCATTCCGTCCTGTGTTATCGTCAAAAACTGTTCAAAAAGATTGCCCTATTGCATTTGCTGAAATCTATTTAGTAACCGCCTATTCCATCCTTCCCATGAACGAAACGGTGATCTCCCTTCACTCCAACAATACCACGATAACGCTTCACCTTCTAAACATAATTCAGCGACTTGTAACTGATCCGAAGCTTCAACTCCTTGGATTTTAAAAAATCTTTCCATTCTATAGATCCACCCATAAGCATCCTCGCCATCAAAGATTGGCATCTTTAATTTTTTAAACATGTAATCATTCGCTCTAAAATATATCCTAGTAACTGTCTGTTGTATCAACTCATCATTAACATCAGGTCCTGAATTCTTGTTTCTCCTGATCTCATTCATCCGATAGTTGTTATTAGTTCCATTGAAACCTGAGCTAATATCAAACTCAACTTTCTTTGGTCCAAAAAAATTAGCACCATCTCTTGAATTATTTTTTTCCCCTGCTGCACTTGTTTCAAGTGTCTCCAACCAATTTTCCTCATATGAACGAAAGCCCTTAGTTGATTCAACTTCTTCATGTAAACCCTTCTTCATCAATTCAGTCATCATCTTCATCGTCTCTTTCTGAAACTTTGTTGACTGCTCATGACGTTGATTAGCCTCTAATCTCATAGCTGTCAATTCATTCTCCAAAGTTGTTAAATGTGCATTCAAGTCTCCTTTATACTGGTTGAATTCGAGCTCCAAATCAGCAGCTTTAACCATTGCTGACCAATAAACAAATAACTAGACCACTTTTTTTTTTGAATGAACAGTACCTCGATGAAAAGTAACTCTGGAAAAAAAAATTGGTCCAGAATCTTGCTCGGATACCAATTGATAAGGTTGGAACCGAAATCAATTGATAATGCAAAAAACAATTATGTTATTACCAGCAAGAGTTCAAAAAATTGAATAAAAAGAACACGTACCTCCTGTTATTTGAGAAAACAGGTAAAACTCCCTAAAGTCGACTCACCAAATTCATACCCTAATTTACGACTCTAAAACCCCTATTTATAATAAACGACTGTCTTGGACAACAAGACTTATTGCATAATAAGGAAAGAAGATAAATTACTAAACCCTGCTCTTTAATAACAAACACTTCAGCCCCTCCGCTTATTTCTTGGATGCCTCAGATAAGTTTCTCTGAACCGGGTCTTATCACCTTGTTATCATCAATCAACATGATGTGTTTGAGGTAAAAGTTGGAATATTTAAGTACATACCCTTGTGTTTATATGTGCACAAGATTCTGAGATCGAAATTGTGCCTCTCGAGAACCAAAGTCTGCTTACAACCAATTGGCAATTTGCACAGGTGGACCTGGCTGGTTCTCATTATGCGGCCATTTGCAGGAAGACCAATGGTGGTGAGTACTTGTGTCTTGAAAATGTTATACATTTCATTACAAGTGGCAATATGAGTGGGTTGGAATGTTGGATAATGGGTCAAAACAGGTTTGCTTGAAATTAAGCTGGGGGATGTAATTGATTGTTAGGTCACTCTAACGTTAAGCTTGAAATTCATGCAGGGGATCCAATGAAAGTTATTGTTAGGAAGACAATTCCTCTTCTTGAAGAACACTATGTATCTAAGACCGATTCGACTGCACCAACTGCTGATTTGACTTGACCCTTTTATGCAATTCGGTCATGGCTAAATGGATCCTATAGAGCAGATGGCATTTTCAATTTGCCGGGGTTCTTGCTCATAGTTAAAAGACCATTTATGTGTGAAGATTGGATTATTAGTGTTATTTTTTGGTGATAAGATCTAAGTAGTACGAGTGTAATACCTATGGAGAATGATTTGTCACAAACTACACCAACAAATCCAATATTCTTGATCACTTTGGCGTTATTACATCAGTTAGGCATAGATTGAGTCAAACAAAAAGTAACATGACAAACTGTTGGTGGCTGTTTTATGACTTTTGTCAAAGGATTGTATTTCATGATTGAACTTGTTAAACAATGTTTAGAATCTGAAATCCTATTTTGTTAGGGAGGTGATTTGCACACTCCCATAATTGATTGGTACATTCAAATTTAGAGTGTCTTGACATTTATACCCTTACATCACTTTTACTCATTTTCACCCTATAAGGATATAAATGTCAAAACACTTTAAATTTGAGTGTGCCAATCAATTATAAGCGTGTGCAAATCAACTCCCATTTTGTTACCCATTTCAGATTTTAAGCATGTCAAACTTTTATTTTTCTTCCTCTTCTTACTAAACTAGTATGTTTTTAAGTTTTTGATAATTGCAAGCAAGTTTTACTAATAGATTAAAGATCATTTGAGGACAAAAATTTGTTTAGATACGAAGGGATCAATCACCACCTTCTATCTTATTTGATCTAATGGTTGGGATTAAATACATACTTTACACTAGAAGGGTATAATTGTCAACTATATAAACACAAAATTAAAAAAACTCCTCTTTTAATTCTCTCATAAAAAACACACACAAACGTGTGTTTTCTCTCATCCCCAATTCAACATCAACTTCAACCATTCAATAATCTTATCAAACATCCGAATTTCAGTTCATTCAATTAAACACGATAGAATCTTTGTTCATGATAATCATTCCTTCTCGTTAAACATCACATTAGCTATCATTAGATTCATCTGATTTTCTTTAGATCGTTCATCATCTAAATGAAATCATGTGAAAGCATTCGAGCATAAAAACACCTGATAATTAGAAACTGAATTTAATAACGAGTAATTTATGTTTTTTACATCTAATCTTTATGTTAATTATGCTTTAGAAAAATATCCAGTTAAATGCACACCATGTGTTTGATGAAATGAACAATTGATTTTTACATGGAACGACCCTAGTTTTTAATCTTTCTGTTTGTATACAGGTTCTGGTCGTGGAGATGAGATGGTTGTAGAGATGAGATCGTAAGCTGGTGTCGTCGTGAGGATGGTGAGTTTCAATTTGAATAACTAGGATCACATAATCAACTATAAATAAGGGGCTGTAAGAGCAATATTTCTGCATTTGCATTTGAATAACTAGGATCACATAAACTATATATGCAAACCATATAGAAAACTACAAATGCCAAAACCAGATTCCGTTCTATTCCAATTTCTTTGACAGATATCATTCCTTTTTATTTTGGTATTGATTCAGTCTTTTTGGCGCAGGTACATTTTTATGTGATGAGATCTGTGAGTGTGGAAGGATTTGCAGGTGGAGAGACTCAGATTGAGAATATTCTGTGTCATGAAGTTGACATAAGAAGATAGGATTTGTTGCCTGTTTATGGGCAGCAGATAGTGTTTAAATGCGTTTGATGCTTAATAGTTTTGCTATTGTGTTTTTGAATGTTTGGCAAATTCCGATTGTTTCAGGATTTACACAATATCTAAGTATTCTTATAATTAATATCAGTTTTATTGCAAGTTTGATTGTTTGAAATTAAAACTTTTGAGCATTAATTTAATTATATACAAACACTAGAAACTGAATAAATAATAAGTGGAAAACGCAGTACATAACAACTCCTATGAGATAATGCAATGTGTTTTGAGCCCAGTGAGGAGTTCCTTTTCTTATATGATTTTTTTTTTCAGGTGGCTTTCTAGGAAGGATATCGAGGTGGTTATTAACGACGTATATCCATATCTATTCAGAAGTGCCCATGAAACTGAGAGAAGAATGAAGACTTTCTTACAGGTTCCCTTGTTATGCTTAAATGAATATGTATAATAACCAGAATGACGTACATATTGACTAACTTTTATTGAATTGAAGGCAGAGGGATCAAATGAAGCAACTTCAGTGGACTTGATGAAGTATATACTGAATTTTGTAAACAATCCTATTGTTCATCCTGAAAGAAGCGTTAAGGAGAATACTGAATCATCTGTGCGAAGCTTGTTATATGAGATGGCTAACTTAGCCTCTAGGGGCCGAGCACCGGAGCAGTATGAACAAATGCCAAGAAATCTTGGACCAAATATTACAATGAAGAGGGGTGATTGGATATGCCCAAAGTAAGTTGCAGTTCTTGTTTTGATTCATTATACGCTTGATTTTCAAGTATTAGTCTAGAGGTTGTAGGCAAGTTATGTAATGTGTGCATAATGGTTATGGGACAAAAGGGTTCATCTTTAAGTTCAGGTTTAACAAGTCATCTTTAATTTCGGTCAAAAATGAGTTGGGTATGTACTGTATTTGTATTTTACCCATTTGACCAATTATTAATGAGTTACAAACCCTAATCGATCCATTCTTACACAAATTGGCTACAATTGTCGCGTCTTAGTTAAATTGTCAGATTGTGAAGATGCTCTATGTACTCATACAATAAGGGGGTCAGAGTACTAAGGAAGAAACAAAGATGCAAACTTTATATATATGTATATAAGCGACAAGATTACCATAAGCATAAACCAATAGAATTTATGTTTGAGCAGATGCAGTTTCATGAACTTTGCAAGGAACACTAAATGCCTCGAATGTGAAGAGTCAAGACCGCAAAGACAATTAGCTGATAGGGAGTGGGATTGTCCTCGGTAAACATTGCTTTAACCCTACATTTACTAGCTATGAAGTCCATAAAAAATCTAACACGATGTTAATCTCTTTCATCTTCAGGTGTAATTTCTTTAATTACCAAAAGAATTTAGTGTGCTTCAAATGCGCGTTTAATCGACCAGACGTAGTATCACCCACGTATGCTCCGAACACGCAGACTCAAGATACTGTTAAAGAAGATAAAACAGAAAGATGGTTTCAGAAGGTAAAAGAATTGCATGGTGTCACGGGGCCCACAAATGCTAGTTCACGCGATGAAGCTCCTCCAGTTATGCCTATGCGTAAAGAGGAAAATCGTTTCACAGATAACAGACAGAAAGATCGACCATTTTCTCCTAACCGAAGACAAAATGTCATGGAGTAAGGAAGCACTAGCAGCTTTGTTCCTTTCGTTCCATTTCCACCAGACTATTTCACCAAGAAAAATGATCAGCAGCAGCCCAGGAGCACAGATACAACAGTGAAATCGAAATATAATGCCACACCTGGTAATAATTTTGTTCAAGGAACAGGAAACCAACAGATGAGCAGCAACAATAACATGAATTCAGCATCATCTCTTGGCAACAGAACTCTATATAGTGGAAATACAAATATTGATTCATCAAATAACGAATTTAGAAGGAATGAGCCTAGACCTGAAACCTCGCACCTTTGTCAACAAACACCAGAAAACATGAATGTTAGGAGTGGTGGGTGGACATGTAAGAGTCTTGAGGGATCAGCCGTGACGGAAACTGATCCATTGGATATGTCAGAAGAGGCTAAAGCAGAAAGGTGGTTTAAACGTGTGGCACAGATCAAGGATATTTCTGAATTAAGTCAAATCCCTGATGAAGATTTCCCATCAATCATGCCAATGCACAACAGGGCTTTAGGACAAATCTCAGAGAAGCTCAATGTTCAAGTATCAGATGTCAAGAATGTTATTCTCTGGGGTAACCACTCATCAACTCAGTACCCTGATGTCACACACGCAACCGTCGGAGACAAGCCTGTCCCAGAGCTTATTAAGGACGATGAATGGTATGAAATCTCCCCGCCTATAAGGGAACTATTGTTTTCTTCTTGATTGTTCATGTACTAAATGATGACATATGCCATAACTTATTAGGTATCACATGTGATACATACAAAATAACTTATTAGGTATCAACTGTGATACATATAAAATCACACATTGGTTAGTACTGCTAGTTGGTTTTAATGCTGTTCAATGTTAGTGCTTGTTGAAAAGAGTTTGTACTGCTATTGATCAGTTTGTGATATCGGACGACACATACAAGATTTTTTTTTTTTTTTTCTTTTTTTTTGTTCATAAAAGGTTAAAGGCTTGTATTTTTTTACTGATTGAAATTATGAGTTTTACTGATTGGTGTATTTTTTTATTTTTTGTTTTTGTAATTTTATGGAATACTTTGACATTTATCACTTGTGATAAAACATTAAACTATTTTGGCTAAGTTATTAGGTATCACCTGTGATACAAAATAACATATTAGTTATCACCTGTGATACAAAATAACATACTAGACGACATATGATACTTAATATAAGATTTAGTAATCTTTAAAACTTGTTAAATTGTCATGGGTTTGTGCATTTTAGTATGTTGTATAGTTGGTGTTGCTCTATGTAAAATATGAAAATAATATTATGTATTTCTTTTGGTTAAATGGCGAAATGTCGAAGATGTTTTTACTAGTTAAGATGTGTTTGTTTTTGTTTTGTTTAATCAACGCAAGATCACATGTGATATAAAAATTATTACCAGACACATGTTATATCACATGTGATTTTCATATGTGATTTTCCGAAAAATAACATGTGATTTTTTTACTAGTTTTTGAATAAGAAACAATCAAATCATGATCACATATTATAATTATTACCAGACACATGTTATATCACATGTAATTTCTTTCATATTAAATCACATGGATCTGAAATATCACATGGATCATGGTTTGGACAGTGTCCAGGTTTGGGGTTACCTAAGAATGATGGTGCTCTATTAGGTCCCGAACCACATTCCCGAGTGCCGGAGATTGTACTCTGTCTTGTTATGGTTTTATAGTTAAACTAAGTGTTAGGCATTAGATAGATGAATGTAATCTGAATTTGAAAATACTTTTGGTTAAACTGAATATAACCTTCTTTTATATATTAACAGTGTGTGATTTTGTATGTATCACAGGTGATACCTAATATCTTATTTTCATACGTTTCTAAATATCACAAGTGATATTCTATGATATTCAGAATATCAGAAGTGATATTATCACAAACGATATTCTGAATATCACAAATGATATTCTGAATATCACATGTGATATTCTGTGATTTTCTGAATATCACAAGAGATATTATGTGATATTCTGA
This sequence comes from Artemisia tridentata subsp. tridentata, assembly GCA_021014915.2. NCBI lineage: Eukaryota > Viridiplantae > Streptophyta > Magnoliopsida > Asterales > Asteraceae > Artemisia > Artemisia tridentata. Next base: position 400,848,918 of record CP139508.1, read on the forward strand.
GTACCACAAATGATATTCTGAATACCATAAGTGATATTCTGTGATATTAAGAATATCACAAGTGATATTCTGAATATCACAAGTGATATTCTGAATATCACAAGTGATTTTCTGAATATCAAGTGATTTTCTGAATATCACAAGCGATTTTCAACTAATGTTTTGTAACATGAAAATCACAAGTGATATTCAGAATATTACAAGTGATATTCAGAAAATCACAAGTGATAGATATTCAGAAAATAACAAGTGATATTCAGAATATCACCAGTGATACTCAGAATATCACCAGTGATACTCAGAAAATCACAAGTGATATTCCGATTATTAGTTATGATATTCAAAAATGTATAAAAACGGACGAAAACATAAGAAAACGGATGAAAACGTAAGAAAACGGACGAATACCTATGAAAACGGATGAAAGCATAAGAAAATAACAAGTGATATTCAGAATATCACAAGTGATATTCTGAATATCACAATGTGAAGAAGCTCAAACACCTGTGATATCACATGTGATATCACATGTGATATCACCTGTATATCACATGTGATATCACATGTGATATCACACATATACACTCCATAACTGTAATACATGTGATATCACCGGTGATATCCCATGTGAAGAAGCTCAAACACCTGTGATATCACATGTGATATGTGATATCACATGTGATATGTGATATCACGATATCAGATGTGATATCACAGGTGATATGTGAATATCACATGTGATATCACAGGTGATATCACATGTGATAGCATATGTGATATCACTGGTGATAACACCTGTGATATCACTGGTGATAGCACCTGTCACATGTAATAAATCTATGTGCTCACTGTTTTTTTTGTGTTGCTAATGTGTTTCAAAGATTTAGTGTCGCATACTTTGTGTCAGTAATCAATACCATGGCATGACCATATGCTGGTTTTAATGGAAAATATTTTGTACCATAAAAATGTCTCGCAAAATAAATTTTGTGCCACAGTAACAACAATTTTGTATTTCTAGCAAGGTTTATTCGAATAGCAAATTACTTTAAACAAAGAGAAATGATAAGAACAATTCTATTAACTCGAATAGAAGTAATACATTTATGTTCTTCAATATATACAAGATAGAAATATCTAAAAAAGTTCACAAGTCGACTAACGTTATTCTTTGGAACGTGTCCAAGGCTGAACCTATATACCTAATAAGACATCTAAAGCTACCAAATAACCGCCAGTTTCATCCAAGGGAGAAAGCCTGGAGATTCTTGTATCTCTCTTGACACCACCATCTGTAAAGAAACAAAAAGGACAAAGCAAGAAATTAAAATCTAAGATGAAGGTAACACAAACATCTATGCCATCATATCATAAATCTCACTGTTCTAGATCATAAGCTTAAGACGTTATAGGAGTTCGAATATTAGATAGCTAACAACAAGTGTACCTTTGAAAAATGAATTCAAGCACGGCTAAGTTGTTGCGGCACCTAAGTATATAACCAGTCAGTAAGCAAAAATATTAGATCGTTATAGAAAAGTAAGCATGGAAAATATACAAGTATTGACTTCTTCCTGCAGATCTTTGGTATCCATTAGAAAAGTTGTTTCTGTTCATAGATAAGTTATCTTGGATATGTAACAAATGAGGATAAATAAATCATATAACAAGCTTGCTTCTGATTCAGAAATGTAGCACATATATTTGAATAAATAAACCGACAAAAAGAGTTAAACAACACATGTGTCATATAACAAACAAGCTATACAAAATCAACATAGGTAAACATAATAACAACATTAAATTCAATAAAAAAAAAATTCAGTATGATATCCTTACATCAAAACGAATTCATCTCAAGACAATAAGTCCGCCTCTTAACCAACATCTTAGCCGCAGTCCCAAACGGCTCCTCAAACGCAGACGAAGCCCACAACCCATCCGAAACATCCTTCTGCACCGAAACCGAAGACTGATCACTCGGTCTAGTCACAACCAATGTCGCACCTTTCAACACAGTCCCATCCGGCAACTCCAAATACGACGCATACCACAACCTCATATTCAACGCAGGAAGAAGCGTCCTTTTAGATGCAGACGAAGCCGATAACGGCTTCACTCTCAACTCCTCCAACTGCTCCCTATTCATACACAACACTCCTTGACCATCCACATCAGTCAAAACCAACGAGTCCAACGTCTTATGCTCACATATAATCGACTATAACAAATAATGCCTAGCAGACGCCGCAATTAACGAACTAATAGTCCACACTACCCTCAACTTCAACCCACCGTTGGTATAAAACGACTCCGGTATACTCCCATTATCATCATTCCCACTCCCATTACCATTGTAACACCCCAACCCGACAAGGGTAGAGATATCACATTATGGCGACATTTCAAAGCATTCATACATATACACAGCGGAAGCCAATAAACATCATAAATAAATAAGTCAAGTCAACAAGACTTGAGTCCAATACAAAAGTCTCACAAGATAACGAAATAATTCAAAGGAAATACATAACGAAATGAATCCATGATCAAAATGTCTAAACAACTGGTAGGACTAGGGTAGGACATCATCTAAGGCAAAAGCTTCAACTAACTCTCATCCCAAGCATAAAATCCATCTCCCAGCTAGATACCTGCCGCACACGAAAAAGAAACGTGCGGCTGAGCTTACAAAGCCCAGTGAACAGATACATAATACAAACAAAGATAACGAAACCGAAATATACTGAGGCACTGGGAAATGTCATAAGATATAATCCAAGCAAAAGATTAATAAGGAAGTATAGGATAGTAAACTACCACGAGCCCACAACTCAAAGTCAAAATCTCAACATCATAGTCTCCAGGTTATAAGCTCACAATCAGAGGGGATACCTCTCAGGCAACCAGATAATATGAGGGGTGTCCTCATGTATCAAAATAGTGGAGTAGCTAGCTCCAGCTATATGTGAAAGGCGTGTATTGCACACAAGCACCAGTCACCTCAAAGTCAATACTCAAAGTCACAGTTAAATCCACTAAACATACAAATCTAGGATTGCAACCCATACGCCCCCAACTCAAAGTCATCCCAACATCATAGTAGCCATGGCAGAAAATCATAAAAGGGACGGTGTGAGAAATCACTCCCCCACACAGGAGTCATGCCAGTGGTGCATCACAGACATGGCCAGGTTACCTTCCTGGCTAGGTAACATAAAATGGCTCGGGTGTCAACTAAGAGTCAGGTCTCAATGTCACATCAAAAGGTTCATCTCAGGGTCATATCAAAAGGTCATATATAAAAGGAAATAGCTCAAGGTCATATTAAAAGTTCATGTCAAAAGGTTCATGTCAAAGAAAGCATGGCAGGGGTTCATGTCAAAAGAATCATGGCAAAGGTTCATAGCTCAACATCAAGACATAGGTGATAAGACACCCTTACTAAAAAGGGTAGAGTATCCGTACCTTATGACGAAAGCAAATATCGAAACAAGCACAGGAATGAGGGAAAGCTCAAAGTCTCTCCTTCTTCACACCTAAAGGAGTAGAAGGGGATTACAATCATTCTTAATTAATCATCTTTCCATTTTAAGTAACTTTCCCTTTTTAGTAAGTTTCCACTTTTAGAAAGTTTCCATAATTAGAAGGTTTCCACTCTTAGAAATATTTAGTACATAACTTAATTAGATCAATATTTGCTGGAAATAACGCATCTTTATCATATTTACACCTTTGGTCCTCAGGTTTTCACAATTTACATTTTATACCCCTGAACTTCCAAAATTACATTTTAAACCTTCAAATATGCATAATTACACATTAAACCCTTGGTTTATCAAATTTACATCATGAGTACTTATTTTAGTGAGTTATTCGATTTGACCTTCAATTATTCCATATTTACACATTAGGTCCCTCCATTTAGTAAAGTTACATATTAAGTCCTTAGAATTTACATTTAAATCATTAATTAATAATAATTACATATTAGCCCAATAAATATCCAAATTTTCACATTAGTCCCTGAATATCATTCATAATACAAATCGACCTCAACTTTTCAGAAATTACATGTTTAGTCCTTGTATTTATTAAATTTCCAATTCGAAATAACAATTACAACTTAATTCATTTTCTCACAAATTTTACATATAGGCCCTCCGTTTAATAATTTTTACAGGTCACACATGATTTATATAACATGACAAAAATGGCCCATGAATTTTATTATTGGCAAAACACCCCCTTTCATATTTATTTACAACTCGGTAAATACAATTTTTAACCAAATAAAACCCTAATCGAACCCCATCATTATGCAATCATTTCAACATCATTTTTATTCACTTTTAATTAGATCTAATCCTTTTTGAACCCTAGTTTTCTCGTTAGGTATTTTGTTCTTATTTTTCCTTTTGCCGATTAATACATAGTTTCACCAAAATAGTTTTAAGCCTCAATAAATCAAATAAACATTTTTCTAGTGTCATATTGTGATCATAGAGCCCACGAAAATTATTCACTAGGCCTGGAAAAATCGCATGCATGATATCTTGATTTATTTCGATTCTAGGGTTTAATAACACATGAATTACCATACGAATTATATACAATGCATGGATCATTTTTATTATTTTTCTTAGGATATATACGATCATTAGAGGCTAGGAAAAATACCAGAAGATTTTTAGAACGAGTGAATAAGGCCACACGATTTATTGCTTCTCGGATGGATAATCGACAAGGGAAGAATTCACCACGACTCCAAATGGGATCAAATCACCTTGTACACATTTTTCGCATATCACATATGATATAAGAACTCCAGGAAAAATAAGAATCGAATTTTACAAAGCTTTGTTGAATTTATACAAATTATACCTTAAAAATGGTTTAGCGATAGAAATAATTCCACCACCAATGAATCGGGCAACAAATGAACTCAACACGATTTTTCTAGGACTCCTTGAATTGTGTTTGAACTCAGAAAAATGCCTTGGTAATTTTTGTGGATCGAATGGAGGCTATGGAAATTTCTTTGTGTTTTTCTTTCTACTCGGCAATTAGGGTTTGAGATAAACAAGATGTGGATTGGTGTTTAATAGAGAATGCCGAGTCATAGGAGGGAGGGTTGACCAGAAATTTCGGCTAAATTGGTTAGGCAAATATTTGATTGCTTATCTTCCTTAATTACACATTTTAATACATTTTAAATTCTAATAAAACTAAATATTATTCATTCGGTACCAATAGGGGTATTTTAGTCTTTTTGCCACTTGCATAAATGTTAAATGAGATTGTCAAAATTATTTGGTATCATAACTTGAGCATTGCCAGAAGTTTGGAATTTATTTGACACATTATAAGCTTTTAATTAAATTTTAAACTAGCAGGGGCATTTTGGTCTTTTTACACATTTTAGATTTTAGGGTTTTACAACTTCTTCCCCTCTAACAGAAAAATTTCGTCCCCGAAATTTGCAAAGAATCAGAATGAAACGAATCGGAAACAAAATAGAGACATACCAGAATCAGAAAACAAAATGAGGATAACTGGCTCGAATAGACTCCTCGGTCTCCCAGGTAGCTTCCCGCTCTGGGTGATTCCGCCAAAGAATCTTAACAAAAGGAATAACTTTACGTCTCATAACTCGCTCTTGGCGATCAAGGACAGCTTCCGGCTCTTCCGGAAAAGACATATCTGGCTGGATCTGATCAAAAGGGTAAGACACCACATGCAGAGGATGATAATTGTATCCCCTCAGAAGAGATACATGAAAGACGTCGTGAACATGTGATAACTGCGGAGGAAGAGCCAAACGATACGAAACTTCTCCGATGCGATCCAAAATCTCAAACGGTCCGATGAATCGAGGACTGAGCTTGCCCTTAATTCCAAAACGTTTAACTCCTCGAAACGGCGAAACCTTAAGAAATACCCGATCATCAACGCGAAATTCCAAGTCACGCCTATGCTTGTCAGCGTAACTCTTTTGACGAGCCCTAGCTTCCTTTAACTTCTCCCTAGCAACATCTACTTTCTCCGTAGCGATCTGAACTAACTCCGGTCCCTCAATAACGCGTTCACCTACCTCGTTCCAACAAACCGGAGCCCTACATTTCCGACCATATAACATCTCGAAGGGAGCCATACGAATACTCGCGTGCCAACTGTTATTATAAGCAAATTCTACCAAACACAAATAATCGTCCCAGCTACCAGTCCACTCTAAGGCACATGCCCTCAACATGTCCTCTAAAGTCTGAATGGTCCTCTCTGACTGACCATCCGTCTGAGGGTGAAAAGCTGTACTGAACTTAAGGCGCGTATCCCATGCCTTATGCAATCCCTTCCAGAAACGTGACGTAAACCGAGGATCCCTATCTGATATGATAGCCGTAGGTATGCCATGAAGCCTAACGATTTCCTGCTGAAATATGTCCGCCAATTTACTAACACTGTAATCCACACGAATAGGGAGGAAGTGAGCAGACTTGGTTAGTCGATCGACGACCACCCAAATCGCATCATGCTTCCTACGAGTAAGAGGTAACCCAGTCACAAAATCCATGGAAATTTCCTCCCATTTCCACTTCGGAATCTCCAATGGCTGAAGCAACCCACTAGCTCTCTGGTGTTCAATCTTGACCTGCTGGCAAGTCAAACACTTAGACACAAACGAAGCCACATCCTGTTTCATGCCACTCCACCAAAAATGTTGCTTAAGGTCCCGGTACATCTTGGTAGAACCAGGATGTATAGTAAAAGGGGAACTATGAGCCTCTGATAGAACAGCCTCCCTAAGCTCAGGATCGTTGGGGACACAGAGACGATCCTCAAACCACACTACACCGAAATCATCAACTCTAAACTCTGATTGCTTGCCGTCCTCAACATTCTGAACTATAGACCACAGCTCACCATCCTCTTTCTGAGCTTCCTTAATTCGCAAGATAAGATTGGACTCCACCGTAAGGCTAGCCCAATAACCGCCATGACCTCGAATACAAAACTCCACATCAAGAAGCTCCAAATCGTGCAAAATACGAGGCTCAAACTCCAAACTCGCGATCATACCGGATTTCCTACTCAGAGCATCAGCGACCACATTCGCCTTACCGGGATGATACTAAATATTAGCATCATAATCTTTCAGAAGCTCCAACCAATGCCTCTGTCTCATATTCAACTCTTTCTGGGTGAAGATGTATTTAAGGCTCTTATGATCGGTGAAGATGTCACAAGTCTCTCCATACAAATAATGGCGCCAAATCTTTAGCGCGAAAACCACAGCTGCTAACTCTAGATCATGCGTCGGATAGTTCACCTCATAAGGCTTCAGCTGCCTCGAAGCATAGGCGATCACCTTCCCATGCTGCATCAAGACACATCCTAAACCCTTCTTCGATGCGTCGCTATAAATCTGAAAACCGCCGGAACCCGATGGAAGAGTCAAGATAGGTGCCGACACTAAACGTTTCTTCAACTCCTCAAAACTACTCTCTCGCTCATCAGTCCAAATAAACTTCTCTCCTTTCCTCATCAACTGTGTTAAAGGCAATGCAAGACGTGAAAAGCCCTCAACAAATCTCCGATAATACCCTGCGAGACCCAGAAAACTTCTCACTTCCGTCACATTTGTAGGTCTTGGCCATTTTGTGATAGCCTCAACCTTTGCCGGATCCATCATGATGCCGTCTGCAGAAACAATGTGACCCAAGAAAGCCACTCGATCCAACCAAAACTCGCACTTCGAAAACTTCGCATACAATTTATGCTGTCGAAGAATCTCCAGAACTATACTAAGATGTTGCTCGTGCTCCGCCTCAGTTTTAGAGTACACAAGGATATCATCTATGAAGACAATGACGAACTTGTCGAGAAATTCATGGAATACCCGGTTCATTAGGTCCATAAACACAGCAGGAGCATTGGTCAGACCAAAAGGCATAACCAAGAATTCATAGTGACCGTACCGAGTGCGAAAGGCCGTTTTGGGAACATCCTGCTCCCTCACCCTAAGCTGGTGATATCCAGACCTCAGATCAATTTTAGAGAAATGCCTCGCTCCTTGCAACTGGTCGAACAGATCATCAATGCGAGGAAGAGGATAGCGGTTACGAATCGTAATGCGGTTAAGCTCCCGATAATCGATACAAAGACGCATGCTCCCGTCTTTCTTCTTCACAAACAACACGGGAGCACCCCAAGGAGATACGCTCGGACGAATAAAACCATTTTCCAACAGTTCTTGCAATTGCTCCTTTAATTCCTTTAATTCAATCGGTGCCATGCGGTAAGGAGCTTTAGATATGGGTTCAGCACCCGGAACCAGATCAATGCTAAATTCGACTTCCCTGACGGGAGGAATGCCAGGAAGTTCATCCGGAAATACATCGGCGAAATCGCGCACCGTACGAATACTATCAATGTTAGGAACATCAACAGAGGTATCTTTAATAGAAGCAAGAAAACCAAGACAGCCATGCGAAATCAAAGTCCGGGCTTTCATAGCCGAAATAATCTTTACAGATTTCAGAGGTTGGGAACCAGAATAAACATAATCAGGATGGTGAAGATCACCAAAGATTACCTTACGAGCATAACAATCAATGGTCGCCTTATGAGCAGCTAACCAGTCCATGCCCAGAATAATGTCAAAATCAACCATATCAATGGGGAGAAGGTTCGCAGAACGAACACGATCATCGAAACGGAGAGGGCAATTAACATACTCAACATCAATAATCACATGAGTTTTCATCGGGGTAGCAATGGATATACGGTTCATTAATTTAGTTGGGGTTACGTTTATTTTATTTGCAAGTGATGTGGATATTATAGAATGTGTAGCACCCGTGTCAAATAAAACAAACACAATACGATCTCCAATATGCAGAAAACCCGTAATAGTACCTGAGGTGCTAGCAGCCTGGTCACGTGTCAAAGAATAAACTCGGCCTGAAGCAGGAGCTGCCCTAGCATCGACTTTAGGTTCACCAGCATTCTTCCTAGGACAGTCCTTGATCTTGTGCTGAGAAGATCCACACCAGAAACAACCACCAGAAGCTTTATAACAAGGACCTGGATGAGTCTTCCCACAGGAAGTACATGTAGGAGGAGGAGGTAGAGCCTCAACAGGCCCCTTCTGACCAGACGATCCCGACTGCTGATACGGCTGAGAATCCCTACGTCGGTTGTTATTACCCTGCCCCTGACGATTACCACCAGACCTACCAGAATCCCGCCGATCCTGGTTCCTGAAATCCTGCTGCCTATGATTATAACCTCGGTCCTGCCGACCCTGCTGATCATGCCCACGGTCCTGTCGGCCCCGAACATCCTGCTTTTGGTCCTGCCGACCCTGGCCCCGAAAATCTACCCGGTTACCATCCCTATCACGCTTATTAGACCCCCTGTCCGCATGTAACAACTCGATGTTACGCGCGGCATCCTGAACACTAGCCACATCATCAAATGGAGTGTTAACGATCCGGTCTAACACCCATCTCTTAAGAGCCCACTTGAAGTGACGAGCCTGTCGAAAAGAATCCCCAGTAACCTCTGGCCCCACGAAACTAGCCAGACGTAAGAAACGCTGCATGAAATCTCCGGAAGACTCATGGTCACCCTGACGAATAGACCCGTATTCCCTCTCATATCTCAGCTGCTCTGCCATAGGGATGTACTGCTTATAAAACGCCTCAATAAAATCTGCCCACGAACAAGTTTCAGCAAAATCATCCCCTTTCGCCTGAACAAGAGCAGCCCACCAATTTTGAGCATCACCTTCAAATTTAAATGTGGCCAACCGAGTTTTAAACTCGTCGGCACATCCCAGAACACGAAACAACTTCTCGATATGCGTGATCCAGTCCTCCGCTTCATGAGGAGTAGCAGCGGACCTGAAAGAGAGAGGCTTAAGTTTGTTGAACCTCTCGATCCACACATGGATACCAACTGGGGAAGCAGCGGGTGGAGTAGTGGGTTGAGCACCGCCACCACCACCACCTCCAGAAGAACTAGCCGCATTTCTGATGTTAGTAGTGACCTCAGCCACCACTTTAGGCATAGCAGCAGCCCAGCAGCGGCTATCATCTCTTCAAAATTGGGACCATCCTCCCCATTAGTGTACTGAGTAAAGCGTGTGTTCACCATCTGAACGATCATGAAAAGAATTAGCAAAACATAAGGGAATTTAGCACGAAATGGAAGACGAAGCAGAACCTATGCCTACCCAAACCTCACCAGTCAAATCTTAAACTTAAGGGTCAAATCCTATGGTCCACATGTTTCACAGGCCAAAGCTTATGTACGACAGGTCGCAACCTGGGCTCTGATACCATAATTGTAACACCCCAACCCGACAAGGGTAGAGATATCACATTATGGCGACATTTCAAAGCATTCATACATATACACAGCGGAAGCCAATAAACATCATAAATAAATAAGTCAAGTCAACAAGACTTGAGTCCAATACAAAAGTCTCACAAGATAACGAAATAATTCAAAGGAAATACATAACGAAATGAATCCATGATCAAAATGTCTAAACAACTGGTAGGACTAGGGTAGGACATCATCTAAGGCAAAAGCTTCAACTAACTCTCATCCCAAGCATAAAATCCATCTCCCAGCTAGATACCTGCCGCACACGAAAAAGAAACGTGCGGCTGAGCTTACAAAGCCCAGTGAACAGATACATAATACAAACAAAGATAACGAAACCGAAATATACTGAGGCACTGGGAAATGTCATAAGATATAATCCAAGCAAAAGATTAATAAGGAAGTATAGGATAGTAAACTACCACGAGCCCACAACTCAAAGTCAAAATCTCAACATCATAGTCTCCAGGTTATAAGCTCACAATCAGAGGGGATACCTCTCAGGCAACCAGATAATATGAGGGGTGTCCTCATGTATCAAAATAGTGGAGTAGCTAGCTCCAGCTATATGTGAAAGGCGTGTATTGCACACAAGCACCAGTCACCTCAAAGTCAATACTCAAAGTCACAGTTAAATCCACTAAACATACAAATCTAGGATTGCAACCCATATGCCCCCAACTCAAAGTCATCCCAACATCATAGTAGCCATGGCAGAAAATCATAAAAGGGACGGTGTGAGAAATCACTCCCCCACACAGGAGTCATGCCAGTGGTGCATCACAGACATGGCCAGTTTACCTTCCTGGCTAGGTAACATAAAATGGCTCGGGTGTCAACTAAGAGTCAGGTCTCAATGTCACATCAAAAGGTTCATCTCAGGGTCATATCAAAAGGTCATATATAAAAGGAAATAGCTCAAGGTCATATTAAAAGTTCATGTCAAAAGGTTCATGTCAAAGAAAGCATGGCAGGGGTTCATGTCAAAAGAATCATGGCAAAGGTTCATAGCTCAACATCAAGACATAGGTGATAAGACACCCTTACTAAAAAGGGTAGAGTATCCGTACCTTATGACGAAAGCAAATATCGAAACAAGCACAGGAATGAGGGAAAGCTCAAAGTCTCTCCTTCTTCACACCTAAAGGAGTAGAAGGGGATTACAATCATTCTTAATTAATCATCTTTCCATTTTAAGTAACTTTCCCTTTTTAGTAAGTTTCCACTTTTAGAAAGTTTCCATAATTAGAAGGTTTCCACTCTTAGAAATATTTAGTACATAACTTAATTAGATCAATATTTTCTGGAAATAACGCATCTTTATCATATTTACACCTTTGGTCCTCAGGTTTTCACAATTTACATTTTATACCCCTGAACTTCCAAAATTACATTTTAAACCTTCAAATATGCATAATTACACATTAAACCCTTGGTTTATCAAATTTACATCATGAGTACTTATTTTAGTGAGTTATTCGATTTGACCTTCAATTATTCCATATTTACACATTAGGTCCCTCCATTTAGTAAAGTTACATATTAAGTCCTTAGAATTTACATTTAAATCATTAATTAATAATAATTACATATTAGCCCAATAAATATCCAAATTTTCACATTAGTCCCTGAATATCATTCATAATACAAATCGACCTCAACTTTTCAGAAATTACATGTTTAGTCCTTGTATTTATTAAATTTCCAATTCGAAATAACAATTACAACTTAATTCATTTTCTCACAAATTTTACATATAGGCCCTCCGTTTAATAATTTTTACAGGTCACACATGATTTATATAACATGACAAAAATGGCCCATGAATTTTATTATTGGCAAAACACCCCCTTTCATATTTATTTACAACTCGGTAAATACAATTTTTAACCAAATAAAACCCTAATCGAACCCCATCATTATGCAATCATTTCAACATCATTTTTATTCACTTTTAATTAGATCTAATCCTTTTTGAACCCTAGTTTTCTCGTTAGGTATTTTGTTCTTATTTTTCCTTTTGCCGATTAATACATAGTTTCACCAAAATAGTTTTAAGCCTCAATAAATCAAATAAACATTTTTCTAGTGTCATATTGTGATCATAGAGCCCACGAAAATTATTCACTAGGCCTGGAAAAATCGCATGCATGATATCTTGATTTATTTCGATTCTAGGGTTTAATAACACATGAATTACCATACGAATTATATACAATGCATGGATCATTTTTATTATTTTTCTTAGGATATATACGATCATTAGAGGCTAGGAAAAATACCAGAAGATTTTTAGAACGAGTGAATAAGGCCACACGATTTATTGCTTCTCGGATGGATAATCGACAAGGGAAGAATTCACCACGACTCCAAATGGGATCAAATCACCTTGTACACATTTTTCGCATATCACATATGATATAAGAACTCCAGGAAAAATAAGAATCGAATTTTACAAAGCTTTGTTGAATTTATACGAATTATACCTTAAAAATGGTTTAGCGATAGAAATAATTCCACCACCAATGAATCGGGCAACAAATGAACTCAACACGATTTTTCTAGCACTCCTTGAATTGTGTTTGAACTCAGAAAAATGCCTTGGTAATTTTTGTGGATCGAATGGAGGCTATGGAAATTTCTTTGTGTTTTTCTTTCTACTCGGCAATTAGGGTTTGAGATAAACAAGATGTGGATTGGTGTTTAATAGAGAATGCCGAGTCATAGGAGGGAGGGTTGACCAGAAATTTCGGCTAAATTGGTTAGGCAAATATTTGATTGCTTATCTTCCTTAATTACACATTTTAATACATTTTAAATTCTAATAAAACTAAATATTATTCATTCGGTACCAATAGGGGTATTTTAGTCTTTTTGCCACTTGCATAAATGTTAAATGAGATTGTCAAAATTATTTGGTATCATAACTTGAGCATTGCCAGAAGTTTGGAATTTATTTGACACATTATAAGCTTTTAATTAAATTTTAAACTAGCAGGGGCATTTTGGTCTTTTTACACATTTTAGATTTTAGGGTTTTACACTCCCATTACCATTACCAGTATTAACAACATTATTATCTAACATCATTTTATCGTAATTATTACTATTGGGATAAATAACAGAGCTGGCATCAAGCATAACATAGTTATCTAAAGTCGAACCGAAATCGGCTCGCCAACGCAACAACACGTCATCATCAATACCTAATTCACCACTAGGCAACTCAATTTTCAAAAACTTAATCTCATTAAAATTCTTCAAAACCTGAGTAGGCGAATGATGCATCACCACCAGCTGATGATGACGTTAGCATGACGGATGAAGGATTATGCATGCCATAAATATTTATACACTAAAAAAATTAGGGTTAGAAGATGAAAAATTAAATGAGATGAATTAGAAGATCGATTGATCAATTAAACATAAAAAAATTAGGGTTAGAAGATGAAAAATTAAGATGAATTAGAAGATCGGTTGATTAATTGCATATGAAAGATCGATTGATCGATTGATTAATTGCATATGGAGGTTAGGTGAGAGTAAAGAGAAAACTAGGAGAGAAAACACACACTTTTTGTGTGTGAAAAAATAGAACGGGAATTAAAAGTTAGTTATTATATCTGTAAAAAATACCCTTGTAGTGTAAATACCGGTTAAAATCTCAGCCATTAGATCAAAAAAGATGAAGGGTGGGGATTGATCCCTTGGTATGTGGGTAATTTTTAGTATCTAAAATAACTCTACTCATACTAATATTAGCTCTTCTGGTCAGCTTTTGACATATAAGATCCTTATAACACAACTGAAAAAGTATCCTCTCTCGTAACACTCTTTTACAATCAAAATAATTTTAGAAAAAAAATACTCAGTAACATGAGATGAGATCCATATAAATCACATTTTTTTAAAGATCAAATCCCACATTCATTTCACTTTCATCAAATGGCTCTAACTAAATATGATTTTTACCCTTGAGGGGCAAATTAGTCACATAAAAAGCTAAAAATCCCCAAACCCCTCTCATTCTCCACTTAAAAAATTAAGGTACTGACTTTCACAAACACACATAAACACGCAGTCGAAATTAATTATAAAATCGACTTCAAGCATTCAATAATTGTCTATTTTATCATAGATATCTATCACTGACTATAATTCTACACAGTTAGGGCTAAATTTTAATTTGTTTGCTTGATTTTAGGTTCAAATTTATCAACTAACAAATGATTAGGTAGATATGGATGACATTTAGATTACGGAGGACAACAATCAAGTTATGATGATGATGTTACATGTCAGCTAAATCTAAGGCTAAACAAAAGGAAGGCCAATACCCCATGCAACATGTATGCGATTAATGCATGGGTTGGTCCAAGTCAAGACTGCTTATTTATTTTGTGCTATAATAAAGGAATGATTGGTTTGACTACCTTTTATATCCACGTAAAATTAGGATCTTAATTAAGCTATTATGTTGCCTTGTACCTCCTTATAAGGAGGACCTTGCATTCTGGAATGGCATGCGAAAAATTAATCCATTCTCCCCTTAATTTCTTTCTAGCTTTCTCTCTTAATTTCTCTTTTATTTGATAACCGATCGATCCACATCAGTGGTATCAGAAAGGCCTTGATCCATCATGGAGACTCGTAAAAATACTTTAGAGCAATTTCAACAAGAAACAACAAAAAATTTTGCGCGACTCACAGCTATGTTCGATCGCTTAATGGCAGATTTCCAAACCGTCAAAGAGCGAGATACCACCGGCGCTTTGGGATCTGGAGGGGGAATGACGGTTGTTACGGTTGGGGGAGTAAAACCTTATCTCAAGCTCAATTTTCCTCAATTCAGTGGTGATGACCCGACGGGATGGTTGTATCAAGCGGAGCAATATTTTGATTTCCAAAAAGTGGCAGCTGAAGATCAAGTCAGCCTAGCCTCATTTCATTTAGATGGCCTTGCCCTCCAATGGCACCTTTGGTATACAAAAAACCATGGCCCGCTATCGTGGGCGGAATTTTAGAAAGCCTTGTTAACTCGTTTTGGTCCGACTGACTACGACGATTCGAATGAATCTTTACATCGACTCAAACAACAAACTACGGTTGCCGCATATGTTGAGGCTTTTGAACGGTTATCACATCGGATTGACGGGCTACCGGAATCTTTTTTGGTTGGTTGTTTCATTGGTGGATTGAAGGAGGAGATTCGGTTAGAGGTGAAGCTCCATAAGCCTCGCCATTTGGTGGAGGCAATCGGAATCGCTAGGACTGTGGAAGACAAAATCAATTTGCATCGTAGGGTTCCACTTTATTCCAAGAATGTTGGAACCAGTTCAGCGCAGGGGAAGCCCAATTCCAGTCCAGGGTTGTTGGGTCCCGGGCCTGCTTCATGTTTGGCTTTACATGCTCCGAGCCCAATACGCAGGATCTCAGCGGCCGAGGCTAAAGAACGCCGGGAGAAGGGGCTCTGTTATTATTGCGACGAAAGATATGTACCCGGGCATAAGTGCAGTAACCACAACTCTTCATGATCAGCGACATGAATGAAATGGAGGAGGAAGAACCAATCACGAAGACAACCAACGTTATTAATGACGAGACGCCAGCGGAGCTCTCGTTTCATGCTATATCCAGTACGATCTTACCTCAAACTTTACGGTTACTGGGAAAAATTAACAACAAAGAAGTCGTGGTTTTGGTGGACGGTAGAAGCACTCATAATTTTATCGATAAAGCAATAGTTGATCGGTTTGGACTTATGGTTGAGTACGATGTAATCTTTGAAGTGGTGGTGGCTAACTGTGAAAAAATAACTTGTAAGAGTAGGGAAGGGTCTTACAATTATTATACAAGGGTACACCATAAGCACAGATCTTTTTGTTTTACCCGTTGCGGCATGTCTGATTGTTTTGGGGGTGCAATGGTTGAAGACGTTAGGTCCGGTTGAAATTGATTTCCAAAATCTCACAATCGGGTTCCATTTAGCGGGATTGTACCATAAGTTACAGGGCCTAAAAAGGGGAGACATGACATCTTTAAAGCCAAATGAATGTATGCTACTTGAAGGGTCCGCGATGTTTCTACAGATTAGCTTGGTCACCGAGACCATATCGCCGGGTCACACACCAAGTCCGGCTATTCAGTCAGTACTTGATGAGTTCGCTATTGTGTTTCAAGAACCAACAAAACTACCACCAAAACATTTCCACGATCATAATATTCCCTTGTTACCGGGTTCTCGACCGGTCAGCTCTAGGCCATATCGGCAACCGTATTATCAGAAGACGGAGATTGAAAGATAAGTTAGAGAATTGTTGCAGCAAGGTCTAATTCGCCCGAGCCACAGTCCTTTCTCTTCGTCGGTGTTACTCATTAAGAAATCGGATGGTAGTTGGCGGTTTTGCGTGGACTACCGGGCGTTAAATGAAATTAAAATTAAGGATAAGTATCCGATCCCTGTGATTGATGAATTACTAGATGAGCTTTTCGGTGCAAACATTTTCTCTAAACTTGATCTTCGTTCCGGGTACCACCAAATACGAGTAAGGAAGACGGATATTTACAAGACGGCCTTCCGCACACACGAAGGACATTATGAATTTGTTGTTATGCCGTTTGGACTCACGAACGCCTCGGCGACTTTTCAATGCCTCATGAACGACCTCTTTCGCCCTTATCTACGTAAGTTTATTTTGGTGTTTTTTGATGATATCTTAGTCTACTCGCATTCCATTGACGACCATGTTGAACAATTGCGAGTGCTTCTGGATATTCTTCATGCTAACCAATTATTTGCAAAGTCTTCAAAATGTTGTTTCGAGGTTGAACAAGTGAATTACCTGGGCCATGTTATCAATAAAAATGGGGTTTCAGTAGAGGCAGCAAAAGTTGAGGCAGTTTTGTCATGGGCGGTTTCAACAAGCGCAAAGGGGGTACGTGGGTTTTTGGGGCTTGCGGGCTATTACCGTAAATTTATTAAAGGGTTTGGATGCATCGCTACGCCATTGCATAAATTAGTGGGAAAGGGTCCGTTTGTATGGGACGTAGCCGCTGCTAAAGCTTTCAAGACCTTAAAAATTGCACTAACCATGGCGCCCACTTTGGCTCTTCCGGATTGGACCAAGCCGTTCACTTTAGAATGTGACGCTTGCGGTGTGGGGATTGGGTCAGTTTTAACCCAAAATGGGCGACCACTTGCTTATTTTAGTGCTCCTCTGAAGGAGTCCATGTTATCTTGGTCTACTTATGAGAAAGAAATGTTTGCGGTAGTGAAGGCGGTTCGTAAGTGGCGACCTTACTTGTTAGGAAGGCCGTTTGTGGTCAAGACCGATCACATGAGTTTAAAGTACCTCTTAGAACAGCGAATTTCAACCCCGGCGCAAGCTAGATGGTTAACTAAACTCTTAGGGTATGATTACAAGATTGAATACAAGATGTGTATAACTAACCGAGCGGCTGACGCCTTGTCTAGATGTGGAGAAGCTCAATTTATTGCTATTTCATACCCATGCACTACCTTATGGGATGACATTAAAAAAGAGGTGCTCACTGATCCATATTATGAAACCTTACCCACTTCACTACAAGGGAAGTCCAGGAAACGGATTTTTAAACGGGATGACGTATGGTTTTGGGATGGTGTGATTTTATTGAGTCTAAACTCTCCATTGTTTGTTACTATTATGGAGTTGTTGGAATATGTGAATCATAAAAATACTATAAACACATAAACATCATAGTACACGCAGCGAAAAGATCTACAATAACATGTAAATTAATTAACTAAAAATTAAATAGAAAGCGTACCTCTTTGATTCCTAGCAAAACAAGGAATCGGATCTACAAGAACAAGACAAACCCTAATTAGGGTTTAGGGTATGGATCGACTAGGGTTAGTCGAATAGGGCAAATCACCACAAGCTAAAAGAAGCTTGTCACTCGTTCTTGTACACATGTAATGCTAGCGTTCCAATGGGAAAAGCTAGGTTCTTAATCACTAAACAAATCCAACACTTGGTGTGTATATTAGATCGGCTCTCCCTAGGTGATAGGGGATGAAAACCGATCGGATAGACACAAGGAGGAAAGAAGAGAAGAAGTTGGAAAGTTAGGGAATAAAGACTAGAGAATAACAAACACATAAGGTTTGTATTTATAACCTTCATTGGCTTGTTCCCTACTCCACAAACCGAAACCCTAATCCCTTAGGAAAGGGTCGGCCGAATCTAGGTCCAAGGAGAGGGTCTAGATCCTTTTATTCTCCTTTTTCATTATTAGTCCTTTAACGACCGTTATTGCTAACTCTGTTAAGTACTAACACCCGTTAAGTTATTTGTTTTGTGAAATGAATAAATAAAATATAAAATATATTTAATTTATTCAAACCATTGGAACTCTCACGTATTGTGTGCAATCCATAGTCTCGGGTTCTAAACCGGACTTACTAATATTAATATTTATACACAAACTCTAACAGCTCCCACTTGGATAACTATTAATATAGTAATGACATGGGTCAGTCTAGCTTAACCTTCCCAATGCCCCCAGCTCGATCCGAGTATGGTTTTCCTGGAAAAACCACGTGATGAATTTAATCATCATACTTATCCTTTTGTTTCTAATACCGCATTAATATGGATATGGATCTAGGTCATTCCATAATTAACTATTAGTTTCTCGTTTATACATAATTGATCAAGATTACCAAAATATCTGAACATCTTCCAGATAGACTTTGGACGTGCGCACGCAAACATCTTGTCAATCCTACGAGTGGCCAAGAAGTATTAAACTTCAACACAAAGTTGAAGGAACAAATCCTTTATTGACTACGAGCATAACCCTCGAACTTTGCATCACCTCTGAAAATAGCCCTTATAACTACCTTTTACGGATAGCGTTAGACTACCTTATAGAAAATGAGCTACATCCTTGGCAGTTACCTGGTATCTCAAGTCTGAGGATAAATATTCATGATTTACTTAATGACGACGATCCATAAAGTATAATCATGTAGTTGGGATAAGTCCTATATTCAATTTATCCAATATTGAATATCATGTGACATTGGTGTCTCAACCTTACAGTACATTCTACCGATCCTCACATTTGTCTTAGTTTAATAATATTCCCATATTATTAATTGACAACGGACTATTTAGAATAAATTAATTTATTCACGGATTTAAACATGCAAATATAGGACACAAATATTAATAATGAGAATAAACGTTATCCGCACTTTATTTCATTAAAATAATAATTGTTTACAAGTCCCTTATCCAAAATACTAATCCAACAGATTTACATGAAACTATCTGGCATACGAAGACCAATACCCTGAGCATGTCGAGTAAACGTTTCCTTAGGTAGTGCCTTCGTGAAAGGATCAGCTAGATTGTTATCTGTGTGAACTTTGAGTACATTGATTTCACCTAGTTCGACTTGTTCTCGAACATAATGGTATTTTCTACGAAAATGTCTGGCGCCCTTCATAACTCCAGGTTCATTGGCGAATGTGATTTCAGTAGAGTTGTCGCAATACACATTTATAGGCAATTCTATTGACGGCATCACTCCAAGATCCGAAATGAATTTCCTTATCCAAACAGCTTCCATTGCAGCTTCCGATACAGCAATATACTCAGCTTCTGTAGTATACATGGCCGTTGTACTCTGCTTTTTGCTCTTCCAGTCTACAGCTCCTCCATTGATGACAAAAATGTAACCCGTCTGAGACTTCGTATCATCTTTATCAGTCTGAAAGGACGCATCACAGAAACCTGTAACATTCAGTTCTGCGTATGGATTTCCCCTGAACACAAGAAACATATCTTTAGTATTCCTTAAATACTTAAGAATGTTTTTAACAACATGCCAGTGATCTTTCCCTGGATTTTGCTGGTAACGACTGGTCAAATTTTGCGCGAATGCCACATCTGGCCTTGTGCATCTAACTGCATACATGATAGATCCTATTGCCGAAGCATGTGGAACTTTCATCATGTATTCCACCTCTTCAGGTGTAAAAGCACACATTTCGCTGCTTAAGTCATGTTCTACTTGCATGGGCAAATATCCCTTCTTGGAATTTTGCATATTGAATCTCTTCAATATTTTATCCATGTAAGCACTTTGGCTTAAACCGATCAACCGCTTAGATCTGTCTCTATAGATCTTGATTCCAAGGATATAAGCTGCTTCTCCTAAATCCTTCATGCAAAAACACTTACCAAGATAATCCTTAACTTCATTAAGACTTGGTATATCATTTCCCATGATTAATATGTCATCGACATATAGGACAAAAAAAGTAGTGTTACTCCTACTAACTTTGTGGTATACACATGGCTCATCGAAATTTTGAGTAAATCCAAACTTCTTGATTTCCTCATCAAATTTCTTATTCCATTTCCTGGATGCTTGCTTCAATCCATAAATGGATCTTTGAAGCTTGCATACACGCTCAGGAAATAGTGGATTCACAAACCCCTCAGGTTGCGCCATATAGATGTCTTCATCTAGGCGACCATTCAGAAAGGCGGTTTTGACATCCATCTGCCAAATCTCATAGTCATAGTAGGCAGCTATGGCTATAAGAATCCTAATAGCTCTAATGTCGGCCACAGGAGAAAATGTCTCCTCATAGTCAACACCGTATGTTTGGGTAAAGCCTTTAGCCACCAAACGAGCTTTGTAGGTGTGTACATTGCCATCCATGTCCGTCTTCTTTTTGAAGAGCCACTTACTCCCAACTACCTTAGCATTGGGAGGAAGGTCTACTTTAATCCAGACTTTACACTAGTACAAAAATGGGATTTAGTCACACATGCTATTTTTCGAACAGCCACACAGTCGCTTTTTTATGTGACTAAATGTACCAGAATAAAATAAATAGCCACACTTGATCCGACTTATGTGACCATTTCGGAATTACATCTGAGGCTACAGCCACACATTCGAATATTTTCGTGACTATACGTATCTGGTAAAAAAAATTTGATTTTTTAGTCACTTATAATTTGGGACGTGTGACGGATACAAATAAGGTTGAAACATTAGTCACACTATATATATACATATGTGACAAATATATGTCACGCAATTGAAAAGTGTGACCAAAATCCATATATGGTCACACGAAGTAATTGTGTATGTGGCTAAATCATATACTCAAGTTTGTCACACATTATTTAAACGTGACTGCTAGTTTTTGTTGAAAATTTAGCCACACACTTGAACAGTGTGACCAAATGTCATATATGGTCACACTAAACCATAGGCATACATGATTAAGTGTGACCTAAATTCGATACAAATGGTCACGTAAGTTAATATGTGTGTCTAAAGTTAAGTGTGTGTTTGCCTGCCAATTCCTAATGTGTATGGTCACATTTAATTGTAGCACAATCATGTGACTATAGGCTATACAATAGTCACACCATACCACAAATGTGCATCTAAATTATGTTTATGGCCACATTATAAGGGTATTATATGTGACCAATACATTCAAAATAGTCACACTGTGAAATATTCATGTGACTATAGTCAAAAATTTCAAAATCTCAATGTTTTGGCTCCATTGTAAGCATTTATGTTGTCTTCTAATCCTATCTAGCTAGTTGTTCAACAACCATATTAATTGTACCGTATTATATCAATTTTTTTCATGCATTATATAATACCCTAGTTATCATCAACTCTTTATCATATCAATTGCTTTTCACCATGGATGCACAAAATGGTTGTCAAAAGGTCTGCATTGACTGTTGGGTTGAAAGTGAAAACAAGGCTGGATTGACCTTTTTTGCACGGCGTCCCTCTTATACGGATTTCAGGTGGTATGTTTGTCCAGTGTGCCTTGAAAGAAGGGGAACCCCATCTTATACTGGTAGAGGTGGTGTTACAAGGGAAAAGACAACTACAACAGATAGTAGTGGATATGTAATTGGCTTACATATTAATGCATCTACAAGAGTTGGTGCTTACTTGGGCAGTCGTGATGAAGAAAGTAAACCAACTGCAACTCAAACAGCAAGTGGAGTATGCCCAAGTCAAGCACCAAGTGAGGAACCTGCAACTCAAAAACCAAGTGAAGAATATGCAAGTCAAACACCTAATGAAGAGCCTCCAACTCATAAACCAAGTGATTCACCTGCTAGTCAATTAACTAAGTGAATCACCTGCAAGAAATGCTATGTTGTCTTTCATTGTAAATGTAATTTAACTGATATGTTGTATAATTAATATGTTATTTCATTAGCAGTAATAACTATACATTCTAGCAGTAATAACTATAACTCTAGTAGTCTTAATTCTATTTCTTGTCCTTGGGTCCTAGATACTCTCCCATCTTCCTGAGCAGTTCATATGCCATGTCATCATACTCAAGCTGAAGCTTGAGTATTTTCTTCCCACGCAACATCTGATGTAGAATGTCTTTGTGAAACTTTAAAGGGTAATCCTTTTCTACAAGCATGTAGATCACCAACTCATTTACAGTTAAAGCATGTACTCCACATTGTTGAAAAATTTTCCATTCTTTAACAGTATTGTGCTTTAGTCTTCTCCAACATTCATCCTCAGGATTTGGTTCAAACATTACCTTCAAGTAATTCCAGACTTCTCTATCATAAGCTTATTCTGGTGTCTTATTACGAAATCTTTGTTTAAGTAATTTCCATAGAGCTATCATATCTCGTCTATCAAAATTATGAACCATGTGAAGAAAGCTTACAAACCTTCTAGAAGAACCATCATGCCTCTTAATATCGTAATAAACTGTTTCCCCATGAGATCCAGACTTATAATCAACAATGGGTTGTTTGACACTTAAAGGTTGTGCATCCATGGCTTCTCCTACAGAGACAACTGCAAGTTCAGTGTGAGCTTGCATTTGTTCATTAGCAACAGCTTGCTCAGTTTGTTCTTGTTTTCTCTTTTTACTGCTTTCTCTTTCCAACCGTTCACCTGCTCTCTTTGAACTTGTTTTCTCTTCTTTCTTTTCTACACTGCCCTTCACCACCTCAGCATTCAAGAAGCGTTCATTGTTTCTCATGGCAATTGCATATAATTCTTCAATTCTTTTATCATCCAAGAATTTCAAATCCTTTAGTTTCCAACCGGCCACATTCTTCAAATACCTGCACATGAGATCTCTTCTTTGTTTTGGAGTGGGTGGCTTGTTCTTCTTAGCTGCATATCTTTGTGCTGCAAACTTCTTCTTTTTTGCATCAAAAATTTCTTTCAGCATCCTGGCTTTTTCATCTACTGAGTACTTATCTTGCTCTTCTTTATGTACTATTTTAGCAAGCTCACAATCAGCTTCAACCTGAGCCCTTTCCTCAAACCATGAAGCTATTAACTCTGCATTTTTTTGCGCTTGTAATTTTTATGCATACTCCTTGTCTGAAAGAATCTGAGCAGCTTCTTGAGCATCAAGATCAGCCACTTGTCTTGTCAATTCTTCATCTGTAATCATTGGTTGTTGTTGTTGTTGACTAGGTGACTGAAACTTAAATTTCTTCTTAGGTTCATCAATCAACAAACCTTTGCCTTTTTCTGATGGTGAAATAGTTGTTGATGTTGTTTTTGGTACTGATACTGGCTCTTTAATGACAACTCATTTTGCCTTAGGTTTTGCACTCCTCATCTTTGTTAATATTTGAGCCATAGTCATATCATCATCACCTTGAGTAGCAGTAACCTTATCAATAGCAGGAATAAATTTAGTCTCAGTAGCACTAACCTTATCAATAGCAGCAATACTAACTTCAGTCTCAGTATAGAGAACTAACCTTATCAATAGCAGGAATAGCAGGAATAACTGGCTCACTAGCAGGAATAACTGGACCACTAGCAGGAATAACTGGCTCAC
The DNA here is from genome assembly GCA_021014915.2 of Artemisia tridentata subsp. tridentata. Taxonomy (NCBI): domain Eukaryota; kingdom Viridiplantae; phylum Streptophyta; class Magnoliopsida; order Asterales; family Asteraceae; genus Artemisia; species Artemisia tridentata. The sequence goes on from CP139508.1 coordinate 400,873,195, forward strand.
TATCAACAGTTGTAACCTTGCCCAAACGCCTATCCATCACCGCTTCATTCCCTTGGTTATCAGCAACTAGAAATTCCATTGGATCACTCTCTTCACAAATACTTTCACCCTCTTTATCCTCCCCTGAAACTTTGCCTTCATTCCCCCCTGTTTGGGAGCATCCTTAGAAGCTTCAGAAGATTTAACCTTTTGTTTGGGAATTCTTGATCCTTTGACTCCTTCTAAATACCTAACCCTTCTCTTCAAAGCCTTTATCTCCCCACCTTGAGCTTTGATGACTCCATCTTGGGAAGAAGCTATTGCTCGCAGATCACCAATTTGTGCAGACAGCTTGGCACAGGTATCCTTCAATTCATTCAAAAGTTGCAGACTATCCTCACCACTTCGGCTTGTGTTACCTAGCCCGAGAGGTGGATCACTGGAAAAGTTAAGTTCAGCCTCACCCCTAGGATGAACATCCGAACCCCCCATTATTTCCATGTGACTGGGACCTTCACCTGAATCAGTTCCAGAGGAACTTTCTTCATTAGAAGTTGTCTTGGTTCGGGTCTTAATGATGTTACCACTGTCCTGTGCTGCTGCTAAGCTAGACACAGTAGTGGCAACCCTTGCCAACATGTCACTCTCCCCCCCAGTGACATCCTCATCTGCAACAGTTGGTATAGAACCACTAGCCTGAGGTAGCTCAGTGTTCTTGGTGTTAGTCCTACGTTTATAGGTCTGTTGTTGTTGTTCTGTGGGTGTGTGATGGGTACCAGCTGGGATTGCTGAACCTTCACCCATTTGGGTTTGGGCTAGTGCCAACATTGTTGGAAACAAAGGTGTCACTCTCCCTTAAAAATCTTTTCCAACCCTCCTCATATTAGCAAAAACCTTTTTGGTAAGGCAGGGAGTGGGAGAAACATTTTTGTGACTTTTCTTTTTTTTAAATTGGTTGTCCAAAAAGAGTTGCAAAAACCTTGGATATAGAAAATATTTAGCCGAAGAACTATCCAAGTTCTTAACCATACTATCAAAAATTAATTTTGAGAAATTAAATCTTTGAGTATTTTCAGCCAAACAAATTATAGCAGAAGCTAAATTACTGCTAAATTCATTCCATGCAGTGGTCTTTGGACTTAGACACACTAAGACAGTATGAATTAAGAATTTCCACTGAGGAGAAAAATTACCTTTTTGAAACTTTGAAGCATCTGTATATCTCTCATAGCCCATCAGTGCAAGTTTTTCAAAGATTGTAGTATTTGGAAGATTCTCAACTCCGTTAGCATCATCTAGGAGAAGATCTCTTCGAATAGACGCCTCTGTAATGATAATCATCTGCCCATCTACAAGGGCATGGATTTGTGCTTCCCCATTAATAGTTTTGACCTTAGCAGACAACCAAAACTGGATAATGTTGGAAGTATATATAGTAGGTTTTACTGTTAATGCAAACTTAATATAGCTTGCATTAAGGAAATCAATGATCTCAGTAAAATCTACAGACTCATTGGATTTTTCTAAAAAGGCAACATTATTATGAGGTTCGGTAAAAGTTAGGTTCAACATTATGATTTGATTTGGGGGTTTTGCAATTTGACGATTAAAATTCGATTAGGGAGTGGAAGAGAGAGAGTAATGTGTGCGTGAATGTGATTGTGTGCAGCAATTGGGGGTTTATACCCTTTAAGTAAAAAGTGATACAAACTACCCTGCACTCCCAACCACTGCTAAAAGGATACCCAGCAGTACAACGTTTCGCTAGCAGTACAATTGTTTACCTAGCAGTACAATAATAATAACTGCATTCAAATATCATAAACTTGTAATAATAACTGCATTCATATATTAAACCAAGTCAAAATAAGTTTACATTTACATAGGCAAAATATATAAAGAAAAGATACATTAAGACACATATTTACTAGCTTCAATACTTCTATAAACATCAACTATTTTCTCTCTTTCTTCTTCTATTTTTTTGTTCCTCTCCTCAATTTTCTTCTGATGCTCCTCAATGACCTCTAAATCTTTCTTGTTCCTTTCTTCAAATATTATTAAAATATAAAAAATTTGGCATATCCCAACATATTAAAATTCAAATTCAAATTCAAACGTAAGATAAAGTACAACATATTAACACTGCGTTAACGCAGGTTAGCCCCAACAATTAAAATTCAAAGTCACGTTAATAAAACGTGTGCATTTGTACCCTATAAATACCAATGCTTCTGAAGCACAAATCACACAGAAACACATTCCAAACTTCTCAAATACTCAAGATCCAAGCATCTCAAATTCAAGATGTCTTCCAGAAAAGATTTCGGACAACAATTTCCAAGCCCACCTCGCCAAAAGGATTTTGGCCAACAATTTCCAAGCCCACCTCGCCAAAAGGATTTTGGCCAACAGTTTCCAAGCCCACCTAGCGAAAATGAAAAATTCCATACTCCACCCGAGCATATCTTTCCGGTTTTCCAACCGGAAAATTTTTCGGTGAATAATCAACCTGAAAATGAACCGGTGCAAAATCCACCGGTTCCCAACCAAGACCCAAATCCGTTTGGGTTAATTGAGGAACAACTTAGGCAAGAGGAAGCAGATATGCAAGTCCTCCTGGAAATGGAAGCACTTGAAAGAGAAGAGGAAGCTGATCGTTTGGAGCGGCAAGCCAGGGAGGATGAAGAACGTAGGCAAAAGTGGGAGTCTGGTTTTTTCACACCTTCCGAATCCTCTGAAGATGGTTACCCAGATTCAGATGATAGTTTTTATTAATCGTTCGTTGTTTATGTTAATCGTATGTTGTTTATGTTAATCAATCGTTTTTTATGTTAACGTAGTTTTTATTTGACATTTAATGTATTTCTATTTCATGTTTAATGTATTTGTATTTGATACTTTAGAAAACGTTAAAGTTTTTATAAAATGTCTGATTTTGGCCATATAACGCAACGCTGCATTATGCGTTGTAAAGGGTCTTATAGGATAGAAATCCACACGTTTTTTAAGATGAGTTTGAATTTGAAATAGATATAAATATATCCCGCCCAAGCTAGATTCCTTTATTTTCAATTTATAAATTGAATTAAATTTGAATTGAATTGATAAATTTTAAATATATCCCGCCCTTTTGTTTAATTTTAATTTGAAATTTTAAAATTTAAATATCCCGCTCGTTATTAATATGTTGTACTGTTACTTTACGTTTGAATTTGAATAATACTCGTACGGTTACTTTTACTTTCAATCTGATTTTTAAAATAGCCTCCAACGGCTAGTTTAACGGCTTTCCACTATCAAATCCACTTTCACAACACTTCGTTTTCTCACACAACTTCTTATAAAACTCTCTCGCAAGTATCACTAATTTTAACACAAACACTGTGGCTAACAAATTAACTAGCAAAGGTGCAAAAGGCTATCCTCACCCGATTACGCAATGAACAAGAAAAAGAACTCAAATTGATTAATAATTTGCTAGGTGAGATAACTCGTATTATGCTACAGATGCATAATCGTGCTGATCCAGAGGTCGAAAGGTTGCGTGAGTTGCCTCAAGACCATCCAGCTATCAGGGTCGGTCTAGAAATTAAACTCTTTTAAGAAATGATGAAACAGGGTCGAAAGGTTGCGTGAGTTATTGTTGGGTGTGTTGATCATGTACAAACATATCATCTCGGCTCATTCGTTAAACATCTCGTTGCAACCATATCATCTCGGATCATTCGTTAAACATCTCGTGTATAACCATATCATCTCGGCTCATTCGTTAAACATCTCGTATACAACCATATTATCTCGGCTCATTCGTTAAACATCTCGTATACAACCATATCATCTCGGCTCATTCGTTAAACATCTCGTGTACAACCATATCATCTCGGCTCATTCGTTAAACATCTCGTATACAACCATATTATCTCGGCTCATTCGTTAAACATCTCGTATATATACAACCATATCATCTCGGCTCATTCGTTAAACATCTCGTGTATAACCATATCATCTCGGCTCATTCGTTAAACATCTTGTGTATAACTAAAGCTCAGTTAATTAAGGGTGAGTGTGTTAAAGCTGACGTGGCAGTTTGTTAAAGTTTAAAGCTGAGTTATTGTTGGGAGTGGTTAGAGTATTTTCTTTTGTTTTGTCGGTGGATTTTAGCGTGACTTAATCTTAATACCGCCAATTTTGTCCATATAATATTCAACTACGGATAACTGATACCCGCGGGGAAACCCGAAAAACCGATGGATAATATTAATCGGGTATCCGGTGGGATATGGGGCGGGTACGGGTATATTATAAATGGGTTCTGTTACGGGTACACTAAAACCCGCCCCGAACCCAAACCGTTGCCATCCCTATTTACCGGCTATAGCAGGATTTCACCGCCACGTCATCACCATTAGCCTTTTTTTTTTTTTTTTTTTTACAAATCTTGCCACGTCAGCTATACTTAAACCAAACCACAAATTCAATATTCAACATGCAATTAATCCCTTTACCCGGTCATTTGTAAACACACACAAAAATCAATAAACCCTAATCAACACACACATTCTTCTGGCAAACACAAGCACGCAAACAATGAATCCAAATAACAAAAAGGTAATTAGTAATTTGTGTTTTGTAAATGTAATTAGTAAGGGTACAATAACTGGTAATTATGTAAGTATTTTGGTTTGTTAAATGGGTAGTAGTTTGTACTGTTGATGTGATGGTTGCACAGTATGATACATATGCGATTATTAAGATAGTAATCTATAAAATTTGGAGCCAAAATTTTGATTTATTCAAGCTTATGCTTTAATTAACAGGTTCAAAGTCAAAATTTTCAAATAATTCAATTGTTAATTTCAAATTACAACTTGGAGGCAAATTTTTGGATCGAAATTTTTTGAATCACAACGATTCATATTCTTGGTGTATAGCCTCTTTTCTCTCCTTAAAAAAAAGACTGCAAAGAAAAAACAAAAATCAAATCTTCTCTCACCATTACTCTCCAAGCTAAGCCATAATCATTTTCTTTTACCCTTTGTCGCTCAAGAGTCACGGAAACTGAACACATTGTTGATAACCATACTTTGCTTCCTCCTGATCATATTGTACATGATGATAACGCCTTAGAATATGAATCCGAAAAGTATTCTGATGAAGAAGATATAGATGAGCCTGTAACCAACCAAGCACCTGAGATACTAGCTAAGAGGGGCTCAACCAGGCTAGTAAAGTTTCGCGCGAAGCATGACAAACCTGGTGCAATAAAGCTCAAGGTAACCTTCGATGCATTCGGTAGGGTAACAGGGGAAAACAGAGCAGTGTTTGTGAGTTTTTTAGGAGATGTGGCTCGTGAGCAGATAGGTGTGAAGATTCTACACTGGAAGAACGTGAATAAAGAATCAAGAGATAAACTATGGGATGAAATCTTGATACATATATACTATTTTGTAACCCAGTACTACATAAGTTTATGTATGCAGTTACATTATGTGCAACTAATTAACAACATTGTGTTAATCTTTTCAGAAATTTTTTGTTGTTGACGTGAAATACAGAAAATTGATAATGATTCGTCTTGGTAAAATGCTAAGGAATTACAGAAGGAAGCTCAAATTCAACTACATTTTGCCCAACCTAAATACACCTTCCAAACTGAATGAAGTCCCGGACTTGTATAATACAATAATGAAATCAGAAGACTGGGTCGAGTATGTTAAATACACGACCACCGAAGCATACAAGGTTTTAATTAGTCATCTTTAATTAAGTGTATATGTCATTTTTTTATTTTCAGTTTGCAGCATTACCGCAGCTAAACGCCTTATGATTTTGTGTTTTTAGGAGAAATCTGAGATAGGTAAAATGGCGCGTTCCCAAAATATTTATCAGCATAAAATGGGACGAGGTGGATATGCTTATGTCAAAGAGAAAATGGTAAGATTACACAATGTTTGTTTTACCAATTAAGAGACGATCAGTATGAGAAATGAATCTGTTTACATTGCCCAATTTGCACATTTGCATTAATACCCTCATATTTTCGATTATCTTGGTTTAACTGTACATGTGTAAGCATCCTCATATTTTCGTTTATCTTGGTTTAACTTTACATGTGTATGCATTTGATGTTTATTAGATCCAAAATAAAGAGATTGAAGCGGATGAAGACCCCCCCCCCCCCCCCGTGATGTAATGTGGGTGAAAGGAAGGGTAAACAAAGACGGCGAATACCTAAATGATGATATTAAATCAAAGGGAGATGAACTTGTAAGTTTGACTGCTAATTCTATTATTATGCTTATATAGCAGCAACATTAACTGTGTACTAGCAGTAGTAGCTTGTATACCAGCAGTTACTCTAACAGCATCAAGAAGACTTTTAATCCCAACATTTCCTATATTTTTTGTGCAGAAAGAAGCTGATGACAAGATCAAGGAAGGAACCTCGAGTTTTGATGATGGCACTGATGCCATGACATTTGTATTTGGTAAGGAAAAGGGCGGTTATGCCAGAGGAGTAGGAGGTGCAGTAACATACAAAGAGTATTTTGGCCTTCCTCGAAGAAAACAAGAAGCCGATGAAAAACTTGCCTTACTTCAAACTCAACTGGATAATGAGAGACGCGAGCGTGAAGAAAAAGATAAATTGATCAAGAAATTGTCCGCCGAGATGACCGAAAAAGATGTGCAGGTCAATAAATTATCCGGTGAGGTGGAAAACACAAATAAAGTGCTTGCTCAAATTCTGCAACAGTTGAATGATAAAGGGATGAATATAACTCTACCAACTGAACCATCGCCAATAGCCTCAGTTATAAGCCATTTTTTATGTTGTTAACAATTTCATTTTCTAATGCTAACACCACTGATGCTAATGATACTAGGCATTGAACATAAACTGATGAGTGACTGTATTTCTTAATTTATATTGGAGGTGACTCCAATGGCCATTAACAATATTGCAGGTGACTCCAATGGCACTCAGACAAGTGGTGTTGTAAGTCCTAAAGATGCGGGAATTGAGGAGAAATCCAATGGCCTTGAAACTTCTAAAAAGGTAACGGAAACAATGGTAAGTATAGTAATAAAAGATCGCCCTTTGATTTTTAAATTTTACATACATGATCGACTAATGTACCGTGTTTTATATATATGATGAACTCAAATAAGTACATTTTATTACTATCATTTATCCTATTAATTTGACTTGTTTTATTATATTATGTATGAGGATTGATACTTAATCGTTTACTTTTGTAATTCTCAGGTAAAAACAAGCATTTGGTGAAACTTGGCGATTTTGGACTAATTACGGAGCAAAACATGCAAGAAGTTAAGAGTCTACTGAAATGGACAAGATCAAGATGAATCTGCTCCAGATGTGCCGCATCTCACTCATTACATACGGCGCATCACTATCCAGATTTCACCAGATACGATCCAAGATACAAGAGGACATTCGCCGCATCTACTTATGGAGTTACGCCGCATCTTCTGGCGGTGTACGAATATTCCTGAATATTATAATCTTGGACCCCAAGCGAAGTTAAGTCAATGCGCCGCATCTACTTACTAGATGCGCCGCATCTTACCCTCAGACAGAAACTATAAATACCCCAAGACTAGACGAATTCGAGAGGCATAATATTATATCCGAAGTACGAAGTACAGAAACCTAGGACGAATTCAGACGAATAGGCAGCACAAGACACACCCGAACGAAGATACAAGAGCTGTAAAAAGGTGCTGCATGTGTTTAATTCATTAAGTAGTTTTGTTTTATTGTGTTAGTAAAATTTAATTCATCAAGATTGGTGGCTTGTGTAATGTGACAACGGAAAGATTGCACTCCCTTAAAACTGCTTTCCCATTAATTAAAGTTTATATGTTGATGTCTTTGGTGACTTTTATTAGTGCATTGATAACCTCTGTGTCTAGCTGAGCGTTGATCGGGTCGCCATGCCTCTGCCCTCGCCTATTTATTAGATCGCCTATGCATTCTATCGTCTGTAGAAAAGTAGGAAGAAAGATAAATAGGATAGTCATAAGTAATCATTAAGGGTTTACTCGCCGATAAGATTAGAACCAACGAGAAAGGACTTAATCTCGGTGCGTTGCATCGAACTATACACTTCATATAAAACTAGCAATAAAACAAGTGACAAACTACTTATCTATCAGGACAGCCTTCTTATTGTCTCGAGTATTTATCTGTGTACGTGTGTGCTATTCGCTGATTCGTGCCTATTGGTTTAGTTTATTATTTAATTGCAACCAAATCGTGCCAGTCTCTCAGGCTGAACCCCCTTGCGTTAGAATAGGTTGTATAGCTAACTTAATATATTAAAATACTGATTAGAATAACTAGATAATACGTTCCACTCTTAGTGATCGACACTCTACTTACCATTATATTCATACTGACCAGGTACACTGCTCGTTAAGTGTGTGTGTTATTGATAAGTCGGCTAAATATAAATTTAAAACTTGAGTAGGCATTAATACTGCTAAACCGCAACGACACATCGCACCGCATCAAGTTTTTGGCGCCGCTGCCGGGGAGTGAATTGTTATTATCTGTTAATTTGATTAGTATTTTAATTAGGTTTTTAATTTTTTTTATCTAACCGCTAATTCTGTTGTGTATTAGATTAATTTGCATTCATTGTATTATTTTGCATATTTTCTGTTTTTGTGTGTTATTTGTTTTATTTGTGTTTATTTTCGTGTGTTTTATTTGTTTTTAATTTTTTGTATTTTTTGTGTTCTGCTATCGTTGTACTGAGCTAAATCAAACGATACGGCGCATCTGATTTCTCAGATACGGCGTATTGCGTTTAATTTTTATAAAATACAACGCGTTTAATTAATTCGATACGACGCATCTTTTCCCCAAGATACGGCGTATCTGTTTTTGATAAAAAAAATTTCTAAACGTTAACGCTATACGACGCATCTGCCTTAGCAGATACGGCGTATCTATTATTTTAATTAAAAACAGTTTTCGAATTATTAAACAGATACGGCGTATCGATTTTTATCGATACGGCGCATCTTCTGAATCAAAAATCTTATATTTTGAAACGTAACGAAAATACGGCGCATTAACTTTTGTTAATACGACGCATTTAATTTTAAATAATTATCGATTTTTGATTATTAAAATTGATACGGCGCATTCTAATTTCTAAGCGGCGTATCTATTTTCTGAATAAAAGTCTGATTTAATTTTAACGATTATAAGATACGGCGTATCCAACTTTTTGGATACGGCGCATCGTCTGCAGATATCAGTAACTTTAATTTTTTCGTATTCCGTTTTCGTTGTTAATTCTCTGATTTATTACTTTCTTGAGCAAATCCTACTGATGCTTTCGTGATTATCTCAGAAGGAAAATGGTCGGATTCGGAGAACTTATTGACTTCGACTTCGAAGCCAATTTTATGAATGAAATATTAGTGCATGATAAATCACTCGAACGTTACGATGGGGACTACATTGAACTTAATGACCTTGATGGACCATTGGAATCCAATGACCTGTTCATGGATAATGCGGAATCTGAGTTAGAAGAAGGAGAAATTGTGGATAGTCCAAAAGTCAACGTTATTATTACTAGGAATTACGATGAATTTGAGGGATATGATGGTTCTTGGGATTACGGTAGAAGGATCCACGCCGATTGTGCTTACAATTTGCAATTCCCATGCATGATTGGATACAAGTGTATTGACGCCAATTTCTTTCCTATTTTACCAATCAATGTCATGTCAAGAAGCTTTTACAATTCTATTATGAGAAATCAAGTGGAGCATAAGGGAAAGAATGTTGTTGGGGCCTTCATTAATGTCCCGGTCTTCGTTGGATGCTTTACTATTGTTACTGAGTTCGCCGTTGTTGAAGACATGAATGCCTATCGTGACAGCGATATGGGTGACGTGATTGTTGGAAAACCATTTTGTAGGGAGATCACTATTAATGCAAAACGATTTGAAGGAAAGATCACCTTTCAATGTGAAAGCGACATTATCACTTATATGATGCCCCGAACTCACCCTGGGTTTAAACATGCTACTAACAGGTTCTGCTACAAATTCTCTCCATTCCTTTTTATTAGTAATGATGACATGAAGAGAGGAATTGAGTACCCATATCAAATTATGAAAGGATTCTATAAAGGAGTTTTGAATTTGGGACCTGAATATATACGTGACGAATTAGTTGCTAAATGGATCCTACATGGCAATGTGGGAATCAACGATCGATATTGATGAGCTGAACGTGAGTCTAACTTGAAGACTCTGGAATAAAGACAAGTGCTTACCGGGAGACAACCTGGATTTATCTTTTTAATTTTCTGTTCTGTGTCGAGTCAGTCAGGCCGCAGAGGATACGGCGCATCTCAATTCTGAGATGCGACGCATCTCCTGCAATGGTCATATCTTTATTTTTCTGCATTTTTTATTTTCGACTTTAAAACTTTTTATCAGTTTATTTTAATGCGGCGCATCCCTGATTAAGGATGCGACGCATCTTATATTCTGATCCGTATTTATTCCAGGCTCGATACGGCGTATCTTCTTCCATAAGATACGGCGCATCGACTGACCTGATGATTTTCATTTTTAATTTTTATGTTTTATTTTAACTAACTACTAATGTATTATGCAAGTTTGAACCTTTCTTAATTTAGGTGTGTTTTTAAAGCCTTGGTGGTATTATAGATTCCTGCATTTCCTGTGGATACATCTAATATGAAGCTTAAACGTTCTCATCCACAAGAAAGATGATTTTTGCTCTTATACTAATTGAGGATCATACCGAGCAAATCTCAGGGGAGTTTTTCTGTTCTAATTCTTTTATTTTCCAGTTTTTAACCTTTTATACAAACAACGAGGACGTTGTTTAACTTAAGTGGGGGGATTAGAGAATTATAACACTTAACACTTACTTGTCCTAAACTTTTCAAAATATGCTTAATATATCAAAACTTAAATTTTTTTTTTAGCATGTTTTTGTTTAAAGTCTAAGTTGCATAGCTGCACACATGAGTTTATTTTCAAAAATTGTGATTTTTTTTCAAAATTCACAAATCTATGAGTGTGCCGGTGACTTGTAAACTTTAGAACTTGGCTTGTATACTATTCGAGACCACCATAATAAGTATTATTTATATAATTGGAATGACTTATCTAAATTGGTAAATTTCTAGGATTACACCCAAATAGCCTTATATGTTATGTGTTATTAGCTAACTACACTGGTTAGTTAACCCCCGTATAAACCCTTTTGTTACTCTCACTTTTAGAGTAAGATACCCCAAGAAAAACACTCAGAGCCATTCCTTTCGTTTCTTACACCTTTGTTAAAATGTTTCGTTACACCCTTACACCTTAGCCTACCCTGTAGATTAGAATCCGTGGTTGGTTAATTGCTATAGGCAAAGTGTGTTTCCTTACATTACCTGTGTTCGCGTGCGTAATTCATTATCTATGGTTAGGTCGGGAAATTGCACAATGCAATTGGAGTGAAAGTAAATATTGTATATCTTTGAGTTTATTTTTTGTGTGTTTACTACTTTCACTATTACCGTTATTTCTGAAGTCATGAAAAGTATGGAAAAATTATCCAGAATTATCATTATAGTGATGTAGTGAAATTTTACACATCTATGTTTATGTTTCAAGTTTAAAAAAAAAAAAAAAAAAAAAAAAAAAAAAAAAAAAAAAAAAAAATCGAAAAAATGAGAAAAGAAAAAGTAAAAAAAGAAAAGTTGGAAGATTGATAAACCAACTTATGTAAAGTTTTGTATTAAGTGGTCGATATCACCACTAGTTGTTGTATATTATATCTATGAATTGTATGGGAGTTGGCAGTTATGGGAACGCCAACTAAGGTTTATTCTTTGATTAAGATCTTGTTGAGTATAATTCGTGTCTACCTAAAGCGTGTGTTTCAAGTGTTAAAGCGTGAGTTATTCTATGATATGAGTCTTATTCATGGGATGGTTGGGATAGTGATTAACCACACTTAGGATTTTAATTTATTTGTTTTGTTTATTTTTCATTTTACACCAATTTATATCCCAAATATTATCCATACCCTATATTATTCTTTATCCAACCAAACCTTTGATTTATTGAGATTAGGGATTTGAGCAATCTTAAGTATCGTAGTCGTGGATTCGGCTATGTATTTATGATTTTGTCGCCCTTTTTGATATATTATTATTGGTGAAGTTTGGACCTATCTTTAGCCTATTCGAGTTAAGGATTTGAGCAATTGCAAGTATCGTGTTCGTGGATTCGATCATGTATTTGTGATTTTGTTGCCTTTTCTGGAATTTGAGATCGATAGAGATTAAGAATGATTAACCCTTAAGCCTAAAAACCCTTTTTACCGCTTTAGACTTGTTATTCCTTGGCTTTAGTGGGGGAGATGTGTATACTTGCCAAGCTTATGATAGAATATTCGTCGCGACTGGACAGTTAAACGATTAGATTTGCTTTTATCAAATTATTTTATTTTACTTCTAATTCGTTAAGTGTTTAGTTGTGTGATTATGACAAAAATGAATACATGCTTAAATATAAAAATAAATCCTAATATCTTTTAGGATACATTTTCATAAGATTAATTCTAAGGTTTACTTGGGGACAAGTAAAGTTCAAGTGGGGGGATATTTGATGAACTCAAATAAGTACATTTTATTACTATCATTTATCCTATTAATTTGACTTGTTTTATTATATTATGTATGAGGATTGATACTTAATCGTTTACTTTTGTAATTCTCAGGTAAAAACAAGCATTTGGTGAAACTTGGCGATTTTGGACTAATTATGGAGCAAAACATGCAAGAAGTTAAGAGTCTACTGAAATGGACAAGATCAAGACGAATCTGCTCCAGATGCGCCGCATCTCACTCATTACATACGGCGCATCACTATCCAGATTTCACCAGATACGATCCAAGATACAAGAGGACATGCGCCACATCTACTTATGGAGTTACGCCGCATCTTCTGGCGTGTACGAATATTCCTGAATATTATAATCTTAGACCCCACGCGAAGTTAAGTCAATGCGCCGCATCTACTTACTAGATGCGCCGCATCTTACCCTCAGACAGAAACTATAAATACCCCAAGACCAGACGAATTCGAGAGGCATAATATTATATCCGAAGTACGAAGTACAGAAACCTAGGACGAATTCAGTCGAATAGGCAGCACAAGACACACCCAAACGAAGATACAAGAGCTGTAAGAAGGTGCTGCATGTGTTTAATTCATTAAGTAGTTTTGTTTTATTGTGTTAGTAAACTTTAATTCATCAAGATTGGTGGCTTGTGTAATGTGACAACGGAAAGATTGCACTCCCTTAAAACTGCTTTCTCATTAATTAAAGTTTATATGTTGATGTCTTTGGTGACTTTTATTAGTGCATTGATAACCTCTGTGTCTAGCTGAGCGTTGATCGGGTCGCCATGCCTCTGCCCTCGCCTATTTATTAGATCGCCTATGCATTCTATCGTCTGTAGAAAAGTAGGAAGAAAGATAAATAGGATAGTCATAAGTAATCATTAAGGGTTTACTCGCCGATAAGATTAGAACCAACGAGAAAGGACTTAATCTCGGTGCGTTGCATCGAACTATACACTTCATATAAAACTAGCAATAAAACAAGTGACAAACTACTTATCTATCAGGACAGCCTTCTTATTGTCTCGAGTATTTATCTGTGTACGTGTGTGCTATTCGCTGATTCGTGCCTATTGGTTTAGTTTATTATTTAATTGCAACCAAATCGTGCCAGTCTCTCAGGCTGAACCCCCTTGCGTTAGAATAGGTTGTATAGCTAACTTAATATATTAAAATACTGATTAGAATAACTAGATAATACGTTCCACTCTTAGTGATCGACACTCTACTTACCATTATATTCATACTGACCGGGTACACTGCTCGTTAAGTGTGTGTGTTATTGATAAGTCGGCTAAATATAAATTTAAAACTTGAGTAGGCATTAATACTGCTAAACCGCAACGACACATCGCACCGCATCAATATACGTATAGGAACCTGCTGCTAAAACTGTCAGGCCTAAGCATAACCTTAAGTCACGACGAAACGGGTCTCCAGATTCCCAATCGCTACAAAATGTGTCGTCTCCAACACAACCACTGCCAACAGTATGTATTTCAACATGTTTCTTGTTACTCTTTTGTTTAAATAATGTAACGTGTTTTATATATACATATAGGAACTTGCTAAAACTGTCGGACCCAATAAGCCAAAGCAAAAGAAGCGACGAAACGGGTCTCCAGATTCCCAATCGCAACAAGATGTGTCTCTAACACAAGCACTGCCAACAGTATGTATTTCAACATGTTTCTTGTTATTCTTTTGTTTAAATAATTTCTGATATATACATAAAAATTCTTTTTTTGTAGATACTTAAGTGCAAACTGTGGATTATAAAGCAAACAAATATTGTTGCTTTGGGTACCGTATACCAGTCTCATGGAAAGCAAGTGCTGCATAACCGACCACTCCCAAGTGATTGCTACAAAGTGTCGATTGATGAATCGTTAGTTGATGCAGCATGCGTACCGGACGTAGCAAATAATGGGTTAAAAATAGTTAAGAATGTTGAAGGTAGTTTCGTTGCATGGCCAAAGGATCAAGTTATTTTTGAAGAGGTGGTACGTACATGTGTTTTTTCAACCTACATATACAATTATTCATATGTAATTCAATGTTTGATAGAAGCGTCTTTTGTTTACTACAGGTTACACCAACAAACCATGTGACTAAATGTGTACCACATGCACCATCGAAGAAACAATATATATCTGCTAACGACTTAAGGCAAACTGCTAAGGGGGTGAAGGTTCAAAAGTCTTTAGATATTTGATTAATTAAGTACGAAATTACAATTGTATATTCTGTCCAGTTATATACATTCGAGTTTAATTCAATTTGAAATTTCTTGTGGTTTTTAATATTGTTTTATATATAATATATATACTCATTCCAGCAGCACTAGCATAGTACTAGCAGCAGTAACTCTGCTTCAGCAGGACTACCTTAGTACTAGCAGTAGCAACTCTGCTCCAACATTATTGGTCACTCTTTGTTTAATTCGATGTGTGACTAAATAGTACCAAAGGCCACACAAACTAAAAATTCATGTGACCATTGGATGAACAATAGTCACGCAAAATACACATTTCTTCACTTTAAACAGCATATGGTCACACTTATTAACACCTTTGGCCACTTTATGCTTAATTGTATGTGACTAAATACCCAAAACAAGCATGCTTTGTGTGACTAAATATTATAAAATGACACACAAACATAAAATTCAAGTGGCCATTGGATGATCAATAGTCACGCAAAATACAAATTTCTTCACTTTAAACAGCATATGGTCATACTTATCAACACTTTTGGCCACTTTATGCTTAATTGTATGTGACTAAATAACCAAAACAAACATGCTTTGTGTGACTAAATATTACAAAAGGCCACACAAACATAAAATTCATGTGGCCATTGAATGATCAATAGTCACACAAAATACACATTTCTTCACTTAAAACAACATATGGTCACACTTATTAACACTTTTGGCCACTTTATGCTTAATTGTATGTGACTAAATACCCAAAACAAACATGCTTTGTGTGACTAAATATTACAAAAGGCCACACAAACTAAGAATTCATGTGACCATTGGATGATCAATAGTTACACAAAATACACATTTCTTCACTTAAAACAGCATATGGTCACACTTATTAACACTTTTGGCCACTTTATGCTTAATTGTATGTGACTAAATACCCAAAACAAACATGCTTTGTGTGACTAAATATTACCAAAGGCCACACAAACTAAGAATTCATGTGACCATTGGATGATCAATAGTCACACAAAATACACATTTCTTCACTTTAAACAGCATATGGTCACACTTATTAACACTTTTGGCCACTATTTTTTAAATTGTATGTGACTAACTCGAAAAAAACAACACACGCTGTGTGACTAAATCATCACAAACGTCACATTTATTATATTTTCATGTGGCCATAGGATGGGAAATAGTCACACATACTGATGAATCCATCAAAACTTGTGCCTAATTAGTCACACATATTCGGGTTTTGGTCACTCTTTTTCAATGAAAACGGCCACAAACTAAACAATGTGACCATATGATACCTACGGTGGCGCGACTTTTCGTCACACACACCCAAAAAAACGTGTGTGATTATATACATATAGTCACGCATTTTGGGTGTGACGAAAGCCACATTCTGTACCAGTGTTATTATCTTTCATGGATTGCATTTCCCAATCCATAGCAATCTGCCATTTCTCCTTTTCAGGACTATTAACGGCAGCCCTATAACTAGTTGGCTCATCGAGATCCACTAGTATAGAATCCTCATCCTCTACGTTTAAACATAGACGATTAGGAGCTTTTGTAGATCTTGAAGATCTACGGATGGGTACCACTTCAACTTCAGGTGGAGGACCTAAACTTTCAGGTTCCATAGGAAGTGTGTTAGTGCCTTAAGAAGGTGATGTATCTTCATGATCACTTTCAAGATCATATACTCTCCCACTGAATTCTTGAGATATTAGATTATCCTCAAGAAATTCGCCATACCTAGCCACGATGACCTTATTTTCAGGTGGGAAGTAAAAGTAGTAACCCTTCATTTCCTTAGGGTATCCTATGAAGATACACTTAACAGATCTTTGTTGGAGTTTATCCGGTGAGTCACGTTTAACAAATGCCTCACAACCCCAGACCTTTAAGTAAGAAAAGTTGGGAGCTTTTCCAGTCCATACTTCATATGGAGTCTTATCAACCTTCTTAGTTGGAATCCTATTCAACACGTGAACAGCTGTTTCAAGAGCATAGTCCCAAAAGGATAAGGGAAGAGTTGTAAGATTAAACATAGATCGTACCATATCTAACAAGGTACGATTTCTCCTTTCAGATACACCATTTTGCTGTGGAGTATAAGGAGAAGTGAGTTGTTGGACAATGCCACACTCAGCTAGATAATCTTTAAACTCTTGGCTTAAATACTCACCACCACGATCGGATCGAAGGGCCTTAATCTTCTTTCCGAGTTGTAGTTCTACTTCATTTTTAAAGACCTTGAATGTATCAAAGACTTCATGTTTATGTTTAAGTAAATAAACATAACCATAACGACTATAGTCATCATTGAAGGTCAAGAAGTAGGTAGCACCGCGCTTGGACACATGTCTAAGTGGACCACACACATCCGTGTGTATTAATCCAAGTAGATCTGAAGCCTTTTCCATTTTGCTATGGAAAGGTTTCTTTGTCATCTTACCAGATATGCAAGACTCGCATTTATCAACTGAATCATCATTGATATTTTTCAAAAGCCCATCGTGTTGCAACTTTTCCATGCGTTTCTTGCCTATATGAGCAAGACGACGGTGCCATAAATAAGACGAATCCAAGTTAGACTTGACTCTCTTATTTCCGATGCTATACACAGAATTATTTCCATTGGATGCATGATTTTCCATATCAATTTCAAACACACCATCTAATGGAATTGCATTAAAATAAAAAACAGAATTTAAAGAAACTGAAATTCCATTATTATTAAAAGTATGCTCAAAACCAATATCCAACAATAAAGAAACTGAAACGACACCTCTAACAATAGATGGTGCGTAATGAAAATTGTTCAATACTAAAATTAAACCCGAAGGTAACAGTAAATCAAAAGTCCCTATGGCTTCCACTGCTGCACGTATACCGTTGCCGACATACAAGTAGCATTCCCCATAGTTCAGCTTCTTCGCTCCTCTAAGCCCCTGCGATGTATTACAAATGTGAGTACCACATCCTGTATCATATATCCAGGCATTTTGCTTACGAGGAAATGAAAATAATTCAACCATAAAAATACCTGAAGTGCTGGCGCCCTGCCCAGCCTTGGCATTCTTATTCTTGCGACACTCCTCAAGCAGCAATGGACAGTCCCTCTTCCAATGTCCAGGAGTGTTACAGTGGTGACAAACAACCGTATCCTTTTTAGGATAATCCTTCTTAGGAGGAGGATTCTGCTTCTTGGGCTTCTGCTGATGGATCACGACCTATTTTCCTTTGTCAGCTTTCCCTTTGCCCTTCTTGTTCACTTTGTGCGGTTTACCGGGATTAGCAACCCTACCACCTCTAATTGCCATCACAGCAGGTATAGGAGCTTTCTTAGCGAGTCCCTTCTCATGTTCTATGAGCATTGCATGCAAGTCAGTAAATTCTTCCCCTTGCAATGCATGTTGAAGTTGCGCACGAAGTCACCATACAATTCCTCATTGAGGGATTTATTGATGAGACCAACTTTAACATCTTCCACATACCCGTATCCAAGTGCATCCAATTGGTCAAGATATCCTTTCATCTCTAGCACATGGGTACTTACGGGTTTTGTTGCTTCCTGCTGGCACTTGGCTATAGAGTCAAGTACATCATACAACTCAGCCATTGGAGGTTTCTCAAACATACGTTTGAGTTCCTCAATCATTTGCATCGGACCATGATTCTCAAACTGTTTTACCAGCTGAGGATCCATCCCCGATAGCATGAGACAAGCCGCATCATTGTGCTTGTCATAAGCTTCGTTATACTCTCTAAGTGCATTATTAGAAGAGTTAGCAGGAGGAGCAACCGGAAGAGGCTCACTAAGACAATCAAAACGTTTGGATATCCTAAGAACAAGTCTTAGATTACGATACCAATCGTTGAAATTTTTAGTCCCAGTCAATTTCTCCTTTTCAATCATCATTTTGAAAGCGGAGGTAATGTTTGGAGTGTTTCCGGGTTGGGCCATTTCTACAGAAAAAGTACAAAATTAGTATTTTTGATAATTAAACTTTTCAAGAAAACTAAACACCCATTGGTTAAATAACCATTTAATTTTCACTGAAAACTAGGATCCTAATTGACGCCGTTTCATTACATCAGCTTTGGCTGCTAGCAACGAAAGTGCTCAATAAGGTACGGGATCACCCAATTGCCAATATCTAATTGCAATTCCTAGAAATCATGGGACTTACGTTATATTGCCAACTTTAGTTGCAAAATGTAAGCATGTTTCATCCCCAAATCTTTATGCCTTGGCGCCATTCCATTACATCAGCTTTGGCTGCTAGTAATGAAAGTGCCCAATTAAGTTCACCAACTTAAGAAACTGTAAATAGACGTCGTTTCATTGCATTCAGCTTTGGCTGCTAGCAATGAAAGTACTTAATTTACCCTTAGACAACCACCCTTTGAACATCACATTCAGCTTTGGCTGCTAGTGATGTAGGATGAAACCTTAGGTATTTCTTTTTGTAGTTGGATGACATATAACTTAAATTTAAGGGTATTAAATTTTTTTATGTATGTTATCAAAAAAATATGTACAAAGATGCCATGCATTCATCTTTGTATCATATGTTTTCTACAAAAAACTGTTTACTCATTCGCAGCTTAAATCAACAAAATTTAATTGATGGCGTTGAGAAACTTACAACATTGCCTTAAGATGCTTCGTACTTTTTCATGGTGTACTTGGTAAGTCTATTATTGACGCACAGGCGAGCGGAGGGGCAAACGTTCGCCGAAGCTAATTAAAAACGCGCCCCTTTAAGGTCACAATTTAATGCGTACCAACCTTATACCCACTTTATAGTTTGTCAATAATAGGTCCGCCGCTTCGATCACTTTTGTACAGTCGCATCAAATCAACTAAAACTTTAAGATTTAAAGCTTAAAACATTTATGTAGTAAATTATTAATTGCTAGTCTCGCCTGGGAGCAAATTACCGTGCGAAGCGAACCACTGTCGGCACATAAGACTTGGCAATTAAATAGTTTACTTCAAAGGTTTCATAGTTATTAGGTTCATTTATTTTTTATTTGAAAAATTACCCTATTTGTTGTTACAATCCATCATAATTAAACACAAAGAACAAGTAATTAAAAAATAAATAAATAAACAATCAATAACACATATATGATCATTAACAATATCATATAGCCACATGCAAACCTTTTTGATAAATCCTATTAGTTATTCTATGTGAATTTTAATGTATCTAATCAATAAAACTCCCATTGGTTTTCGAGCTCATTGTGCCCAATGGACCACAGACGTCAAATAGCTTGGCCGCGTAAGTTTTAATTAACTAGATACCACATTGCACATAACAAATTTTAATTAATATATTAGGGTCTTCCCTAATTTAAGATTTATCTTAAAACATGTAGCAATTAAACACAAAACATTCCATGACAAAATATGCAAGATTTTGTCATGGATTCCATATTGCACATATAACCATGTCAATATATATACGCAATCTAATTAATTAATGACATCACATAAGGTACTCATTAATTAATTCCTAAAAATTGCATGCAATCCTAGGGTTTCTACAAGATTTTTTAATCAAAAACTAAAACCCTAAAAATAATAATTTGGGCGTCGACCCAATTAGGGTTTACTAAAAAAAATCAAAAACCCTAAAAAATTAATTGCATGTATCTCAACAAGATTCAATTTTTAAGGTTTTTAGTAATTAATTACATGTTAAAACGGGCTCATGATGCCACTGTTGGAATATGTGAATCATAAAAATACTATAAACATCATAGTACACGCAGCGGAAAGATCTACAATAACATGTAAATTAATTAACTAAAAATTAAATAGAAAGCGTACCTCTTTGATTCCTAGCAAGAACAAGGAATCGGATCTACAAGAACAAGACAAACCCTAATTAGGGTTTAGGGTATGGATCGACTAGGGTTAGTCGAATAAGGAAAATCACCACAAGCTAAAAGAAGCTTGTCACTCATTCTTGTACACACGTAATGCTAGCGTTCCAATGGGAAAAGCTAGGTTCTTAATCACTAAACAAATCCAACACTTGGTGTGTATATTAGATCGGCTCTCCCTAGGTGATAAGGGATGAAAACCGATCGGCTAGACACAAGGAGGAAAGAAGAGAAGAAGTTGGAAAGTTAGGGAATAAAGACTAGAGAATAACAAACACATAAGGTTTGTATTTATAGCCTTCGTTGGCTTGTTCCCTACTCCACAAACCGAAACCCTAATCCCTTAGGAAAGGGTCGGCCGAATCTAGGCCCAAGGAGAGGGTCTAGATCCTTCTATTCTCCTTTTTCATTATTAGTCCTTTAATGACCGTTATTGCTAACTCCGTTAAGTACTAACACCCGTTAAGTTATTTGTTTTGTGAAATGAATAAATAAAATATAAAATATATTTAATTTATTCAAACCATTGGAACTCTCACGTATTGTGTGCAATCCTGAGTCTCGGGTTCGAAACCGGGCATACTAATATTAATATTTATACACAAACTCTAACAGGAGTTGGGTCATGCTTCTCATGAAGGAGGTCATTTTGGCTTGCACAAGACTTTAGCGAAGATACGGAGTAATTTTTGGTGGGTGGGATTAAAGGCTTCGGTTAAGCACTACTTACAAGAATGCCAAACATGTCAACGATTCAAAACGGATAGCTTGAAACCTGTGGGATTGCTACAGCCGTTACCGGTTCCCGAGCGCGTATGGGAAGACATTAGCATGGATTTTATTGAAAGGCTACCTATTTCGAATGGATTTTCGGCTATTATGGTTGTAGTGGATCGCTTGTCGAAATATGCGCATTTCATTCCCTTACGGAACACGTTCACAGCAGCAACGGTCGCCCGCAAGTTCATACACTCCGTTGTTAAACTACATGGGTTCCCTTCAACCATAGTTAGTGACCGGGACAAGGTATTTATTAGTTCCTTTTGGCAGTCTCTTTTTAAGCTACAAGGCACGGTTTTGTATATGAGTTCGAGCTACCATCCGCAAACGGAAGTCGTTAATAGAACTTTGGAGCAATACTTAAGATGTTTCACCGGTGATAAGCCTAAGAAGTGGAGTGAATGGTTTCCTTGGGCGGAGTACAGTTACAATACTTCTATGATTCTATCCATTCATCTACGAAGATGGTTCCTTTTCAATATAGAATTATAGAATTCAGAATATGCAGAAATATGTTTCTGCTGTACCAGGATCGAATTAACATGAATAAATATCATGTTTTAATAGTGTCGAATCACAGGTTCTAATATCACAGGTTGTATGTGTTTCTGATCGAAATATGCACAATAATATCATGAGAAGTTTCTGATCAATAAATGACAGAATAGTAGGAACAAAGAAAAGATTGGGATGAACCCTTTTAAGACTCTGATATTAAATGGAAAGGGTTGAATTGTTTTTACAGAATTGGTCCTATATATACTAATGAAAAGGTATGATGAATCATTGTGATGGTTCACCAAAAGTCATGCCTTTTCAATAAATAACTGCTAATAACTGTTTTATCTAATCTAACTGCCATTGTTCTTAATTTTGAACCATATGCAGTAATCTAATAATCTAATAGAACAAAGATTACATGGATTATGTTTTCCAACATATTCCCCCCTAATCTATTAATCTTTGTTTTCTTCAATCTTCTTGTTCCTTGATTTTCATGTTCATGTTTTCTTCCTCTTGTGCTTTCTTCTTGTTTAAATGCTTCCCGTCTTGAGTTTCCTTCTTCTTTAATTGATACTTGTTTTTGAGATCTTCAAAAGGAATTTATTCCAAAAGTGCTTAATCTTCTTTTCTTGGTATGTCCATAGTGGGTTTGGTCACTTGATCTTGTTGATCTTCATGGCAATCTCTGCCTGGCAATTTTTCTTCTGCCCTTTGAAGCATGTCGCTTCAATATGTGACACCCTTGCTGTGCTATAATAGCAATTGAAACATCCAAGTATGATTGTAGCATGTTTTGATCTCTTCATTTGATAAGCCAAGTATCTCTTCAAAATAACCAAACCATGTTTGAATGGATCTTTTACAGGTTTTTTCTTCTTCCTCCTCCAGGATCTTTAACCATAGTCTCTGATGCCAAATGTAGAATTATAGAATTCAGAATATGCAGAAATATGTTTCTGCTGTACCAGGATCGAATTAACATGAATAAATATCATGTTTTAATAGTGTCGAATCACAGGTTCTAATATCACAGGTTGTATGTGTTTCTGATCGAAATATGCACAATAATATCATGAGAAGTTTCTGATCAATAAATGACAGAATAGTAGGAACAAAGAAAAGATTGGCATGAACCCTTTTAAGACTCTGATATTAAATGGAAAGGGTTGAATTGTTTTTACAGAATTGGTCCTATATATACTAATGAAAAGGTATGATGAATCATTGTGATGGTTCACCAAAAGTCATGCCTTTTCAATAAATAACTGCTAATAACTGTTTTATCTAATCTAACTGCCATTGTTCTTAATTTCGAACCATATGCAGTAATCTAATAATCTAATAGAACAAAGATTACATGGATTATGTTTTCCAACATTCAAGTCGTGTATCGCCGAATGCCGCCCAAATTGATGACGTACGTCCCTGGCACAACGAAGGTTCAAGAGGTGGATGGTTACTTGTGTGACCGAGACGAGCTCCTACAGAAACTCCGGGCTAACTTAGTGATTGCTCAAAATCGTATGAAGGTGCAAGCCGACCGTCATCGACGTGAGTTATTTTTTAATGTGGGGGATTTGGTTTATATTAAACTCCAGCCGTACCGCCAGACCACAGTTTCTACTCGCATTTCAGCAAAGCTTAGTCCACGTTTCTTTGGTCCTTATAAAATAGTGGGACCAGTAGCGTATCGGGTGGAGCTACCACCCGGTTCTCTTATACATGATGTATTTCTTGTGAGTTTGCTTAAGCGTTTCATTGGGGCAGCACCGATTTCAGTTTCTAACCCGGTTGATGAACCGGTTGTACTTCCTAATTTGCAGCAACCTGAGGAGATCCTTGATGCAAGGGTTGTTCAAAAGGGTAAATATCGCCCAAAAACCGAGCTACTTGTGAAATGGAAGGGGCAACCGCGGGAGGATGCAACTTGGGAGACTAAATGGCGTTTCGCGAAGGCTTATCCGGATTTTCACGTTGAGGACAAGGTGACTTCGAGCGGGGTGGATTGTTACGTGTCAGCTAAATCCAAGGCTAAACAAAAGGAAGGACACGATTAATGCATGGGTTGGTCCAAGTCAAGACTGCTTATTTATTTTGTGCTATAATAAAGGAATGATTGGTTTGACTACCTTTTATATCCACGTAAAATTAGGATCTTAATTAAGCTATTATGTTGCCTTGTACCTCCTTATAAAGAGGACCTTGCATTCTGGAATGGCATGCGAAAAATTAATCCGTTCTCCCCTTAATTTCTCTTTTATTTGATAACCGATCGATCCACATCAGTGAGTGCGGTTGTTGCAGATGAAAATCGGGCTATTGATGAAGAAAATTATATTATAGATGAAAAATATTGCTTGCTAGTCTTTTTCGTGAAATTGATACAATATTATGCTAAGCAGTTCATATTTTTAATTTAGAGTTGTGCACTAATTATTGCTACTCTTTTATGTTAAAAAGAAAAAAAAATATTGCTTGGTATGCGCATTGCCTTTTAGAAAGAAAAATAAAAAAACAAAACTTTTTTTTTTTTTATTTTTCGACTGCCATACACTTCAAGTCAAAATTTCCATGTGTAACTACTATTAATTTAGCAAAGACTATTAAGAGCATTTACATGGTGGGTGTCTCATGGCTATTATTGTTGCCACATCAACATACCTCTTTTATCGTTTTCTCACAACTTTAATTCCGTAACAATTACTATCCATGACTATTCTTCTTCATTACTTAAATAGGAAAAAATAAAATAAAAACAAAGCCAAGCTTGGGCTCATGATACGATTTGGCCGACCAAGACATCACACCAAAACCACCGCAACCCCAGTCCACTCGCACCCTAGCAAATTAGTGTTGCCGTAAACGCTCACCAACTATTACCATACAAACACTTAAGACGTTTGTTATAACACTTTCGGATTCAAGTGATAGGTTTATTCCCAAAAATGATCATTTGGTATAACACTTTTACAATAAAATGGGGCCTAATAATAATTTGCTAAGAAAAAAATCATAATAATAAAACCTACATCATTATATTTTTAGAATCTACATTTTCATTAAGTAATTTAATAATAATAAAAATACTAATAACACTCCCATTTTTTCTACAATATTTCAATTAAAATAAATTTGTGAATAAAATATTACTAGTACTTTTCATTCTTAAATCAAATCGAACTCTGATTCTAAACTTTTTTACAGAATAATCGAAATTCAAAAAGTTAGTTATTAAATAATCTGATCCTAACGATTGTACATACAACTCAAAAAAGTGACAAGTAAGATAAATTTTTCGAGCAATTAGCCCTACTATTTAAGGTATGACGACTTTCTATTTTCTGCCACATGGTTGTTTTTTGTGGCCATTAAAAATGGATAGGACTATATTGTTGGATGCAAGGATTTTAAGCCGATAGAGATTCTTGCGTGTATGTTATTGTTCGTCTCTGTTACGACCCATACACATTTATCAAACAAAAAACGCGTATTAGCTAATAAATAGGTTTTGAGTGTGTGACCAAAATTGGTTGGTGATGTCAGCCGGATTCCCTATGTTGCTAAATTTATTTCTTCACGTCTTTAACATCATATTCTCACACAAGTTCCTTACCATATTTATATACATTATTGATGACAAGAATTTTTATCCTATTAAGGGGGCGTTTGGTTTAGCTTTTATTAGGTACTTATCAGCTTATATAACATAAGTAAGCCCAGTTTAGTGTTTGGATAAGCTTACAAGCTTGGGCTTATGCTGTTAATTTGCTTATGGGCTAATTTAACCTTTCAAGCTTTTCTTTTTCCACATTTCCTTCATTTTTTTTTTCTTTTCATAAGCTAATCCAAACTCTAAACATGAGCTTATAAGCTTATTCATCATAAGCCATACACTACTTATCAAAGACAAATTTAAGCACACCAGATAAGCTTTGAAAAGCACCCCCTAAGATCAGTGTTCTAAAACGTATAATACCCATAAGACTTGTCCATATATAGTAATAATAAGAATATGCATGGGTCTTACAGCCTCTTATACATTAGCTCATGAAGTTGCAATCTGCAATTGCAGGTAATGGGGCTGTTTCCTCAAATAAAAGTGTTCCTCAGAAGAATAAATACTCTCTCAGCTCTATCAGCTTTTATGGGGTGGATCTTACACCCGATAATATTGCAGTTGCCATGGTATACTTTGTCCAAGGAGTTTTGGGGCTTGCTAGACTCGCTGTCAGCTTTTATCTAAAGGATGATTTGCATCTAGATCCAGCTGAGGTACATTATATTATAGTAATATCTAAAAAATAGGGTTTAACTTAATTTGGTGAACTCAAAACCATAAACATTTCTGCAATAAGGTTATTATGGGACCTCCTGGTGTCAACCCATTTACAATTGGTTGATTTGACTTTTGAGCTATATTCAATCTTTAAATGGTCGAATGGGTTCTGCTGAAAGACTTGCTTAGAAAGGAAACATGTCAAATGAGTCTGAACGGGTCAAATGGGTTGAAAGTCTTGTCTAAGTGTATTAAGATATAAAACATCAAATCATTTCACGGAACAAAAGCTGGCTTTTTGCGGAAATATTATAGTCTTTATTATCATAATTAGCAATTTGGAATATAAAGTGCTTGTGGGTGAATGTGGCATTTCTTTGGGTCCGCAAAAGGAATATGGAAGATTTCTTTTTTATTGTTAATATGAAGACAACTCCAGATACTAGTTTGCAGTTATGAAAAGTACTTTCTGTTGTGATGAGATAAAACTAACTAGTCTTGTGTGAACTAGACAGCTGTGATAAGCGGTTTATCAGCATTGCCGTGGCTTGTTAAGCCATTGTATGGTTTTATCAGGTGCGCATATATTTATTTCTTTTATGCAAACCATGTGCCGTCATTAATCAGTTCTCAAGTATTCTTACATCTATATTGTTTTCTTCTGTAGTGACTCAGTCCCACTTTTTGGGTACCGACGAAGGTCATATCTAGTTTTATCTGGACTCCTTGGAGCACTTTCATGGAGTTTAATGGCCAGTTTTGTTGATGGCAAGTATGGTGCTACTTTTTGCATACTTCTTGGGTCTCTTTCGGTTGCCTTTTCAGACGTTGTAAGCATCCTGTACTTTTTTGTAATATAAACAGACTAAAAGATCATTATCACATGGCTCAGTTCTATATTGGATAGTTTGGTTGCATGCACATATACTGACGTATGGTGTGTAGGTTGTAGATTCTATGGTTGTAGAGAGAGCGCGTGGTGAGACTCAAAGTGTATCAGGATCTCTTTAATCTCTTTGTTGGGGATCCTCTGCCTTTGGAGGAATTGTAAGCTCCTACTTTAGTGGCTCCCTGGTCGATGCTTATGGTGTAAGGTATTCACAATAACCCATTTAAGAGCAATGATAATCAGTACTAGAGGTGGAAAACATGGACGATTCGGGCGGGCTGGGTAACGGGTCAAAACATGTAACTTTGATATACCGGGTAAACCCTATATACAACAATAGCGGGGTATGGGAGAGGTAGGATGTAGACGGTCACACCCCTACCTGAGTGTTAAGGGACTGTTTCTGACGGGTTAACCCTATATACTTTATTCTAAGTTTTCAGTTTATATATAAATAACTCTTTCGTCAATATTTGATTTCAAATACTATATTATATTTAATAATTATCTATCTTTTGACTAGTTCGATTCAGGATGGTTTGGGTGAGTTGGGTAATGGGTCAAAACATGTAATTTTATGGCTCAGGTGGGGTTGGGTTAACTCTGAATACTTTAGTCCAATTTGTAGATTTTATACAGTATTGGTGTATCAAATATGCAATTATAAAAGTACATTGTAGAATTTTTGAAGATAATTATTTAGGAGGTTTTATCACTTTTATGCATCAAATATTACAGTTTGGTGACGTTCAACCCATTTGCCCCGTTGATCCATTTAAATTATATTTTTTAATATCATTTTAGGTCAAGTGGTTAACTTTTGATTTGTTAGAGATAAAACAGAATCCTGAATCGACCATTCACAAGTAAAAATGGGTCAAAATTTTTACTCTTAGTTTCTACCAACTATTCTTTCTGACATTTGACTAGGTGCTAATTTTGCAGGTTTGTTTTTGGTCTTACAGCATTGCTTCCTTTGTTAACATCTGCAGTTGCAGTATTAGTGAAAGAGCAACGTTTCCGTGGTCCATTAAGGGGACAGGGGGGCAGTACTAGTTTTATTGATACTTCAAAAGATAGTATCATCGAGTTGTGGCAAGCAATCAAACAACCCAACGTATTTCTTCCCACATTATTTATTTTTCTTTGGCAGGCAACTCCTCACTCAGAATCTGCCATGTTCTACTTTACGTACGTTTGGACAAATCTCTTTTTTTATTTCTCTCTTTATCAAAACATTTGGAGGTGGCAAAAGGGGTGGGTGGAGTAACAGGTCAAAAGGCTATAGGATGAATCGGGTCAGCCTGAAGCATTTTTGGTCCAAAATTATCAGTTTTCCAATTAATTAGTATGAAATATTACTGACCAAAATATAAATTTTAATAAGTATATGATGTTCCAATAAAACGATTTAGGAGGTTTATGCTCTGAAGATGCAATTTGGGTGACTTTTGACCTGTTTTCTACTTGGCTTTTATTTTGATTTAACTCTTTTCACCTGTTAGAAATGCATAACCTAAATCGAGCCATTTATAGTAAATGGGTCGAAATTGCCATCCCTACAACATTTGCAAGACTTTTATAGTTGTGTCCACTTCTGTTTTGACATGTTAAACATTTTCTTCCAGAACGAATAAACTTGGTTTTACACCAGAGTTTCTGGGGCGAGTTAAGCTTGTAACTTCAATTGCTTCGCTTCTTGGTGTTGGACTTTATAACGGATTTCTGAAAAATGTGCCGTTACGGAAAAATTTTCTTGGTACAACTGTAGCTGGTACTGCCCTTGGGTTAACTCAGGTACATATTAGATCTTGTCTGCATTATCGATCATACTTTGATGCTACATAATCTATTAATTGGTATTTCACATGTTGTAGGTTATTCTCGTGACTGGTTTAAATCGGAAGTTTGGTATAAGTGATGAGTGGTTTGCAATTGGGGATTCTTTGATCATAACAGTTCTTGGTCAGGTAATTTTGTCAAATTGATGCCAATTTTATTATTTTGAACAACAATTTTATTATTTTGTCATGATTTGGGCTGACGAGTCGAATGATCATGTTCTAAAAGCAACCAAAAAATGAAAGGGGTTATAGTGGTTGTTACTCACAAAGTGTAATTAAAGAGAATTCAACCTCCAAGTTTGATTTATTCAAAAAAATTAGATATAATATTCATGATGTTTATATAATCGTACCCAATGCAGTAAACTTCCGTCAAAATTATAAGAAGTGGGTGGCACCCCGGCCTGACCCGTTTTAAGCTGAACTTAGGAAACCCTGTTTTGACCTGTTTATCCAACATGTCCATTATGCCACCTCTGCTGCAAATTGATGTAATTTGGTTGAGTTCTCCCTAAAGACAAACTTCTATTTTCCAGGAATAGAAAGTACTGCATTTTTTTATGGGACCAAGGGAATATATATTACTATATTAATGTTACAAAGACGTGTAGGGAAATATATCGTAGTAGATTAGTAGAATATAATGTTTGTTTGTTACAGGCTTCTTTCATGCCGGTCCTTGTTCTAGCAGCAAGACTGTGTCCAGAGGGAATGGAAGCAACTCTATTTGCAACCCTCATGTCTATATCAAATGGCGGGAGTGTCCTTGGGGGTCTTTTTGGTGCTGGTTTGACCCAGGTCTTGGGTATTACCAAGGACAGATTTGACAATTTAGCCCTTCTTATAATCATATGCAACCTCAGCTCACTCTTACCTTTGCCACTGCTACACCTTCTCCCGGATGATAATAGTGTCAACAAGAACGAAGCAAACGAAGATGATGATGTTGAGTTAAAGTCTAATTAATAGAACAGTTATATAGAAAATTCCTAGCGGAGAGATGTAAATATTCCGTGTTACATTCAAATGAAGCCAATGGCATTATAAAAAAGGAAATCGACTACTCAGTTGGTTTACATAATTAACATGTCTAAAGAAGTTTTGCTCCATTTCTCTACATTATGATTAACAAAGTTCTGGTCTTTATTATAAAGTATGTTCGTTGTACCTTTTGAGCAAATGAGTGGTTTTTTATCTTAAGGATACCCTGGTTGCAGATAAGTTGTTGCAACATATTATTTATTAAAACGAGATTCTGTTGCACCTTGAGCAAGTGAATGCGGCCTTTGTTGGTTGTTTATTTATCATTTCAACGGATTTATCGGGTGTATAAAGGTGGAAAGATAGATGGATCTGAGAAAACAGGTCAATTGGGAAGTGGTTAATCTGTGTACTGATTTGGGAACGCTATCGGTCCAAATTAATTTTTTTGAAGAAAATTATGATAGTACTCTAATTTCAATCTTGCTAAAAGTAGCAAAATCCCTACTTCTAAACTAGCTAAGCAGAGAAAAAACTGGATTTGATAAAGATCCAAACTCGTACACATATCAACTCAAGAACAAGAAAAACCTCAAGAACAATGTAGCACAGCTCATTATCTGATTACCGCCACAAAGATACATAGAGACAAAAAATACTTAAACAAGATATCAGTGAGATCTGTTGTATGTGTCCGGACGTCATACTTGGTCCGGACGATACATACTTGGTCCGGACGATACCCTCGGATCCGGACGTCACATTCCGTCCAGATTATTTTCAACGTTCGGACATGTCCCCGACAGAACCGCCGCCTTACGTGTTGAATAGTCCCATCAAACTGTCACTTCTCCAGATTTCGCGGGATTATGTCCACCACGTGATCTGACATCTACCTGCTAGGTCAGACATAGGTCAACGCACAAGTCTCAAGGTAAACAGGTACAGTAGATGTGGGTAGTATAAATACCCACACCTCATTTGTAATAGAATTCAATTAACACCTACTACTGTTACTCTCATATCACTATTCATATCATAATCACCCAATACTCATTCTCACGCCGGAGGTTGGTCCTGGGATAAAACCCGGGGCGAGCCTAACGCGTGTTCTTCTTGTGTGTAGGAGCAAGCAAGGTCCGAAGGAATCAGTCCGGAGGACGAAACATAGAAATGGGACCTGCCTGCAAGGTTTTCTCAATCGGAAGCTCCAAATATTCAGCCATCGTGAACACTGCACAAAACAAAGGGGGAGGAAAGTAAAGATCAAATGCAGGGCAACAGATTATATACGTTTAAGACAAAAGTATAGCATTCCCCTTTCCCTCGGCATCCTTTATAACAAGCTCATACCCGGGATACTCAGAGACTTTAGATAAACCCGTCATCCATAAAAGGGCGACGGAAGGTTGCCTAAGGGGAATCACCTTCGCAGCGACCCGTTTAGCATCCCTATCAGATTGAGTCTCCGGAAACTCATCTGTGATCTTCGAATCTCTATGCCTCCATGGCATGGCATTCGGAACGGCTCTCCGATCTATCAGGAAAAAATGGTTTTTCCAATTCTTCAACCCACTAAGCACCTCCGTAAAACATTTCTTAGCCCTCCGACCCGTACGATTCTCAAATGAAAACCAATGACCTTGTTTGCAGAGTCTATAGAATACCCGAAATAATGGAACGGTCGGTTGCACATCTAAACTATAGCACCGAATCTCAAACATAGTTACTCTATTTAAACCTATCGGTACAAGTTGAGAAATGTGTACTCGGAAATACTCTATTACCGCTAATAAAAAAGTCGAAAAGGGAATCCTTACACCCCCGGTTCTTAACTGCTGAACGTAAATACCTATTTTATGGTCCGGTAAATTGTCCATCGTCATACCATCCGGCGGGAGCGTGGGACGTAGATCCGCAGGAATCCCAAACTCCCCTACCACCCTATCTAGGTCTCCCTGCGTCATTTTCGAAGTATGAATGTGCATGTCGCATTTAGGGACTATCCTATCGGAGGAGGACCCAGGCCTACTAGCTAACGGACGATTATTTGAAGTGCTCATCTCTACGGTCGTCACTAAAGGGATGCCGAGGAATATATATATAATAAAGCTAAGAGAACGAAACGCACCTCACAAGAACGACCGGAGATGGAAGTTGAAAATTTCCGAACGCAAGATAAATACACACAGTAAAAAGTAAGAAAAAATGAGGAAGCGTTAAGCGGTATATATAGGGCAGACCTGGAAAGAAGCGAAACGTCGCATCAGCCTGCCATTTACTGACGTGGCAAACTCTGGGACATTGGATCTCTAGGGCAAAAGGTACGCGTGGCAGACAGCTGTCTAACATATAGTAAAAATATTTTTATATTCGGCCCATGGGCCTGGAGTCCAAACAGCCCACTAGGGCCTAACAGGCTCTAATACTCTTACCCGAACCGACACCCGTGACCCGGTTGCATTTAAAGGACGATTGATCGCCCGTAAAGCGTTGAAAGACCAAAGTTTCTTAAGTATTGCACCATCGACTACAAGCTGATACTACAATACTGGGGGGGGGGGGGGGACATGTTGGTGTATGTGTCCGGATGACTTGCGCCGAAACCGAAAAGATAGTGTTAAAGTATTGCACTATCGGTCTTCAAGCCGATACTACAATACTGGGGGGGGGGGGGGACATGTTGGTGTATGTGTCCGGATGACTTGCGCCGAAACCGAAAAGATAGTGTTAAAGTATTGCACTATCTGTCTTCAACCGATACTACAATACTGGGGGGACATGTTGGTGTATGTGTCCGGACGTCATACTTGGTCCGGACGATACATACTTGGTCCGGACGATACCCTCGGATCCGGACGTCACATTCCGTCCGGATTATTTTCAACGTTCGGACATGTCCCCGACAGAACCGCCGCCTTACGTGTTGAATAGTCCCATCAAACTGTCACTTCTCCAGATTTCGCGGGATTATGTCCATCACGTGATCTGACATCTACCTGCTAGGTCAGACATAGGTCAACGCACAAGTCTCAAGGTAAACAGGTACAGTAGATGTGGGTAGTATAAATACCCACACCTCATTTGTAATAGAATTCAATTAACACCTACTACTGTTACTCTCATATCACTATTCATATCATAATCACCCAATACTCATTCTCACGCCGGAGGTTGGTCCTGGGATAAAACCCGGGGCGAGCCTAACGCGTGTTCTTCTTGTGTGTAGGAGCAAGCAAGGTCCGAAGGAATCAGTCCGGAGGACGAAACATAGAAGTGGGACCTGCCTGCAAGGTTTTACTTCAACAAGATCGTACAGAGTATTTCAGTTGAAACAATTTTAAATGATAATTAGATAAAATTACAGAGTATTTCAGTTGAAACAATTTTAAAGAAACAATTTTAAATGATAATTAGATAAAATTACAGAGTATTTCAGTTGAAACAATTTTAAATGATAATTAGATAAAAGTATGTTACTAGTATTGTTATATGCTACATGACCCAAGTCAACGCATTGGTGAAATACAAAAGATCAGGTTTCATAAAGGATATCTAGCAAACAAAAACCTGGTCATATGATTGTTTTAACACTACTAATCTGTTCTAAGCTCTGCAACACTTGTTCAATGGATGGTCTATCTCTTGGTTCCGGTTGAGTACACTTTAAAATAAGTTGAGCACACTTGTAAGCCGCTTGGGGTGGGTAGTCAAGACCAAGAATCGGGTCAACTATATTCTTAACCATTTTCTTGTTGGGTAACATTGGCCTCATCCATTCCACCAGATTTTGCTCGTTCTTAGGGCGAGTCTTGTCAAAAACACGTAAGCCTGTTAGAGTTTCCAGTAACACCACTCCAAATGAATATATGTCATTCTTCCCATTCAAATAACCTGCACATACCACATATAACTAATATAGTAAGTTATATTTGAAAAATTAATTGTTGGTTGTATACTGTGAATGTACGAACCTGTTGCAATGTACTCTGGGGCTGCGTACCCATATGTTCCCATTACTTGTGTGGTAAGATGTGAATCACTATTTATCGGACCACGCCTTGCCAACCCAAAATCTGCAATTTTTGCATTGAAGTCCTGCGAAATAAATAAACAGAATTGGAACAAGTCATCTTTAATGACAGCTTACTGAAACAATAGATTGGGACAATTAAAACGTAAGTTGGTACTAAATGAATTAAACTCAAAATAATATCATCATACCCGGTCGAGCAATATGTTAGAAGTCTTCAGATCACGGAATATGATTTGGTTCTCTTTAGAGTGCAGATAGGCGATACCTTGAGCTGTTCCTATCATGATCTTGACCCGCATTGTCCATGGAAGTGATAGTCCGTATCTTTCTGCATTTGTGAACAAAAATGACAACTAAATGTCCATTTGATTAACAATATATTATTGTATTCAAGTTACAAAAAACGTTACGTTTCAATATGTAGCTATCGAGGGCCCCCCTCTCCATAAACTCATAAACGAGGAGTAACTCTTTATCTTCCGAGCAGTATCCCAATAACTTGACAAGATTCGGATGATTCAACCTGCTTAAGAGTTTCACCTCTGTCTGCATTTAATTATCATTGAAATTTATAATTGGTGTTGCATATTATTGATTAAAGAAACTTTCTTACAGCATACAGATTACCTGCCATTCTTCAATTCCTTGATAACCATCGAGATCGAGTTTTTTAATAGCAATAACTATTCCTGAACCAGCCTTTAAAGGAACATATGTTTCTGGTTCAACCCAACCTTTGAAAACTTTTCCAAACGCTCCCTCACCCACCACCATATCGTCACTAAAGTTCCTAGTCACAACTTTAAGTCTATCTAAGCTGAATTTTTTCAGACCAGAATCTTCAACTTCAACTTCTTGGAAACTAGCACCACTTTCGCTCGGTATAACTTTGTTAGATAACTTGCTGGAAAGAAACCATCTATGTTGTTTTTTCTTCTTTCCAAGCGACGATCCGTCCTTAACATCTGAAGTCAAATACACACGTATACATTTTAGATATTAGTTATTTGCATCAAGTATCAACGACTCAACATGCTTTTTCATTTGCTCCGTTTTAGTCATTGTATTTCTTTATTTTATGTTTTGTACATATGAGTCATTAAAAGATGGTTTTGTGTCATATTTGAGTCTTTTTGTTGCCAAAAAAACCTTAAAATCGGAATTTTATAAATGAGGAAAATTTTATAAAAATTTTAAATTTATATACAGCTACGTCGTTAAGAATAAGGGTTACAATATGACACAAAACGATGTTTTAATGACTCGGCTCTACAAAAGGAAAGTAGAATGGCTAAAACATGGCAATGTGAAAAAGTACATTGGTATTCTATGCAAATAACCCAAAAGAAATAGATGAAAAACTTACCAGCTCTTACAGGGGTTTTGGCAGGCAACATATTTCGTAACATTCTTGATAATGTCATTATCTTTCCGGACTTGATGTATGAACTTGAACTTATTTGTTCACCGTTGTCGTAACGACTACATACAAGATAGTCCCCTCTTTCTTGCAATGCCAATGCAGCCTCAAGTGCGACTACTACTTCACTCATAGTTGGGCGGTCTTTAGGACGAGTCTGTAAACATTTAACAGCAATTTCCACAAATGCTTTTAAACAATCAGGAATAATTTGGATTTTCACCCTTGAGCAAGGGGTTAATCCTGTCAGGTTTGGGTCCATTATATCGTTCAACGTTCCTTCTTTTATATTTCGTTGGGCCCATCCAACTAGTCCGAGTTCGTCGTCTCCGAGACTTGGATCAACAGCAGGCCTCCCACATAATACTTCTAATAGTACAACCCCAAACGAGTAAACATCAGATTTCCTTGTTAATCTACGTGTCAAGAAATAATTCGGATCAAAATAACCAAATGACCCTTTGACATCAGTGCTTACATGAGTACACGGTTGATCCACAGGACCAACTTTCGACACCCCAAGATCAGATACTTTAGCTGCCATATTCTCATCTAGAAGTATATTCGAGCTTTTAACATCCCTATGTATGATTCTGTGTTTGACTCCTGTCCCAGTATGAAGATAATCCAACGCACGTGCAGCCCCGATACATATTTTGAGACGTTCTACCCAAGATAAAGGAGTCCTTTTACTCTTTCCATTAACTTTATGCAGACGTTTTGCGAGGTCACCACCTGATATATAC
This sequence comes from Artemisia tridentata subsp. tridentata, assembly GCA_021014915.2. Classification (NCBI taxonomy): domain Eukaryota; kingdom Viridiplantae; phylum Streptophyta; class Magnoliopsida; order Asterales; family Asteraceae; genus Artemisia; species Artemisia tridentata. Next base: position 400,909,489 of record CP139508.1, read on the forward strand.
TCATATACAACCATCATCTCATCAAACTCATTACAGTATCCTATTAAAGAGACCAAATGACTGTGACGAAACTTTGAAAGCATCTTGATTTCTGTCCAAAATTCACTGGCTCCTTGTCTAGATATACAATCCAACCGTTTGATCGCGACAGTTGTACCACCATCATCAATAAAACCTTTATACACTTTACCAAATCCACCTTTTCCTATGATCATTTCTTGATCAAAATTCTTTGTTGCTAATTGAATCTCGGCTAGGCTAAAGTGGCGGCATGGATGTTCTGATGATAAAGACATCGATTTTTGTTTGTGTTTCTCATCCATAACAAGGGATTTTTCGTGAAGTTTTCTTAGCTTATACACGACTATATCGAGCAGGATCATGAAAAATATCACACGAGTGACGAAATTTGACAACGTTGGAGTCCAAGAAACATCGGTGTGCACTCGTTTAAGATCATTATCACAGCAACAAGTATCACTATTGCTAGTGGATATATTCCATAGTAAACTATGTAACAACATCAAAAGACATGTTTTAACAAAAACCATGATCTTAAATATTGCACTTGACTTCAGGCTAATAATTTCAGCAGTTGTTATAAACTTATAGTCAACTCAAGTATGTTTAATTTGCTAGTCAACTTTCATGTTAACGCGTAAATAAAAGATAGTGCGGAAGTTGATGGTGTAGGCCACGAGGTCATACATACAATGTGAGTTTGAACATTTCTAATGCGTACAAATTTCGCAGAAATATCTTGTTTTAAATATTATACACACACCCATCACGGCAATTGTGAGACGTGATATATTAATCGATAATATTGATTGGTAGTAATGTTTACATGAGACTTGATATTTATACTAATGACTAACCTAACTTGAACTTATGACTAAACCAATACAAACACAAATATTAGTCTAACACAAATATTAATACCAATCCAATACAAATAAGTCCACTTAAGCGATACTCAAAGTGTGTATATTTAAGATCTCTCGTTAAGTAAAGGTTGGAAGAAAAAAAGAAAGCAATAATGTTCACTGCCATTAATAAGTTTGTAGTCTAGCGGTACCAAGATTGTTTTCCAACGATGAGGATGAGCGTTGAGCCGTTGAAGTCCAAATATATAGACAATAGATGAATTTATTAGGTGTAAAGTATGTTAGATTATAGTGTTCGTGTAAAGTATCGTCGTGGAAAGTAGTACATTTAGGTGACTCATGTTCATGTCAAGATAAATGTGACACAAACTTGAAAGAGTTAAGAATTGTTCACTCATAAATACCCATCATTTCACATCCTCACTAGAAAACTTTGGAAATTCAATTTTAGCGATTCTATTATGCTGTAACTGAACCCCCTATTACTAGCAACAACATGACGATGTTGCAAACTCAATCCAATGATATTGTATTATTGTTAGTGTTGAAGCAATTTCTTGCAACCACTTCAGACAAATAAAGAGGGCCTACCGGTTGAACTCAGCTAGGGTTCTTCCGGGAGGCTTGGATGCTGATCCCTTCGGCTATTGGAGGTCCTCCGGGTATCTGCACACAACAGCACACGTTAGGCTCGCCCCGGGTGTTATCCCAGGACCCACCTCCGGTGTGAGAGTAAGTATTTGATATTCCGAAAGGGCTGTCAACTGTAGTGAGAAGTAAATGCGAGTAAAAACGTTAGTTGAGAGTAGTAAATGAGTTGAGTATTTATAGTACTCGACCTCGATACCTGGACTGGCGGCGCCGGATTTTCAGGAGACATGTCCCCGACATAATCCCGTAAATCCTGGGGCGGCGGCGACGGTGTCTGCAGCTGCCATATGTCAAAAGGTAAATGCCACATGTCCTACTACTTACAGTGATACTGGCCGGAAGAGTCGTGTGCCCTCCGGTAGGTCCGGACGGCTATGTGTCGTTCGGACGGCCGGTCAAGACAGGCCGTTCGGACACATGCGTCAACATGTCCCCCCAGTATTGCATTATCGGTTGAAGACCGATGGTGTAATACTTAAAGAATACCTTTATACCTTTTGGCAAGTGCTTTCTGATACACACATGTAATACCGGTATTGCATTGTTAGTAAAATATTGACGTAATACTTCAAAGGGTACCTTATGGCTTTTTGGCCTAGATCATTCGGATTAATGCTGTATTTGCCTTTCGGTTCGGCCGATGGTTTAATACTTTAAAGAGTTGACTTTGACACGACATGGCTTTGATGTGCGGAAGCTATCATTGTATCTTTCCCGATCCTCTCCTGGTTTACAACATGCATTCCTTGTAGTTCAGATTAATAATTGCCCTTTGTTCGCGTCCGTTTAATCCTATTGTGCCCGAGGGTTCCGATTTGCCAAAGACCGTTGTTATTCCTTTTGGGGATTAATTGCTGCGCTTGCCCGATGGGTCAGGGTATGCCGATGGTATTATATTTCAAACAAACCATGGGTTCACGCTTGACCCTTCCCGAAGGATATGCCGTTAGGATTGAGTATGTATGTACTGGTTTTACCGGGAGTTGTCTTGGCGCTTCTTCGAGCGTACCCCTTTTTTATACTGCTTAAAATTCTTTATTATTTTATGGTCATTTAATATAGATCGTAATTAATGAGCGCTGACACGCATGCGCGTGCCTAATACGCGTGCTGAGGTGTTGCCACGTCAGCACCTTGTTAGGTGTGACATTCCACATTCTGTGTTCTTCCTATAAATAGCGTCGCTGGTGTGTGTTTTTTACTACCGTAATTCCACATTCTTCATTGAGACGCCTTCCGGTATTATCTTCCGAACGATCATTGCAAGTCTGCTCGAGTGATTTTATCCGTGCGACTTTCGTACTGGTCTTTCGTCTGTAAAGGTACGTTCCGGTTCACCCATATCTTGTTTTTACTGTTGTTTGGCCGTATCCCTCTTTCCCTCGGTTAGACCATGTCGGTTCCGCCCGTTTCTACTTGTGAGGATTCCCCAGGGGTCAAGGGTTTTCTCCCAGAGTTTGTCATAGAGAGGTTCGCCTTTCGGTTGGACGAAGGGGCTGCGCGTAGGATTACATGGACTATAGAATACTGCCAAACCTATACCCGCGTCTGCCCCCGAAGGGTACGACGATGGATTAATTGCCGAATGATGCCATTGGTTTGTACTTGGAGTATTTTATTGGGGGTGGTTTCACTGTGCCTTTCTCCACATTCCTGTTGGTTGGAAATGTGACTTCTCCCTAATAGATAGACGTGCCATCCCATTTGCTATGCCTTAGGGACATCATCCTTCGGACATGTCGGATTCACATCCGGAGGGAGATTTTAGCACAGTGGGTGCCGATTGGCTGTCCCAGAATGTGATAGACCTCTTCCGAATTCTTCGGAGTCTTCTGTATGCCGTTGGACTCTCGTCTGAGTGGGATTATCCCGATTACCGGGTGGCCCTAAGGGATATTGAGGGAAGGGTTACAACCTTACAACCTTTGTTTCTGCCTTCGTTCGTTATTTTAGCTGTGCTTCGGCCGGGATGTATGCGCAGAGTTTTAACCGTTTGATGTTTTTGTTTTTTACAGCTATCACAATGTCTCAATACTTAAGGAAGCCCAAGGTTAGAAAGGATGTGCCTGTGGTCCAGAAGGATCAGCACCGAGAGGATCAGTCCCACGAAACGCATGTGGCCGCTCCCGCTGCTTCCCAAGCCGTCATCCCGGAGGAGACGGTCGAAACGACAAGGGTCGAAGTGCCTGACCCAAAGGTTTTGGAGGCCAGGAAGAGAAAACAGGACCAAAATTTTGTCCGGCCCACATCTCAGTCTCAACCACAGGGGACTAGACTCCGTCTTCATCCTGATTCGTTAGGTGGTGGTATGTTCCGAGAGGTTAAACGAAGTAAGCCAAATGAGGAGGCCGGTATGGCGGGTCCAAAAGAAAGCGTCAGTGCTTCGGCCGCAAGAAAACAGCCGGAGGGGCCCAATGCTTCGGCCGGAAGAAAACAGCCGGAGGGGCCCAATGCTTCGGCCGGAAGAAAACAGCCGGATATCCAAGGAGGTATCGGCGGGGGCTTCGCGTCGGAGACCACCGGCGCTGGCAAGTTTTTTTTTTTTTCTATTAGGAAGTGTTAATCCCTGTCCCTTGCCTTTGCTCCGGTAGTAGTTGTTACTTAACTTTATTATTCTCTCTTATGAAAAATGCAGGGGGTTCTTTCGCTGCTGCTCCTGATTGCGGAAAGGACAAAGTAACTGATGAAGATAACTCGGCATCTTTGCATGTGCCGATGTGGAAAGTGCGCAAGGATGACCGCTTGGACAACTGGGAGGTCTGTCGGGACTTGATGCTGAACCTACCGACTCCAAAAGAAGAGTCATTTTTGGAAGGTTTGGGGGATGCCGAGGCTGCTCAAAGGGCCTGGAAACTTTTGGGTATGGGGGCCGCTGCCCAGTCGAACTTGTTGCTTCGGTTAGAGGGCCTTCTTCATGATCACAATGAGTTGTATCGTGTTCACCAACACTGCGGAAACCTCGGAAAGAATGGGGGTGAGCTTAAACAGCTGAAGGTTGAGCATTCTACTTGCATGGTGAGGGAGTCGGAACTGATGGGACAGGTGAAGGAACTGGAGAAGTTGGTGGAGGACGAGAGGTTGGCCGCGGCGGAACGAATCAGTGCCTTGGAAGCTGATTTGGAAAAAGCTAAGGTTAATCTGAATGGGGAGGTGAAGGACAACTTGGCCCTTCGGGAGCAAAAGAAGGATCTTATTGCCCGGGTGGGCTGTACTGAAGGGGATAGGTTCAGGGTTGTCAAGGAGGTCATCCCGGAGGTCGTTCGTCGTCTATTGGGCAGCTACGAGTACAAGGAGCATTTGGCAGGACCTTTCAGCTTGTCCTCGCAATCTGGTTTCATGGAGGGCGTGATTGTGGGTCGCAAGCCGGAGGAGGTGGCCGCCATTTTGGCCAAGACGGAAGACCTGGATGCGGATGCCGCGAAGAAGCTCGACCCGTTGTATGACGGGTTGTTTACCGCAGAGTATCCATATATCAAGAAGATCAGCAGCTCCTACCTTAAGTCTCTTGATGAAATCCTGCAAATCTTCCCCGATCTTGATCCAACTTCTTCTCCCAAGAGTTTAACTGCCGGTGCCGCCGAGGGATCATCTTCCGGGGTTCCCGAGACCGGGGTTGCCAATGTCGAGGGTTCAACTGTTGGGAGGGATGAGTCGGCTCTCTGAATACTTAAACAATTTGGTTTAACTTGGTGTTGTAAGGCCTTCGAGCCAAGAACAATATATATTTTTTTTATATCCGGATGACTGTAATAATTTATGACAAATAATTCGTATGGCTTATTCGTTTATATATATCTATGACTGTTCTATATTTCGTACGTGCCATGTTTCATGCTTCGTGTTATTACTTTTGCTTGTTTCCGGAGTGATTTTCTCTTTTTGGTTTATTGGTCTCAGTGTTGCCTTGCCCTTTCGGATTTTACATCTCGGTTGACATGATGAGGTGCTCTTTCGGGCATTTGAACGAACCTATCGGATTTTGTGAACTTGCGATTATTAATGGTTGCCCTATCCTACTTCCCCCATTTCTTCCTTCATCATTTTTTTTTGTATATTATGTATGGTACTGCATGTGTGGAGTGGAATGGGACAGCTTAGATCTTCAAATGTGGCGTTGTTTCGGTTTGCTTGTCCGACTTTAGCTTTCTTACGGGTCATCCCTTCATTTTTTCCTTCATCTGTTTTCGACCCCCGACGTATGACTAACAATTGTTGTAGTTCGGCATTTGCCAGGGTTATGAATTGTACCACTTGTTTGTTGTTATCTTCGCTACTCGCGTAGCTTCGGAAGTACATATTTACATTGGAGCAACACTCTTTTGATTACGAACGTATAGCACTTGTTTGTTATTACCTTTACTATTTGCATAGCTCCGGAAGTACAAGTCTATGCATTTTTGAGCGGTTGTATGGTACCCCTTTGAACATTGACCACAAGAATCTCCGGAGGGGGCCAGCCTCTCGGAGGGATCACTTTTCACTTATGTTCAAAGTACGACAAATGATTCAACCTCTCCGCAGGGATCATGGCAACCCCTTTCCGGATATCAACCATCTTTGAACAATGACCACAAAATCTCCGGAGGGCGCGAACCTCACGGAGGGGCCACTTTCTAATTATGTTCAGAAAACAATGAACATTGATCACTAATCTCCGGAGGGCACGAACCTCTCGGAGGGACCACTCTCTAATTATGTTCGAAATATTACAGGTGGTTCAGCCTTTCCGCCAGGATTATGGCAACCCCTTCCTGGGTATCAACCATCTTTGGACATTGACCACACACTCCCTGGAGGGCGTGAACCTCTCGGGGGGGGGGGGCACTTTCTAATTATGTCCAGCATGTCAAGTATCCTTGAGATGTTCCTCAGAAATATTGCCTCCCTCCAGTGGTGGGGTAGCTTCTTCCAACGGTGGGACAATTCCCTCCAACGGTGGGATAACTGCATTTAATATTAAAAATAGTCAATGTCGGGTCTTTTTGGGAAGTCACAAGCATTTCAAGGAGGTATTGTATTTCATTAGCACAGTTAACATCAAACCCTTTCGGGCGTTACATAAGGTACAATGAACACTATTTATATGGACATTTTTTCCTTTTACAATTAGTCGTCCGTCATGCTCACGGCGCTTTCCTGCCCCTCCCTACTCGACTTGTGTGTTCTCATTCGGCAAGCTTCCGACCTTTTGAGGGGCTCGTACCTCTGGCGAATGGTGTTCCCATAGGTTTTGCTTCCCCGACATGCGAGATTACCTGTCTTAAGTTACGAAGGTATTTGCGTTCCTTCCGTTAGTTTGCACATAATCACAGGGTAGAATAAAATAGTAAGGTATTCCAGTGGTTATTTCGTATTGATGATTACCTGAGCCGTTACTCGTACCTTGGTAGGTCTGTTGGGGCTTTCTTGATCACAACACTGGTTCGCCTTTCTCCCCTCCTTTTTTCCAACGATGGGTTCCTTTCTTTGCTCCTGCGGTATGTCCCCTCGCTTTCCCTCCGGCGAATGAGCTCTTTCCCCGATTTCTCTTACTCTTGCAACAGGCTCCTCCCTTGTACCGTGATGCCTTCGCACTTTTATCCGAGTGACCAATGTTGCTATGCCGCCCGGTGTGGGAAATTTGACCATCGAATGGATAGTTGAAGGTACGGCCCGCAACTTCTTTAAACCGATGCGTCCCAGTATGGCATTGTAGGGGGAAGGCGAATCGATCACGGCAAATTCCAAGCTGATTTTCCGGGACAAATCCTGATTTCCGAAGCAAACTTCCAGGTCTATCACCCCTCGTGGTCTAACGGGTTTTCCCGTGAATCCCATCAAGGTTGTGTCAACCTCCTTCAATCGTGCCCTGACCGCCGGATCCAGACACTCGAATTGGCGCCCATACATTATTTCCATCGAGGCACCAGGGTCGACGTAGACCTCACTTATTTTCCTCCCCCCAGCTTCAATTTCAATTATCAGCGGTTCGTCTGACATCTTCTCTGGAAGAATGGCCGGGAAACTTACCGGAACGTTTATCCATTCTTCTATCTCTGTTTCTTCCATTTTCCGAGAGGTCTTAAAGCTTCGGATCATGTTGATTATTTTCCCTTTATTCCCTTGGTTGTTACCTCCTTGGCTAGTTTTCCTTCCTTTCCTGAGGTCTTTCACCAAATGGTCCAGCTTCCCTGTATTCAATGCAGTTCTTAACTCCTCCCTGAGTTGCCAGCAGTCGTCAGTGAAATGTCCTTTCTCCCCGTGATAGTCGCAATACCTGTCCTCACAATCCTTTTGTGGTTTTCCCTTTGTTGGAGGAGGCTGCGGTAACCTCAGCTGGTGTTCCGTTGCCAATATTTCCTTCGGTGTCTTCGTAAGGGTGTCCAAGTCTATCGGCCTCGTCTCATTTCGGCGGACATCAGTTCGGCGAGGGTCGGTCCTCCCAGCGTTACCGTACCTTGGAGCGACATAAGGTGTGTAGTAATCGTTCCTTCGCCCTTTGAACCCGGCCTTAGGGCTGTTCCGGCGGTAATCTCCAACAGAGGGTTTTGGTTGGTAGTCGCCCTTGTTGTGGTACAGGTTAGGCTGAGACTCCATTCTCTCTCCTTTCGGGAGTTCTGTTGTCCGGAAGGCCTCCTCGGAATGAACAAAATCATCGATCCTTTCCAACATCTCGTCGACAGTCTTAGGAATCTTATCCGAGAATTTCTTGGCTAACTCTGGGCAGTGGTGGCCATTCAGAAACGATCCGATTTGCATGATTTCTGGGGCGTCCGGGAAGTGGTTGGCCTCGCATATCCATCTTTCCTTAAAGTCTGGAAGGCTCTCGTTCGCCTTTCGGTGAATTTTATTGATCTCTGTAAGGTCCTTGGTGCTTATTCTTAACATACTAAACCTGTTCAAAAACCTCTTCTGAAGCTCGTCCCAACTATCAATGCTTCCGGTCGGGAGTTTATCAAACCATCCCCTGGCTTTCCCATCCAGGGTTTGCTGGAACATTCGACACCATACGGGCATGGGCCACTCTTCATGATTTCCTGCTCCGGTGAAACGATTGATGTGGTCGTCTGGATCGGTGGTTCCTTGGTAAAGTTTCAGGTTCGTCGGTATCTTGTGCTTGGGAGATGAGAACTCTATGATCCTTTTCGTGAACGGGCACTTGATCATTTCCTTGAATGGTTTGTTCAAATCATCATCCGCCTTTTTCCCCTTTCCGTAGGGTGACCCTCCAACATCTTCTTCCTCCGAATTTTCATACCCGTCGTCGAGCCTCAGCATCCTGGGGCTCACCAAGTTGCGATTTCCTGGTTGTTTGAACAACTCTTTCAAGGCCGAAAGATGACCTGTGATTAGGGTATGGGCATCTGGAGGATCTTGGTCTCCTCCGGATCCTCCGGCTCCTCCCGCGTTCCGGACAGGGGTGAAGAGGGGTGTAGTACCCGTCATCTCAAACGCTGGCATAGGACCTGTCATTCCGAACGTTGGTGTAGGACCTGTCATTCTAAACCTCGGGTAGATCGAGCAGAAGGTCCCACGGATGGCGCCAATTTGTTGAAGCAATTTCTTGCAACCACTTCAGACAAATAAATAGGGCCTACCGGTTGAACTCAGCTAGGGTTCTTCCGGGAGGCTTGGATGCTGATCCCTTCGGCTATTGGAGGTCCTCCGGGTATCTGCACACAACATCACACGTTAGGCTCGCCCCGGGTGTTATCCCAGGACCCACCTCCGGTGTGAGAGTAAGTATTTGATATTCCGAAAGGGCTATCAACTGTAGTGAGAAGTAAATGCGAGTAAAAACGTTAGTTGAGAGTAGTAAATGAGTTTAGTATTTATAGTACTCGACCTCGATATCTGGACTGGCGGCGCTGGATTTTCAGGAGACATGTCCCCGACATAATCCCGTAAATCCTGGGGCGGCGGCGGCGGTGTCTGCAGCTGCCATCTGTCAAAAGGTAAATGCCACCTGTCCTACTACTTACAGTGATACTGGCCGGAAGAGTCGTGTGCCCTCTGGTAGGTCCGGACGGCTATGTGTCGTTCGGACGGCCGGTCAAGACAGGCCGTTCGGACACATGCGTCAACAGTTAGCCAATTCCTCCATAGATCTTTGCATACCGGTCAAAGTACCTTCCATCATTGCAACTATAGTCTAAGTAGTTTCTTCATCAAGAACCACTACTGAACCAGCCATTTGAGGGTCCTACTACACTAACAAAATTCCTAGTAGCTATTACCATTTCTCACATACTTCAAGATTAAAAAAAAAAGATTAGCCGTACAACCAAGAATGTAAAGAATCTCTAATTTGATCAATTGATCACTAACAATTAGAGCAGAACGTATTTTGTGAAATTATGAATCCTACACGTACTACGTATTTGAGATTAGGAACATAATAGAACATGTTTTATACACGTATTTTGGATTAGGAAGGCTGCCCACAGTAAGGGATCCCAATCCCCTCATTTTTCTCTGCCACATCAGCTTTCTCTCTCCAGCGACCTACAGGCGATTAGGTGCCCCAGTAAGGGCGACCATGATCATTTTTTTTTAATCAAATCTTTTTAAAAACCAAAGAATGTATCCATGCATGCAATACTACTTCATACGTGTAATTCACATATAAGATGCAATACTACATACGTGTTATCTATAAGATGCAATGCTACTACATGTGTCCATTAACATGCAATATATATACTCCTTTGCAGTTCACCATCACCTTTGTAAACCAAAAAAAAAAAAAAAAAAAAAAACACAAGTGAGCTTCAGCGTGTACGTATCGATTATACACATGAAACAAAAGGTGAAAATGATAAGAACCAAGCTCTTGCAGTTCACCATCACCTTTGGTGTTATGTCACATGAAACAAAAAACAGAAACACAAGTCGATTATACACATGAAACAAAAGAATGTTTTTTTTTTTTTTTTTTTTTTTTTTTTTTTTTTTTTTTTTTTTTTTTTGGTTTGAAACGTTCACAACCAAAAGTTTGTATTCTTGTTTTTATTCTTTTGCAAAGCTTTACAACTCGATCGTGATGCTGACCATGTTGTGGTGATCGAATTGGGAGATCGAATCTCCACACTAAAGAAATCGATCGCCATAATCGATCCTCAATCCCCCGATCGATGCTACTGTGAGTAGCCGAACGTATTTTGATCGGAATGTAACTGTTCAATTGGATTTGATCAAAAAGTTGACCGGGAATTGAATTGAACGACGGTTGTACGGTGGATTTTGGTGGTTATGGACTTATGGTGCCAAGAAAGTGCTATGATACCAATTTGATACACACCACTAGGGATCACTTAAGATCTGTTAGTAGATTACAACTAAGTAGGATAACCAAGCAATAACAGACGGATTATCGAATCAGGATTGTATTATCAATTGGTGGATTTGTTACAATCAATATTTTCAAGATTGGGATCCTACCTACGATCGTTTTCGTCTTTGCAAGATCGTGATCGTAAAATCGGATCGGGATCCTAAGATCCTACTATAATGTCATTTTTTAATGATCTTTATAATATTATTCAAATATATAAATTATTATATATTATAAACAGGAAATTATATGAATACTTTATGAAAATGTTGTCCTAAATTATAATATGGAATGTTTAAGAAGAATTACACGTTGTTTTTTAAATTATATAAAAACATAAACCATAAATTTGTAGTTTTTTAGTTTGCGGTTCGAGAAAAGTAAGATCGGATCGGAGTAGATCTTAAGATCCTACAGTTAAGATCGGGATCCTATAAGATCTTAAGGTTGTTAAGATCCTATGTAGGATCCGGATCGTTTTTGCTTTGTAGAATCGTAAAATCGTAAGATCCTAAGACCAGGATCGGGAATTCGGGGTCGTGACAACTATGGTTACAATGATTATACAGAGATGATTAAAGAGAAAAAATGTTTACAAAACTTAAGCTATCTGAAAATGATTGAACAATTGTTTTAAAACTAGAAATGGGTGGCAAAGTCTCTTGGAGTTAGTTGTGGAAGATCCATATGCAACTTCACGAGCCATCAACTATATATCCAAAACAACTCTTAACACAAACTTGAATAATAATGAGGTAAAGGTATGTTACTATTTAATGACATTAACTCGAAAAATAAACCAAAAAAGTCTAGTGTAGTACAAGTCTTGTTATATACTTATATATGCTACATGAACCAAGTCAACGCATTGGTAAAATACAAAAGATCAATCAGGTTTCATAAAGGATATCTAGCAAACAAAAACCTGGTCATATGACTGTTTTAACACTACTAATCCCTTCTAAGCTCTGCAACACTTGTTCAATGGATGGTCTATCTCTTGGGTCCGGTTGAGTACACTTTAAAATAAGTTGAGCACACTTGTTAGCCGCTCGGGGTGGATAGTCAAGACCAAGAATCGGGTCAACTATATTCTTGACCATTTTCTTGTTGGGTAACATTGCCTCATCCATTCTACAAGATTTTGCTCGTTCTTAGGTCGAGTTGAAACTAGCTCCACGTTCGCTCGGTATAACTTTGTCAGAAAACTTGCTGGAAAGAAACCATCTATGTTGTTTTTTCTTCTTTCCACGCGATGATCCGTCCTTAACATCTGAAGTCAAATAAACATGTATACATTTTAGATATTAGTTATTTGCATCAAGTATCAACGACTCAACGTGCTTTTTCATTTGTCACGTTTTTGTCATTGTATTTCTTTATTTTATGTTTTGTATATATGAGTCATTAAAAGATGGTTTTTGTCTTGTTTGAGTCTTTTAGTTGCAAAAAAAAGCCTTAAAATCGGAATTTTATAAATGAGGAACTTTTATTTTAAAAATTTTTAATTTATATACAATGTTAAAGTTTTGTATACAGTTGTTTAGTTAGAATAAGGGTTACAAAATGACACAAACGATATTTTAATAACTCGTCTCTACAAAAGGAAAGTAGAATGGCTAAAACATGGCGATGTGAAAAAGTACATTGGTTTTCTATGCAAATAACCCAAAAGAAATAGATGAAAACTTACCAGGTCTTACAGGGGTTTTGACAGGCAAGATAATTCATAACATTCTTGATAATGTCATGTATGAACTTGAAATTATTTGTTCACCATTGTCGTAACGACTACATACTAAATAGTCCCTTCTTTCTTGGAACGCGAATGCAGCCTCAAGTGCGACTACTACTTCACTCATAGTTGGACAGTCTTTAGGACGAGTCTGTAAACATTTTACAGCAATTTCCACAAATGCTTTTAAATACTCAGGAATAATTTGGATTTTCATCCTTGAGCAACGGGTTATTCCCGTCAGGTTTGGGTCCATTATATCGTTCAAAGTTCCTTCTTTTATGTTCCGTTGGGCCCATCCAACTAGTCCAAGTTCGTCGTCTCCAAGACTTGGATCAACAGCAGGCCTCCCACATAATACTTCTAATAGTGAACAACCCCAAATGAGTAAACATCAGATTTCCTTGTTAATCTACGTGTCAAGAAATAATTCAGATCAAAATAACCAAACGACCCTTTGACATCAGTGCTAACATGAGTACACGGTTGATCAAAAGGACCAATTTTCGACACCCCAAGATCAGATACTCTAGCTGCCATTGTAACACCCCGTGCCCGCTTAGACCAAAATTTAAAACTTTTTATGCGGAAATACTTGAACTAAAACTGACCCGCTGTTACTCTTTCATGAACTGACAAAAATCTATAAACATACAGACCATGAGACTAATTTTAAATGAAACTAGACTCAATTACCTTCAAAATGACGGGTGGCGCGACCCGTGACGACTTACGGATTAAAAGATATGATTTTTACAATTTGACGGGTTATGCATTAACCCATTTACACTACAAACCATCTATACCAATTCATTTTCCCACCAAACTTGGCCAACATCATTACTTTAACATATAAAACAAGTTCCATAAAACATTGACCCGTTTACACCCCAAAATGGGTACTTTTACACTTTTGCCAAACACCCCCTTAACTCTGACCCTAAACACATAAAACATACTTTGACCCATCGGTTGACCACCAAATCGGTAGGACAACCTTAACATACCATTTGCCACACGGCTACACTATACCAACCAATAAAAGACCAACGGGGGTACAAACTTTACATACGAGCTCGGTATTCTACCTAAGCTCCTAAATACATATTACCTTCATCCTCGCATAACCAAACCTTTATCCTTTGTCCAAGCTTTTCATAATAGCATACAACCTACATAATGGTTAGGCAACTAAACCATAAGCACAAAGGCTTAGTAAGTAAAACGACCATAACACATCATTATACTTCAATCCACACATAGCATCGTATACATAAAACACTTACTCGACGGCTTACTACCCAAGTCTCATCTAACACATAACATCAACATATTCCATAACATCAACTCATCACATAAGCTTCATTCATGGCATCACATAAGCATATTCCAAGTCCATATCTCTTGACATCAAACATACATAACACATATATGATAGATATCCATATAACACATGTTATCATCATTCTACTTACCTTAGCTTCCAAAGCTAAGCATAACATCAATATCCCACCATTCTTAACCTCTAACCATCATCATCATCCTTTACAATTATCAACACCTAATAACATAATAAACAATAACATAAACAAGGGTTAACATAACCCATTAAACATACTCACCTTTCATTCTACATCATCATATGATCATATCTTGATCATATGATGAAAACCCATTTAATCCATACATCTTAACCTCGTTAGAAATCAAGGATGAGTGGATCAAAGATAGTGGATGCTCAAGAAACATGACGGGAAACAAAAATCTTTTCTCAACCTACCAAGTGTATGACGGAGGTAATGTCACATTCGGTAGCAAGTTTAAAAGTAAAATCATCGGAAAAGGTACAATCTCTCATGACTCTCTATCTATTGATGATGTTGCTCATGTAGATAATTTAGGATTTAATTTACTTAGTATAAGTCAATTATGCCGCAAAAAGTATAACGTCCTTTTCAGTGAAAATAGAAGTAAAATACTTAAAGATGGCATAACCGTAGGAAAAAGGTATTTTAAAGAATAATGTCTATGTTATGAAATTAGATAAAACACCTAAAGATAAATCATGTCTTACCTCCTTGGACGAAAACTCAACTCTATGGCATCGACACTTAGGTCATGCAAATATGAGGCTTATTCAATCCTTATCTTTCAAAGAACTCGTTAGGAACCTACCCAAGTTGAAATATGACCAACACTTTTGTGATGCTTGCAAAATTGGGAAACAAGTACGTAATAGCCATAAGGCTAAAAACTTGGTATCTACATCTAGATGCCTAGAATTATTACATATGGATTTGTTTGGCCCGTCGGCTATACAAAGTTATGGAGGAAATTTTTACACTTTAGTTATTGTAGACGATTACTCTAGATATACATGGACAAAATTTTTGAAAACTAAAAATGAGGCATTCGATAACTTTGAAATTCTAAGCAAGAAAATTCAAAATCAAATAGGAAGTAACATAGTATCTATTAGAACTGACCATGGTCGAGAATTTGACAATGAAATCCAATTTGAAAATTTTTGTGATAATAATGGAATAACTCATAATTTCTTGGCTCCTCGTACACCTCAATCAAATGGTGTAGTAGAACGTAAAAATAGAACAATTCAAGAAATGAGTAGAACTATGTTAAATGAACAAAACATACCTAAAAAGTTTTGGTGTCACGCTGTAGATACTTCCACATATATCCTAAATAGAGTTTTAATTAGACCATTTTTAACTAAAACCCCCTATGAAATTTATCGAGGCAAAAAGCCTACATTAGGATATTTTAGAGTTTTTGGAAGCAAGTGCTTCATTTTAAACACTAAGGATTATCTCACCAAGTTCGACCCAAAGTCGTATGAAGGTGTATTTCTTGGGTACTCACAAAACAGTAAAGCATACAAAGTATTAAACAAGGAAACATCAAGAGTCGAGGAATCATTGAACGTAACATTCAACGAAAGTCCACCTCCCTCTAAGACATCACCTTTGGTAGATGATGACTTAGTTGAAAGTCAAATGGCTAAAGATATAGAAAACATTGAAAATGACAATGAACCTATAAAAGGAGAAATAGTCAATATCAAAGAAACAAAAAGTCATCCATTAGAAAACGTCATAGGAAAACTTAATGAAAGAACATTAAGATCCAAAGCTCAAAATGAAAGTAATTATTTTTGTTTTATTTCAACTGTTGAGCCTAAAAATATAAACGAGGCAATAAAAGATGAATCTTGGGTAATTGCTATGCAAGAAGAACTAAATCAATTTATTAGAAATGATGTTTGGACATTGGTCCCTCCACCTAAAAACCAAACCATAATCGGCACCAAATGGGTCTTTAGAAATAAAATGGATGAAAATGGTATTGTATCTAGAAATAAAGCTAGGCTAGTAGCTCAAGGCTACAATCAACAAGAAGGTATAGATTACGATGAAACTTTTGCACCCGTAGCTAGACTTGAGTCTATTAGGGTATTACTTGCTTATGCATGTGCACATGATTTTAAGCTATTTTAAATGGATGTCAAAAGTGCTTTCTTAAATGGTTTTATAAATGAAGAAGTATATGTTGCACAACCTCCCGGCTTTGCCGACTTTGAAAAACCAAATTATGTTTTCAAACTTAAGAAAGCTTTATACGGACTTAAGCAAGCACCAAAGGCTTGGTATGATCGACTTAAGACCTTCCTAGTTGACCATAAGTATACCATGGGCCTAGTAGATAATACTCTCTTCACCAAGAAAAAGGGATCACATATTATTATTGTCCAGATATATGTGGATGACATTATATTCGGTTCAACTTGTCAAGAGTTATGCAACGATTTCTCAAAAATCATGCATGACGAGTTTGAAATGAGTATGATGGGGGAACTAAACTTTTTCTTAGGTCTCCAAAAAAAATAATTAGAAGATGGGATATTCTTCAACCAATCAAAGTATATCAAAGATATGCTTAAGAAGTTTGGTCTTGAAGACTCAAAACCCATGAAAACACCCATGTCCTCCGAAACCAAACTCACAAAGGATGAAGAAAATGAATCCGTAGATAGCACTAAATATAGAGGAATGATTGGTAGTTTACTCTATCTTACGGCTAGTAGGCCTGACATTATGTTTAGTGTTTGTCTATGTACACGTTTCAAGAAGATCCAAAAATGTCCCATCTTGAAGCCGTTAAACGGATATTTAGGTACATCAAAGGGACTACACACTTAGGACTATGGTTTCCCAAAGGAACAGGTGTAGAAACCATAGTGTATACCGACTCAGACCATGCCGGTGACTATGTTGATAGGAAAAGTACTAGCGGTATTTGTACTTTTGTAGGATTTTGTCTCACATCATGGTTCGCTAAGAAACAAACTGCCCTCGCAATCTCAACAACAGAGGCAGAGTATGTATCTGCAGGAAAGGCGTGTCAACAAGCACTATGGATGAAACAAGCTCTCGTTGACTACGGAATTGAACTGAACAACATTCCCATTCTTTGCGACAACAAAGGTACTATTGATCTAAGCAAAAATCCAGTCCAACATGCTAGAACCAAACATATTGAAATACGCCATCACTTCCTTCGCGACAATGTACAGAAGGGAATCATCTCAATTGAGAAAGTTTCCTCAGAGGACAACATTGCCGATATTCTCACAAAACCTCTAAAACGAGAACCTTTCAACTATCTTAGACTTGGATTAGGATTAATGGAACCTAGTGATTAGGTAAAACATTAGTGTAAATATTAGTTTAACCAAACTCGACACTAAACCAAAAATTGCGTTCTGATCCGCGGAACCAATCGATAACAAAGGCGGATCCTTTGTTTTGGATCCGCTGGATCCGTCGCATGCACAGCCAAGTTTATTATTAAATAAACAAGAACAAGTACTATTCATTCCTCACTCCAAAACATATCACCCTACTGTATTCGACACACACTCAATCTCCATCATAATTTAGACCATTTTCTTCTACAAATTTGTGCTTCTAACACCACTGTAAGTATTCTTATCATGTTTATACTCCTGATCTGCGTCTAGGATTTCTATTTCATGCACAAAACCAAAACTTGGGGTATATGCATAATCCTTGAAAAATCATGAAGCATATTTACTGTATCATACTTAAAAACATGTTTTTCTTAGTTAGGAATTACATCTCATAGCACATTGTCTTAATTTAACAAAAACCCCATGAAAATTTACTTACTAAAACCTTCTAACGAATAGGTAAAATGATCTTTTCGAACATTGTTCATACAAATGCAAAAACGTTATCTTTTAGACATCACTTGCATAATGTCTCTTGAATGCTAAAGAGAATACATAATTAATATGTATTTTCGGGTACATTCAACCGTAGCTACATTGAAATAGGAGCGTTTGGGTTATCTCTCGTTTTTAACACAAAACTTGCATAAACTAAATTTTCATGCATCAAAAAGGGTCGAGATAACCGCACCTCCACATTGTCCCCATGTTGGCACACACTAGAAATTTTACACTTACTTTGATCATTTCAACTAAAACTATGTAACTTTTGTAATTAGGAAAATCATGCCTCCCGCAACAAACTACGATCACAAAAGAACCGTTAACTACTTACCCGAAGTCCACAAAACCAAAGGTCTAACCAAAGCCCAAGTCGACATTTTCAAAGCCTTAGAGAAAAAGTATGTCCATGAGGGTAAAGCCGTAGATTCCTCGTTCTATGAAGGAACCCAACTTAGGGAAAACTTAGCCGCAATTCGATTTGACACTCTTTTAGATATAGATGAACAAATCATTCCTAGGTTCATTCTTGAGTTTTATGCTAGTGTAGGTCTCAGTTCGAGTGACCAAGGTTACTTAAGTCTTCACTTTATGTTAAATGGAAATCATATCAACATCCCTCTTGATCAATTTGGTGAGGTCTTGGGCATTCCAAATCAAGGGACATGTATTTACTCGGACAAATGGTCTTTAACTATCTTAGAATCCAATCTCGATAGGACGGCACCATATGTCACTCCTCTCGCATCAAAAGAAGTGCTTAGGGAACATCTCTTCATTCCTAAGAACAAGCCCACAAGGATGTATCGTGGCCGTGAAGTTGCTAGAGACCCATTTATCATGGAACTAAATGAACTCAAGCCCGAATTCAAGAAAATGGAAGAGGTCTTAAGGGCCAACGTAATGTGTACGGTAGGGAACCGTGATCACATAAATGCGTGCTTGTGTCATTTGATGTTCAACATCTCAACTCGTCAACCCTTCAATCTTGCGTATTATGTTGCTAAAAGGATGTGTGACATTCCGATTCAAGGCAAGATTGCATTGCCTTATGGAATGCTCTTGACTAGACTCTATAGAGCTTTTGCACCTGTCCGTCCAAACTCCTTAGGATTTGTCCTAGAATACACAGAGATCCCACACACTTTCGTTCCCTTAATTAACTTTAGAGTATCAGTTGATAAGGGAAAACGTCCTCGTGCACCAACATCATCCTCATCATCTTCAATGAGTGAAGATGATGGTTTGCCAAATTCTAGGATTCCTCCCCCGAATACTTGAGCCATCTTCCTCCAATTCCAAATGAATCCGCTGAGTATCGCAACATTAAAGGAATGGTCAAGAATCTTGGTCGTTGGATGATGAAATTGCACAAAGGTATGAAGAAGTTGAAGAAGAAGCTTAGTTGAAGGAGTGTTTAGATTTGAACAATGTTACACAGTGTGATGTTAAACTTGTATGTGTCTCGACTTTATCTGATAATACTTGGTATGTATGTGTAATAACTAACATTTGCAGGTAGATAACCCTCATGGTTATCAATTTTCCGGGTTATAGCCTATGTTTGGCATAACACCTAAAAAGGTAAGTTTCTAAGAACGGATTAATCTATGATCAATCGTATGTTAATATTATCATATTTAGTTGTTTTGTTATATATATTAGTTGTTAAATAAGTTCTAGGAGAATTTTCGGGTTTTCGTCGAAAAACGCGAAAAATGACAAGTCTTCTGTTTAGTTTTAGTATTAGGGACACGGATCCGGCGGATCCCAAAACTTGGCTCCGCCAAGGGTTATCGTTGGTTCCGCCATCAGTCAACCTGCGGATTTGGCGGATCGCATAAATTGGATCCGCATTTGATCCAATTTGGATCCGCAGGTTCCACAATAAAATCCTTAAACTTTTTCGACTCATCTCGATTCTTAAATCTTAGTGTTTAGTCTTATTTAGGAATAATTCAATGCTTATAAAAAAACTTAGAACCGTTTAGAAATTCTTAGAAACTTAGGAACAAAATTTCCCACCAAAATTTAAATTTTTGAATTTTAGGTGTGAGTTACCAAACTAATACAAAGAAGGAACCCTTTTTGGAGATCCGTCAAATCCGTGGAAACATCAAATCATAAGATTATCCACTATCTCCAGGTATTTACTGCAATATCCAGACATATTACTCAACCCAAGCTCAATGGATTGACTTCCTTGATATGACCTTCATAAATCTTTGCTCCAAATCATTAGCAACCAACATTCTTCATTGGATTCACATCACTTCCAAACACAAATTTCCATGATCCTTCTGTCTATAAATTGTGATCTAAACTTGTAACAAAATTCACACCTTCATTTTCTTCTCCTGTACTTATTAGTTACCTAATTCAACAATGACAAAGTCAAACAACTCCTCCACATCTAAGCCACCAAAAAGGACAGCCCGTATTAGTATGAAACCTTGTTGTCTCATCAACATCCACAATTCATCCTCAGAAGAATCATCACCACTAAACATCTCCTCACCAATTGCTAGTGAAAATTTCCTTACCTATTCTACTCCAACTCCCTCCCATGTAGTCATAAAAACACCACCTCCTACCATCACTCCAGTAGGAACCACACCACCACCCGCTCCATCACAGTATGAGAAATCTCAATCATCACCAAGCTCACCAAAACTCCAACCCATGGAACTCTTTAGGACACCACCAACATCTCCACAACCATATCTTGAAGAGTTAGAAGATCTTCCACCTACATCCACCAATCCTCCACCAATGAGTCTTGAAAACTTAGAACCCATGCTATTCCATCCTCTCCATCCGGATATTCATGGTCCTCTATACCGTGAAACACCACAACATCATTCCCAAATACCACCACTATCACCAACTTCAACACTCATCGCCATAGATGAGGCAATGTGGAACAACATTCCTCAATCCCAAGAATAGATAAGTGCGGAGTTAACACAACTCTATGCTTTCTCGGGTATGGTTGACCATCGCCTTCATGAAGCCATGGACATTCAAAACATCCTAATGAACTCCCTCCAAACAACACCACCAACCAATGAACAACAACAACAACCATCTAACAACAACAACAACCAACCACCACCACCACCACAAAACTTGGAGCCAAGTCTTCCTCCCGGTTTTTCAAGTCATGATTGCGCGCATTGTGAGAGAACATCTCACTTGGCCCAAAGAACCAACATTTTGGTCCATGAGCTTCAAAACGAGATGAGGTTCATCTTAAACCATGTTCTCGAATGTCTCAATGCCATCTCTCATCCTCCTCAATAGGAGCTTTCTAGTCTAGTGGTTATTGGTTTAGGACTTTTTATTTCTTTCTAGGATGTATTTTTATTGTACTTGTAACATCATTTCATCATTGTGACTTTTCTCACAAAATTTTCAATATCTATGAATGTGATGTTTTATGCTTATGAGTGATCAACATATTGCATATTATCATTATCTTTGATAACTAACATCTTTATATAGCTTGTTGTACTCTATATCATGATTGCTTTAGGTACAAATAATCATCAGACACTTACTTTGACTTTTTAAAGTCAAAACATATTAAAAGGCTTGTTTGGAAGAACACTTCACATGCATTCTACTTCTTCATTGAAGTTATTCATCACTAACACTTCATTTGCAGCATATCATACCCTTCAAAAGTATACGTTGGTACTCGAATAATAGGGAGTATACATCGAGGGGGAGCATTTCATGATAATTTCATTTTATAACCATTTGTTTTTTAGGTACATACATCATTTACTTGTTACTCCTTCTAGGGGGAGTATAAAACAAGGGGGAGCTTTAAAGTTCTCAAAATTACATTCCGCTACGCTACTCTTTTTGTTTCGACAAAAAGGGGGAGAAAGGACTAAATTTGCATTAACTGTGATTCATCACAGTACATACACTTTTACAAAACTTTTCTTTAATAAACAAACTTAATATATATTTTTAAGAACTCATGCTATATTTATTTTCTTGCTCAAAAATATACCTTATGTTTTGTCATCAACAAAAAGGGGGAGATTGTTAATACAAATATCGTCCCAAAAACGTTATTTATATTTTTGATCTTTACTTAGTTTTGTTAATGACAATTACAAGGTATATCTTTTAGCAAATTATAAATACTAGCTTAAGTCTCTTAAGTACACATTTTACATTTCACAAAATAACCAAGAATTACAAGTTTGCTTATTTAGTAACTTGTTTCCTTAAAAGGAAACTTTAATTCTAAAAATATTCCATGACATCATTGCATACATCACATATAATATCTTTGTTAGATTGTGATATATCTTGTTTAGATTTACAAGTTACATAGTTGACATTTGAGGATTTTGGATGATTTGGTAAGATATGGAAGATTTGGAAAGATACACCAAATCTATTAGCTGTCAACACCCACGGATCCAAGTCCAATGAAAGACGGATCCATATTATGGGATCTGTGGGATCCGTCAGCTGGATATCAGCTTGTCTATAGATAGCAAGCTGATCATTTGGCTTTCTCATCACTCATATAGCTTAAACACACATATTCATTCAGTATATATCTTACTAACATTATTCATACTTGCATTTCACTTTGATCTTCCTTTTTGTAGAAAAGAGATTAAGCTTTTGTTGGATCGATATACTCTGACCAAACTAACTTGTAGCTTGTCTACGGTTTAACAACTTTGAATAAATTCAAAACTATTAATAATGAAACACTGATATACTTTGCTAAGTATGCGGAATCTACTTCAACAAAGCTAAGAAGAATTAATAAACGACTTTGAATATTATTAAAACCTTGAACCTGCTTTCTTACACAGATTCACTAACAAACTCTAATCACTAATACTTCTAACAATCGACTAATACTTCTCTCTAATCACTTATAATTGTATATCTAAAATCATATCTCTAATGCCAACCTAGGGATCCTTTTATAGGCACAAGGAAAACCCTAGTCGGTTTACAAACTTGAATGACAAGTAATTCTAACTATAACTCTAATCTAATACGAACATTCTAGAATTACACATTAGTCCTTAAACTATTTGCATAGCAGTCCTTCAACGAGCAGCAGTACTTTAGTCGAACAGCAGTACTTTGACTTGAGTAGCAGTACTTTGACTTTCAGCAGTACTTTGATATTTCATAGCCCAACAATCCTCCCCAAACTTGAATTCTACTTGCTTGATTTCAAGTTCCTTTGTATGTCTTTAACTTCAACACTTTATCTTCAAGGAAAGGTTGTATCTTTGAAATCTGTCTCGTTGTTGTTTTGTCATCATCAATGCAATTAGTATCTTCAATCTTCATCAGCAACAATTCTTTTCAGCATCATATCTTTTCAGCAACTCAGCATCATATTGACAATAGGTACATCAGATCTTAAAAGTTCCATACTATTCTCATCACTTCCAGGTGTGTTAACTCCTGTGAGAGGTGAATCATCGAAAACTTTAATGGATTTTGATGTCTCTTTACCAAAGCCATTAACTCTGGAGTAGCCAATGTTTAGATTTAGGAAAAAACCATGGTACATTGATAACCATATGATTTTTAGCAAATCATCAGCTATCAACGGATTTGAGTAGTCTTTACCAAATAGCCGTTTGCTTTTGGACTAGCTAGTTCTTTTAGTACAATCACTACCATGGTGAACTAATTACCATATAATGATTTTCCACAGCCTTTACCACAAAGCCATTATCTTGTGGGCTAGCCAACTCTTCACTAATATAGATATGGTGAGTTGAAAACCATACAATTTTTAGTAAATTGCCAACTAAAAACGGATTTGATAATCACATCAGAGCCGTACCCTCATGATGAGTCAAACTCTTTCTTGTTTATTAAACATGGTGAGTTGATTACCATTTGTTGTGTAGTACAAGTACTAACACCATACTGTTGCTTCCAAAACCATTTGTTGCTGTTTAATCTTTGTGCTTCAAAATGTTTTTGCACTTATCAAAAATTACTGATTTTATCAAAAGACTTTACTGGTTTTATGCTGCAAGCAGTACTTTGAGAAAGTACTGTCTGACTAGCAGTACTTTGAAAAAAGTACTTATTTTTTCAAAAGATTTATATAATAATTAAACCATACCAGTAGTTATGCATTAATCATCAGATTCAGTTGTCCACTTGATAAACAATTTTATGACCATCAATGCTACTTCATCCTCTTGTTCCACTTCCATGCCATGCTCTAGCATCCTGATCATCAGATCTCTTGTGAGTGGATACCTCTGTTCTGCTAGCATATGAATCATAGTGCCATCTTCTAACTCCAAAACATGTATTCCAACTGATTCAAAGAATCTCCATCTGTTAATCTCCCAGTTATCTTGATTTTCCCACAAAGTACTATCCTTTGTTTCTTCTGTCTCCCAGATTGTTGTGAGATCTCCTAACAATATCAAACCTACTCCTTGTGGTGGAATATGCTCAAAATAAGTTTGTACTTGGAGATATAACTGAAGCATATCATCTCTATCAATCAGATGTAATATATCCCACAATGAATTGAATACTCTAAAACTTCCATCTTGTCTATGAAAGATCAGATAATTTCCTTCTTGTGATTCTACAACTGAAAAAGTAGATATCTTGGACTTCTTATCAGTATCTTCTTTCAATTTTGGATTTTCAAAGTCAACAACTCTAAGATAATTCCTTAGCTCATCAACTGTGTCTGTTCTTAATTCAACGGCTTCCTTGAACTTCTTTGATGGCTGTTCATCAGTTGTTCTTTTCCTCTTTGAGCTCCTTGTAACAGCTCTTTCCTTTCTTTTATCTTCAAGCTCCTTATCTTCAAAAGAAATAATGCTTGCAAGATCTTTTTGAATAGCTTCTCTAACAGCATCATACAGATCCTTCATCTCTGTATATGTCAATCTGACTAAACCTGTATATCCTCGACCTTTCAAATAAGCCATCATATCATTCCTTTCTCTAGCTTTACTAATTGGCCTTTGTGATTGAACAATCTTCCTTGATTCTTCAGCATCTATCTGAGCTTGCAATAGTCTAGCTGCTTCTTCACCTTTGGCAATCTGAATTTCTCTTAATTGTGCCAAAGTCATCTTCTTCTTCTTCTTTTCTACCAAAATCCCTTTACCTTTATCTTTTGGATCTATCTCTTGTGTAGGTTGAGAAGAAGTATGATGTTGTTGTTGTTGTTCAACCTCATGAATACTGATGCCTCTTTGACTTGACATATTAAGCATAATGTCAGCAATTGTTTCATCATCACTGTTAGTATGAGCTATAACATCTTCTTCCTGAGCTGGTTTAGAAGGGCCAACTTCCTCTTACTAAAGCCTCCCCTCAAATGTAGCCTAATAGTTAATCATCCCAATGCTCACAACTAAGTGGTTGAATCTTGAAACATCAAATCCCTTAGTGAGTAGATCAGCTACATTATCATCTGTATGAACCTTGACCACATTTATAAGCCTGTGCTCATAACAATCCCGAATGAAGTGATGCCTAATCTGAATATGCTTGGTCTTGGAGTGATAAACTGGATTCTTTACAATGCAGATGGTACTCTCATTATCAATATTGATAGGAGTATTTTTGAAATTGAATCCATAATCCAAGAGTTGATTTTGCATCCACAAAACTTGTCCACAACAGCTTGCAGCAGCAACATATTCTGCTTCAGTAGAGGAGGTTGCAGCAATGGTTTGCTTCTTACATTGCCAGGAAACTAATCTTCTTCCAAGATATTGACATCCTCCTGAGGTTGATCTTCTATCATAATTATCTCCTGCATAGTCACTATCTGAAAAAGCTTCCAAGTGAAAAGGTGACTCCTTAGGATACCATAATCCTAACTTTGGTTGATGCTTGAGATATCGAAAAATCCTCTTGACTGCATACATATGTGAAACCTTGGGTGTAACCTGATATCTTGCACACAAACATACAGCAAACATGATGTCAGGTCTTGATGCAGTTAAGTACATAAGACAACCAATCATAGATCTATAAAGCTTGACATCCACAGCTTGTCCATCTTCATCCTTGCCTAAGGGTTTATGGTTATCAATGGGTGTGGTGGCAGGCCTAAGATTTGGAAGGTCAAATCTTTTAAGTATGTCTGCAACATACTTTTCTTGGTTAATGAAGATTCCATCTTTTGTTTGTTTAACTTGAAGTCCCAAAAAGAAGGTTAATTCTCCCATAGAACTCATTTGAAACTCCTTCTGCATAAGATCTTCAAATTCTTTCACCATAGACTTCTTTGTTGCTCCAAATATAATATCATCCACATATACTTGGACTAACATAATGTCTTTCTTATCCCTTTTGATAAACAAAGTCTTATCAATTGCTCCTCTCCTATAACCATGTTGTGATAGAAAATTTGAGAGTCTCTCATACCAAGCTCTGGGAGCTTGATGAAGGCCATATAGTGCCTTGATCACCTTATAGACTTTGTTTGGATGTGCAGGATCTTTAAAACCAGGAGGTTGTTTAACATAAACTTCCTCAGAAATTGTGCCATAAAGAAAAGCACTTTTCACATCCATTTGGTAGACAGGAAATCCCATGTATGATGCAAAGGCAAGAAATAACCTTATTGCCTCTATCCTTGCAACAGGAGCAAACACTTCATCATAATCCACTCCTTCTTCTTGGCGATATCCTTGTACAACCAATCTAGCTTTATTTTTGATAACATTCCCTCTTTCATCTCTTTTGATTATGAAAACCCATCTTGTACCGATGACTCTTTTGCCATCTGGTAAATCACATAATACCCAGACTTCTTGAAGCTTGAATTGTAGAAGCTCCTCTTGCATGGCTTCAACCCAACTTTCATCAGCTAAAGCTTGAGCTACCTTCTTGGGTTCTTCTTGAGATAGAAAGCAAGCAAACAGGCATGTTTGTTGATCCTTGTGATTCATCCTGTTTTGTTTGCAAAAAAAGCTAAGTAAAGCAGTATGTTGCTTAGAAAGTCCTTTAACTTTGTTCCTTGTAACCACTCCTGAAGAGGGTGATCCAATAATGTTACTTTGAGGATGAGCTTTATGAACTCTCAATGTAGGAGTTGGTGGTACTGGAAGATCAGACTCCAAGTTAGTAAAATCAATCCCTTCATTGGAGAAAATACCTTCTGGATTAAACTCATCATCAACTTCTTCTAATTCAGGAATGTTAGCATTATCCAAATCATCATCATCAACATTGGAATTATCAGCATTGTTCCAATTTGATTGCTCTAACACACCAGAAGTACTGTCAAAAAGATCAGCAGTACTTTGATCTAAAGTACTGTGGACAGTATCTTGAAATACACTCTTTTTCTTTGCAGCTTCATAAGCCTTCCTTTGTTCATCTTCATAGGATTGGGCTATAGTTTCTTGAAAAAGCATCCTATTAAGTTCATCTTGTATTGCTTGATCTTCATCAGATACTGTATTAGTTGGGTGAGCAGTACTTTGTTCCTCATCAGTAACTTCAGGTTCTTTGTCAGGAACATCTTCTGGTGTAACATTGACTCCATGAACAATGTACTGTGAATCATCTTCTTTGTGATTAGCCTGATTCTCTTCTCTAACAGGAACATAATTCATAGATGGAGTGAACTTGAGATCAAGATCAAACATCCAATCAGGACCTTTACCTTTCTGAGTTTCCTTATCTTCCAAAAATTCAACATGAAGACAGTCTTGTACCTTTTTGGTATTCCTGTTATAAACTCTAAAACCTTTGCTATTTGTACAATAACCCAATAGATATCCTTCATCTGACTTACCATCAAATTTTCCCAAAGAATCAATAGTATTTAGAATAGTCAGAGAGCAGCCAAAAGGTTTTAGAAAACGAATGTTTGGTTTCTTTCCCATTAGTAACTCATAAGGTGTCTTCATCTGAGGTTTAGTTACTGAAACTCTATTTAACACA
Source organism: Artemisia tridentata subsp. tridentata (assembly GCA_021014915.2). Lineage (NCBI taxonomy): Eukaryota > Viridiplantae > Streptophyta > Magnoliopsida > Asterales > Asteraceae > Artemisia > Artemisia tridentata. Next base: position 400,937,292 of record CP139508.1, read on the forward strand.
TAGCAAGCAGTACTTATGGCTTCAGCCCAAAAGAGAATAGGTAATTGGGAATCTGCAAGCATTGTTCTAGCTGCTTCTATCAAAGTCCTGTTCTTTCTTTCTGCAACACCATTTTGCTGGGGTGTTCTAGCAATGCTAAACTCTCTCTTGATCCCTTTCTTGGCACAGAATTCATCCATATGCTTGTTCTTGAATTCTGTTCCATTATCACATCTAATACCTCTTACTTTGAGTCTTAATTGATTTTCAAGGGCTACTATCAGGTCATGAATAGCATCAAAGGTTTCATCTTTGAATCCCAAGAAAAAGACCCAACTAAATCTGCTACAATCATCTGTCACAACCAAGCAGTACTTCTTCTTGTTTAAACTCTCTACTGAAACTGGTCCAAACAGATCCATGTGTAGCAACTCCAAAGTTTCTCTAATATCTCTTTCCCCAAGCTTCTTACATGAAGCTTTATGTTGTTTACCCTTCTTGCAAGCCAAGCATGAATGATCAGTCTTGAATGTTTTGGAAGGTAAACCTCTAACTAAATTTCCTTTGACCAGCTTGTTGATGTTCTTAAAATTAACATGACCAAGTCTTCTGTGCCACAGATGTGCTTCTTCCAATGATGCCTTTGCTACTAAACATGTTGCTCTTCCAGCAGAATTGAGACTCTTTAAGTCTAAACTGTACACATCATTGGTTCTTGGTACTCTCAATGTTACCAAGTGATCATCAACAAATTTGAACTCAGGGGAGAGAATGAGACATTCTGTATCAGTGAACAGAATTGGGTACTTCTTGTCACAAATTTGAGATACTGACAATAGGTTGAACTTGAGCTCCTTCACATATCTAACATTCTCAAAATCAATACATCCAGCCTTGATTGTTCCTTTGCCAGTGATTCTTCCTCCATCAGGATCATTACCAAATGCAACTCTTCCTCCATAATATGCCTTAAAATCTGACAGGATCTCCTTGTCCCCTGTCATACTGCCAGAGCAACCACTATCAACAATAATATGATCTTTAAGCTCCTCTTCTGGGTTGCCCTGCACAGTTAAAAGAAAGGGTTAGTGTCTTTTAGGAACCCAAGCCATTACTGACTTGTGTTCCCCTTGTGGAGTGACATACTTGAATTCCTTCAGTATGTAATCTCCACTGGTTTTAAAGGCATGGTCAATGATTATTTGAGTTGGTCCCATGTCCTGTGTTGTATTATCAACAACACTCCCTGTTTCACCCTTATCTGATGAAAGTACTTCTTGTTCCCCATCAGTACTTTCTTTCTTAACACAATTTCGTTTGACCTTAGGTTTCTCTGATCTAGGTACTCTGCTTGAGGTGTAAGACCTTTTATATGAATTGAATCTGTGAGGATCTTGTGTATACACGGTTAAGGTGTTTA